>CANSNZ010000168.1:137500-540000 GCA_947646795.1 Beta lomatogona | reverse complement strand
ATTATTATTATTATTATTTATTATTTATTATTATTATTTAGTAAAAATAATTTTAGTTCAGCAAAAATAAGCCAAAATAAGTTCAAAAGAACAGGGCCTTAGGAGGTTTTTCACCCCACTATAAATATGCTCTTTTGTCCTTTCAGAAATCATTTGATATCTTGAGAGAATTTTTCTAGAGAGAGAGACTCTTCAATTTTTTAGTTTTTCTAGAGACAGAGTGAGTTCCTCCAGACTTCGTTTTCTTCACCGAACGTCCAAGCGCTCGTCAGGTATCCCCTCTTTCTTCCTTGTTCTCCTTATTCTTTATTTCTTCTTAAAAAATCAATAAAATGAATTCCTCTTCTTCGTCAAATAATCTCGACCGTTCAAGAGTCTAATTAACTTGACTCTAGAACCGATAGCTTTTCCTCTTCGTCACATTCTAGCGTTGGGCCTATTCTGGCCGGCCATGTTTATCACTTTTATGTATTTGGCCGACAAAGTCAGATGACCCAATCTATACCTGTGCAGGGTAATCTGGCTCTCGTCAAGAAAACTGCCCGTCTTAGACGAGGAATCATACTCCTGGCCTCTTGTTCGGAAATGGAGAAGTCAACTGGACGAGTTCCTGAAGAAGGGGAACGCAAAACTCAAAGTGCTCGCCGGCGGCTAAGCCTTCTTCTTCTGGAAACGTTAGGGAAGAAGTGGTCGAGCAAATAAATCCAGAGGCTAGCCCGTCTGGGAGGGATGTAGATATGGACGAGGAGGATAATAATGAGGGTTTGTGTAGCTCCCCTGAGGAATCGAACGAGCCGTCTACCACCTCGTCCAAAATTTGGAGGCGTTTAGGTCCCCTCTCTGACCCCGTTTTCATATTGGCCAACCGTAAGTGGCTAGAGAAAGTTAGACCTGACCCCGGCCACTTGTCCTCTGCCAAGCCCTTGCCGGGCTACTCATTTGTAATGCCAGACGAGGAGGCTACAATCTAAATGCGTGGCAGAACATTCTTACCTTCATAGCCTTCTGCGAATTGCGGGGCTTAACTCCTTCCTTGCCAACCTTTACCCAAATACATTATGTGTCTAAGGTTCCTAAAACAGTGGACGGGGCATGGTTCAGTGTCTGCAATCGTCCAGGTTTTATCACAGCTTGGGATAAGACTTCTCAAATGCACGAATGGATGGCTGACTTCATATTCGTCGATCCCCTAATAAGACAGTTGCCAGACGTTACCACTATCATAGCCGGTCGGCAACTAACACCGAACGATCAACATCCATTTTGGATCTGGAGAGCAATTAAGACGATAGGTGGTAGATTACTTCAGAATAGCTGAGTATTCTAAACCAAATCATCCAACCATTAAGGGGTCGTCTAACTGGATTCCTTTTAAGGAAATGTTTTATAACGACAACTTTTTGGTCGCCGCTGGCTTGCGGTTGGCCGAAGACAGAGGTATAGCACCAAAACTCTATGTAAAATGTGCCGTCCAACGTATATACCTTACTAACCCTTCTGTTTTTCCTTTGCAAACGCAGCCATGGCAGCTCTTAAAAGATCTTGGACGAGAGACATCAACATGTCCAAGTTCACTGACAATCTCTAGAAAGAATTCAACAAGTCATGCCATGAGAAAAGGGCTGATACTTTGGTAAGTTTAAGAACTTTTTATTTTATCGAGTCGGGACGTGGGTCTGTCCTGGAAGGAAGGTGGCTGGCAGTAGCCGTCCTTTTAAGTAGTACAAACGTCCGTCTTGGTTCAGACGAGAGTCCTTCACAGAAGGAGAACATCTGAGTCTGGACGTTCATGGTCAATGAGGATTTCTGGACGAGGGTACTTCGTAGAAGGAAATCGGCTAGCCTTGGCCGGTTTCCTTCTGCAAATGGTCTCTGTCCAAAATCCAAGGTTCTTCTTGTCTCTAGATGTGGATCCATCGTAGAAGGAAGACGGCTGTATCTGGACGAGTACCCTTTGTAAGTTGGTCTTCGTCTAGGATATTGTGTTATTATTTTGGCCGGCTTCCTTTAGTAAGCAGAGAGCATCCGAAATTTATGAATTTGCCACTTGTTTATGGACGAGCTTATTTTCTGACTTATACATTAGTTGTTTTTTGTAGAAGAATGCTCCAACGTCCAAGACGTTGGGTGGGAAAGCAGCTACTTCCCAGAAGTGGCCAACGGTTGCTGGGGATCAACCCCCCACCCAAAAAATCCAAAGGCTTTACAGCCAAAAAGAAGAGCTATAGGTCGTCCGCTCTCAAGACTACTCCTTTAAGCCAAGGGACGGGAGACAAGTCTAACCCACTTTTGGTGGGTAAGCCTTTGAAGGTGGACGACTCGTCCACCATTGCTCCCCTTTTGGGAGAGGAGGGCCTTGTCTCCACCTCCCTCCCCTTTAATCAGCCGGACGCGGCTAATCATCCTGAGAATAAGCTTGATATGGCTGCTGAGGCGGAGGTTCAGCCGGACGCGGCTGCTAGGGATGGATCGGCCTTCAGTGGGCCGGTCGCCAGCTGGTGGCTCAAATGCCACCCTTTTACAGATCTGTGTCCCTATCCTAGGGTGAGTCGTACTACTCCAATGTAGTCAGGACACTGCGAGTTGGTGGACGTTCAATGAGTCCATCCAGAAAGCTAGCAGTAGTCATCCCCATCAAGAGAACTGACTCCTCCGCATTTTCAAATAAGGGCAAAGGATATGTTGCAGCTCCTGCTGCTCCATTGGCAGATTCAGACTATGAGTCCTCTGCCGCCTTTGCCAAGATGACGAAGGCCTAACGAGAGAGGCTCAAGCGGGATCTTTTTAAGTGTTACCCCGAGTCCTACATCAAGGGCTTAAGGAGTGCATCTTCTGGGCATGTTGGCTCCATGTCTCAACTTACAACGGAGGTAAGTCGTTGGCAGTTTTAGTTTTGTACTTGTAATATTTTTCAAATTTTTCCACTCGTCTACTGAATGGTGTTCGTTTGTCATGGTTACAGCTTCTTGCTCGCTGCATGATCACTAAAGATTGGGCGAGAGAGCTTAGAAAAGAAAATAAGTACCTCGTCCACCAAGCTACAATAGCCGGGGACAAGGCCATGCATGACTGCCAGATGTCGGAGACCCTTCATCGTCATTCCCGAGAAGCCTGGGAAAAACGTACGGCCGAAATGGAGTCCAGCAACAAGCTGTATCTCATCAAGATCAACTAGCTGCTTGATGAGAAGGTTGGATGGCAACTGGCCATGGACACAATTTCGGCCGAGCTGAAGGAGGAGAGGAACACTGCTCTCTTGGCCGCCGCTCAGCTCAGAAGGAATAACCTCACGCTAAGTGAGAAGAATGAGCGTCTGAAGGCAGAGGAAGCTCAATCCTTTAACGACGCCAAAGAGGCCCTGAACGAGGTTATTGAAACGTCCAAGGGGCTGGGCTCTAAGCGCCTTTGAAATGCTGGCTGAGCCTTAGGAGGTTCCTCGCTTTAAACGTCACCTGCTCTTTGAGGAGAATCTTGATAGGGCGAAAGTAAAAGCTGAGGAACCCCCTACCTTCATGGATTTAGACGATGAAAAGGCGGAGAATGAAGAATAGTCTCTAAAGAATATCCAGGAAATCCCCGAGGACCTGCCCATCGGCCAAGATACACCTCTTGCTGAATAGAGTGCCTAGTTTTAGGCTTAGTATTTAATGTATCTTGGCTGATTGCCATCTCGGTAGTTCAGTCTTCTCGTATTCATATTAGTTTGTAAACTTTTGGGCGAGTATTAATGAACAATTTCTTGTTTCAAAACTGTGTTGATATAACTTAGTTTATCAGACAATGTTTGTTTTTTGAACGGCGAACAAATGAGATTCATTATGGAATTTGGACGGTCTTTGAACTTTATTCAAATAATCACAAGTTCAATTGAGACTCGTCCAAGAATCTGGACGATCTTTGAACTTTAAACAAATAAGCACAAGTTCAATTGAGACTTGTCCAAGAATCTGGACTATCTTTGAACTTTAAACAAATAAGCACAAGTTCAATTGAGACTCGTCAAAGAATCTAGACGATAATCGAACTTCGAACTATTTTTCCCAAGCTATGATTGGCTCGTCTTAAGATTCTTGAACGCTTATGTAACTTTGTACAGATGCCCTAAATTCAAATGGAACTCATCCAAATTCCCGGACGACCATCTTATTTTTTGAAAGAATGTCTATGTCAAATGGGACTCATCCTATATGAGTTTCCTATAAGTTCTGGTTATCCCCCCCCCTTCTTGATGAGGCTGAGCTCGTCCTGTTTTGTCAGGACGAGCTGTATTCCAAGAAGGAGAACGACCATCATAGGCCGAACCTCTGTATGACTCTCATTTTGGACGACATTGGATATGTATACACCTGCCGACCTTGTGTTATATGGTTGTTGTTTATGAGCTTACCATGTCCTGGCCGGCTTCCTTTAGGAAGTAGTGTTCATTTTGTAGTAAAAGGTTCCTTTACTAGGGCCGTTACTACTTGATTGACCTTGCCTTTGAAAGTAAGATATCTTTACTATGGTGTGCCTATTTGTGGTCGGCTTCCTTTAGGAGACCATGATGTTTCCCGTACTAGAGATTATCAATATTTGGCTACCCAGATATGTTTACCGTTCTTTAGGTTTATTACATTTTAGCCGATCTCCTTGAGGAAGCAATATGCATCAGAAGCATGATTATCCCTTGTTGGGGTGACTCATTCTTTTAATTTGATTTTGGTCGTTTATTGTTTTCTTCAATTTTATCTAAGTTAATGTGGCTTTTAGACTAGTAGGCTAACTAGTGGTAAAAAATGCCCCAAAGTGAATGACTTTAGTTAAAAAAAAGGAAACAATACGGATATAGGGAGAAAGTAGAAATTGTATTATATGAATTTTACTTGGCAAACTACCAAGATACATGTATACATTTCTAATTCTCTTTTTGTGCCGTGGCACCTTTAGACTACTAGTATTTTTGCAAATTGTTCTGGTCAGACGTGGTACTTCTTCATAGTATCTGAGTTCCAAGTATGATGTATTGGTCGTCCATCCATATTTTGGAGACGAAAAGTTACACTTCTTACTTCTTGGACAATCAGATAAGGACCTTCCCGATTTGGTGTCAGCTTCCCCAGTTATTTGGCTCGTCCAACGGCTTCCATCTTTCTTAGAACCAAATCCCCTGCTTTCAGTGGTTGTCTAGGGACTCTCTTGTTAAAATCCTAAGCCATTCGCAGCATGTACAATTGCATTCTCAATAGTGCATTGCCCCTGACCTCTGGTACTTGGTCCAAGGCAGTGCGCAAGGCGGCCAAGTTGGCTTCTTCCATGTACAGTATGACTCTTAGGGTGGGTTCTTCAATCTCAATGGGAAAGACAACTTCAGTTCCATAGACCAACATGAAAGATGTCTAACCTGTAGAGTTTTTGGCCGTGGTTCTGATTGACTATAACATCAGTTGTAGTTCCTCAACCCACAGTCCCATGGTATTGTCCAGCTTCCTTTTTATGCCGTTTGACAAAATCATGTTGAAAGATTCTACTTGCCCATTGGCTTGTGGGTGGGCTACTGTAGCAAAGTGAGCTTTGATCTCTCTTTCTGCTAACCAATCTTTCATCTTTGGCGTTTCAAATTGTGGACCATTGTCAAACACGATTGATTGTGGCATACCGAACCGGGTTATGATATTATTCCAAATAAAGCTCTTGATGTCGTTCGTCGTTATTCCCCGAACTACTTGTGCTTCTACCCACTTGGTAAAGTAGTCCACTACCACAATTACAAACTTCTTTTGTCCAGCGGCCACAGGGAAAGGTCTCATAATGTCCATGCCCCACTTGGCAAAGGGAAGTGGGAATAAAATGGGAGTTACATTTGGACGGCTTCTAGCGCAAGTTTCCATGTTTCTGACAACTGTCACACTTCTTTGCATAAGTAAGAGCATCTTCTTTTAATGTAGGCCAATAATACCCAGTTCTTAAGGCCTTTTCTCCCAAGGCTCTTCCCCCAATGTGAGAGGCACAAGCTCCTTCATGGAGTTTCTTCAGCACTTCCATTCCATTCTCCCTAGTAAAACACTTCAGAAGAGGACGATTGAATGATTTATTATACAGGGTTTCATCCCTCAACTCAAACCACTTGTCTCTGGCCTTGACATACTTTGCCTCTGCATGGTCTGAACGTAATTGTCCTGTCTTCTTGAAATTTATAATGGGCTCCATCCATACTGTCCCTTGACAAAGAAACATGACTTGTTCTTGATCAACACTCTTTTTTGGATTAACCTCCCAGAACACCGTCCTTGGTAGATCACCGTCAGCTGAGCTAGCCAACTTTGAGAGAGCATCAGCCTGATTGTTTTCTGACCTTAGTATTTGGTCTATAACAAAATGCTTTAAGGGCTCAATCTCATCCTTGATCAGATGCATATATTTTCTCATTGATGCTTCCTTGCATTCATAGTCTCCATTGACTGGGCTGAAGACTAAGAGAGAGTCCGATTTGGCCTCAATCTCTAAATCCCCAACTACCTTACACATCTTGATCCCAGCCAGCAGGGCCTCATATTCAGCTTCATTGTTGGACTCCTGGAGCCTTAGTGCATATTCAAACTTATCTCCTTCTGGTGATTGACAAATGATTCCTGGCCCACAGCCATTGTCAGTCGATGATCCATCTACCATGAGCGTCCAGTGCTTCCTACCTTCGGCTGGGTCAACTATTGGATCTATTATTGGCCGAGTTAGCTCAACTATAAAGTATGCCCAAGCTTGCCCCATAATGGATTTCCTTGGTTCAAAGGTTAAGTCAAACATGTTTAATTCGATAGCCCACTTCAGCATTCGTCCAGCAGCTTCCATTTTTTGTAAAACTTGCTTCAAAGGTTGGTCGGTATAGACTAGTATACTGTGAGCCAAGAAATGAGGTCTCAACTTTCGGCTAGCCACGACCAGTGCCAATCCAAACCTCTCGACCGGGGTGAATCTACATTACGCGTCCTAGAGCATATGACTCACAAATTATATTGGAATTTGCACCGACTCTCTTTCAGCCAGTAGGACAACACTCATGGCTTGAGGTGACACATCTAGGTATACAAATAAATTTTTCCCCTCGGTTGGACTTACCAATCTAGGCAACTGACGAAGATGATCTTTGACTTGATGAAGTGCTTGCTCAGCTTCTGATGTCCATTCAAACTTAGCTTTCTTCTTTATTGTGGCGAAAAAATGATGGCACTTGTCACTTGACTTAGATAGGAAACGTCCAAGAGCCGCTAGGTAGCCCGTCAGACGCTGCACTTCTTTAATCTTCGACAGAGACTTCTATCTAGAATGGCTTGAATCTTTTCGAGGTTTGCTTCTCGTCCTCTCTGATCCACTAGGAATCCCAAGAACTTCTCAGCTAAGACACCAAAAACACATTTTTTTGGGATTCAACATTAGCTTGTATTTTCTGAGAGTTTCGAAGGCCTCCCGTAGATCACCAACATGGTCTATGTAAGCCTCCATGTTCCTTCCCAATTGTGGCTGGAAGACAGTATTGATCAGTCTATGGAAGGTGGCTGATGCATTCCTGAGGCCAAAAGGCATCCTAAGCCAGCCATACAACCCTTTCTCAGTAATGAAGGCCGTCTTGTCCTGGTCATCTGGCCACATGGGAATTTAATGAAATCCAGAATAAGCATCCATGAAGCTTAGCAAAGCATGGCACGCCGTTTAATCCTCCAGCCGATCCAACTTAGGCAAAGGCAAACTTTCCAGGAGACAGGCTTTGTTGAGATCAGTGTAGTCCACGCACATTCTCCATGTGCCATTGGGCTTTGGTACCATGACCACATTAGCTATCCATTCTGGATAATAAGTTTCTCTTATGAACCATGATTCCAACAACTTCTGCACTTCCTAGTCGACGACCTGATTTCTGGCCGGCCCCAAATGCCTCTTCTTCTGACGAACTGGTTTTAAGCTTGGATCAACATTTAGCCGGTGGACAGCGATCTCTGGATCAATTCCAGGCATCTCTTCAACACTGTAGGCAAACACGTCTTGGAATTCTTTGAGCAAATTTATCAAAATGCCCCTAAACTCAAGGGTGAGAGAAGATCCGATCTTCAAGGCTCTTTCTGGACAAGCATCATCTAAGCAAATGTCCTCTGGGCCTCCACAGGCTCTGGACGTTCAACTGCCAGGCCCATAATGGCCATCAATTCTTCAGACGAGGGAGGTTCTTCTTTGACGGGCACATACTTTCTTTTCTTGTTGGGATGATTTTCGGACCTTTTTTTTGAGGGAGCAACCTGCATTTGAGGACTCTCAGTGGTCATTCTCAGCGAGACCACCTGGTCTGTGGCCATTTTCCCTTTGCCAGTGACCGTCGTCTTGTCTTGCTTCTCTGCTTTCCAAGATGATGGCTTCAAAGTAGTTAGGCAACACTCTCTGGCAGCCTGCTGGTCTCCATACAGGGTACTAATTTGACCACCATCACATTCAAACTTTATGAGCATAAGGTGAGTAACTATCACTGCTTTAGCTCGATTCAGAGTTGGCTGTCCAACAATGACATTGTAAGCTGTCAAGTCTCGGTCGACCATGAACTTGATGAACAAAGTCTGATAGACATCCTTCTCTTCAACTCGGACTGGCAAAGTAATTGTCCACATAGGGTGGATAACTCCTCCCCCAAACCCAATGATTGGATGGTGGACAGTTCTTCTCATCAAACTTTAATCTAGACAAGCAATCTGCACTAATGATGTCTGTCGAGCTTCCGGTGTCAATTAAAATTCTTCTTACTCTTAAATTTTCTATCTTAATCTCCTCAACCAAGGGGTCATCATGAGGAGTCTTCAGCCTCCCCCGATCTTGCTCACTGACTACTAACTTACGGAAGGGCTCAGCCTTTGTCTGATCAGTTAGCAAAATTTGGCCGAGCTCCCTGAGATAGTTTTTGTGCCCCCCGTTGGTTGGTTCTCCAGCTGCAAACCCACCTGAGATGACAAGAACAACATCCTCGTCAGTGCTTTCACTCTCTTTCTTCTTGCTCTAACGATCATCCTTCTTCTGAAACTTCCTTCCCCCTTGGGGCAAGTATGACTTCATCTTTCCTTTCCGAGCTAAATCCTCCAAAGCCCTCTTAAGGTGCTTACATTCGTTGGTCTCATGACCACAATCCTTGTGGAAATGACAGTACTTGCTCTTGTCTCTATTCCTGTAAGGAGTCTTCATCTCAACTGGAGCTTTAAGCTCATATTGATCCTTTATCTCCATAAGAATAGAGTAGTGATCTTTGCTAAATTCTATGGGTGCCGCTGAAGATTCATATTCTTTCCTCTTTCCTCGCCTGGAGAAGTGCTTGTGGAGGTTATATCCCAAGTCTCTGCCTTTTTCGGATTGCTCTTTTTTGGATGAGCCACCTTTTTAGGCTTCTTGGACTCAGGATGCTTGGCCTCAGCACAAACTTCCATGGCATGTATGAATGCCTCTGGCTTCTTCAGGCTTCTCTAAAGGTGTTAATTTTCTTCTTCAAAATCAAACTTAAAACTTCCTAGCCGTAGCTCCTTGATGAAGGCGTCGAAGGCCACACCATCATTAAGATCTTGAATCTACATGGCTTCTAGATTGAATCTCTTAACAAAACTTCGAAGGGCTTCTTTTGGTCCTTGGACGACCTTGCCCAGGTGCATGCTTGTCTTCTGTTCTTGCCGATTGGCGACAAAATGACTAGTGAAGAGATAACTGAGTTCAGTAAAATTGTTGACTGAATTAGGGGGGAGATTGTTAAACAACTACTGAGCTACTCCCTTCAAAGCAGCCGGGAAGTTCTTGCACCAAATCTACCGCTTGGATGTACATCTGATGTTTATAAGTGGAGAGATGATCATTTGGATCAGTTGTTCCATCAAATGACTCTATGGTTGGGAGTTTAACCTTTGGGAAGGCACCTCCATGATCCTGGCTGAAAAAGGTGTTGACCAATTGATCCGGAGGGCTCACAGCTGTCCCTCAATGGGTATGAACTCCTTACGATACTTTCTCGATACAGGGTACAAAACGTCGCACCACCGCATAACTGTTCGCGCACCGCACCAGCCACCAGCCACCAACCAACAAAGCAGCAGCACAAGAGGAAGGAAAGAGGGGCAGAAGCAGCAGCGGCATGAAGAGAGAGAACAACCCGGTGGTGGGGGAAGGGGAGGTTTTCCTGGAGAGTACAGTGAGGAGATAGACAGGAGTAATGCGTGAGGGTTGGAAAGAGAGGTTCTGACAGTTGAAACCTCAAAAATTGTAGTTCGAAATTTTGGGGAAAATGAACGAGGGAAAAAGTCTGCCAAAGAGAGTAAAGTTAAAATGACCAATTGCTTTGCAATACTTTCTGCATTTCTTTTTAAATACGACACTTTCGCTCTTCACACGTGCCAATGCAAATTTGAGGACACATATCTCTAATTTCGTATTTGTAAAAAATATAAAAAATACATATTACGACGAATCTAACAAGTTCCCACATGACTATATTTTTTATAAACGTATAAATCACAAACAATGGTCAAAGTGAAATTTGTGAATAAAGTAAAATGTCAAAGTGTCACATTTAAAAAGAAACGGATATGGATGTAATTCAAATATGGTTGCTTAATGTAATTAATGTTGCACATGTTATTACATATGAATAATATATCTTCTTATAAGCTTCAATTGTGCCACGAATACTTTATTATTAGTTAACTAATACTAGCTCCATATGATAATATAAAAAGATTATGTTTGGCTAATGAGGTACTGTGTCAAAATTTAATTATTAGGTCGGAGTAATGTGGGATGATACTCGTAATGGTTAATTAATTATTAAACAAAATTAAAAAAATACTTTTTGTATCGCCTTTTATTATAATAGGTGACTCATAATGATTAATACATTATTATAAACTAATTCAGAATACAGTTTTTGTTGTCGCCGATAAACATTGGCGATGACTTATGAAGGTTAATTAGTTTTTGAAAAATAATAAAAGAAATATCATTCCAGTCGCCTCTTAGTATATACGTGACTCGCAATAATTAATAATTTAATATAAATAATCTAGAAAATGTTTTTAGTGTCGCCTACAAAACTTCAGAGGTAACTCATAATATTTACTTAATTAGTTTTTCTTTTAATATATCTTTTGTATCGCCTCTTAGATAATAGGCGACTTGCATAATAACATATGTGTCGCCTCCAAGGGGCGACTCTAAAACTCCAAATAGTTTTCGAGTTCGTAGATACAGAGTTGCCTCTTAGGCGACACCAAAGATAATTTGGAGGCCATCGCAAAGGTGTTTTTGTAGTAATGGATGAGCTTTCAGGGGCCGCATCAATTTCAATAATGCTTAAAAGAACATTTAGAGGGAATCATAATTCAATTTATACTAAAGAAAATATTTCGGGGATAGGGACACCTAGATTTTACTATTGCTAAAACATTGTTTTGGAGGCAACCATTAGCTTATTGCTACTAAAAAGTACTTTTATGGGAAATCTAAAATTCACTGATGTGAAAAAAAAGGTTTAGAAGCAACCATTATTTAATTAAGGCTAATATACTTTTAGGGGGATCATAAACTTCCCTGACGCTAAAAAAAAGTTTTAGAGGCAACCATTATTTCATTAATGCTAAAAGCTACTTTTAGGGGAAACATAAATTTCCCTGATGCTAAAAAAATTGTTTTAGAGGCAACCATTATTTCATTGATGCTAACAAGTACTTTTAGGGGCAACCTAAATTTTAGTGATGCTGAAAACAACTTTTAGAGGCAACAAAAAATTACTTGCCTCAAGGTGTTGCCTATATAGGCGAATTTACTTATAGTGGGGGGTTTTGTATTTAGGGAGGAGGTTAGAAACGAATATCCGTACCAAGTCATTTTCTGCCGGCCTTAATACCATATGGGTTGATTTCTCTCTCCGTTTGTTCAGATAAGTAGTAAAACCTTCATTTTCACCTTGTTTAAAAACATCGAGTCCTCTAAGGGAGGTTTGCAGTTGTGCGCTCGATTCATATTTTTTCATGAAAGCAATAGTAATGTCTTCCCAAGTTTTAATTTGCTTGGGGTCTAGGGAATAGAACCAATTTTGGCAAATTGGGTCCAATGACATCGAGAATACCAATGGGTATTGTTCAGAGACGACGAATTTGATAATTATGGTTGCACGAAAGTTCCTTAAATGGTACTTTGGATTATCCGTTTGTTTCAATTCAGGGATGTCAGTTGCAGAGAAATTTTCGGGGAGTTTTCCCTTTAGTTTAGTGTTATCGATGGGCCCATAATAGGAATTGGTATTGATTACCCTATGAACAACACTCTCTAATTTCTTGTTGAATCTAGGAGATTTACCAGACTCGACCCTCTCAAGTCTTATAACTATTTCTTCCATCATAGTAAAAAGCTTGGCTAAAGCTCTACCCATTTCAGTGAGTTGGTGCTTATTATTCGATGGGTTACCACCAGTGGAAAAAACGCTATATGTCACAACACAACCGCTGCGGTCCTTAAGAGAACCATAGCAGTAAATCCTCTAAATTTTGGGTGGGAAAATGGTTAACAGAATATCACTGCGGTACTCTGTTAACCGTTTCGGTGTGGTGAACCGCAACGGCTAATAATGTTTTTTTCCCTTATCCCTCTCTCCTCCCACCCACAAAACCCTAAACTTCTTCACTGCTCACATGATCTTCGATCTTTCATTCAATTATCCCTCATCCCTCTCTCTCATCCAAATCTCTTTCTTTAATCGCTCCTCCTAATCCATCTCTCACCGTCGCCGATCTCCTAATCTTCACGATGCCACCCATCGCTTTTTTTCTCTTCTCCTAATCTCCTAAATGCATATTAAGTTTGCGTTGCTATGCCAAACCGTTCATTCTAGTTTAACTCCTGGTGCTGCGAGTGCAATGAGAAGCGAGAGATCAATCATCACTTTGGATTTTCTCTCTCCTAGGGTTTCTAGCTCGTGATTTCTTCCCTATCGGTGACGAAAAAGGTAATCTTCTGATTTCTGCATGTCTTTTTCCTTCAATTGCGCGCATTCTTTTCCTTTTCGCCTTTCTCAGCTCTTTCTCTCTCTTGTGCTTGACCAATTCAATGATTTTGTCGAATGTTTGTGTTATATGTTATCTCCAATTCTCAATCTAATTTAGTTTTCGAATCTTTCAATTGAATTCAATTTTTATCCTCGAATAATTGTGGTTGAATTTAGGTCTTTTGTCTTCTTTTCCAATTGAATTTATTCGCATCAATGTTTACCTGTTTTTCAAACGGTAATGTTTCATAATTTGAGTTCAGCATGTATTAATTTTTCAGAAATTATTTGAAGTTGAATTCTGATAGTAATGTGCTGAATGCCAGTGGTTTGTTTTTGTGGTAAATTATTAGGAGTTAGGTTTTGGAAGCTAGGAGCAAGTCGGAATTGTGCTCTTGATGCCTATCTTGGTTTGTGCTCTTAATGTGTAAATTTATTGAGGCTGAGTCCTAACTAGAAACCTTACAAGAGGTTTTTCTTGCATCAGTCGAAAAGGTATTATGTCCGTTGTTTGAGAATTGCTCCTCTCTTTCTTGCAGGTACGACAAATGGCAGATGAAACCGGTCTAGATTTCAGTGATCAAATCAATGCTTTAGAGTTGAAATATCAACAGGTAACAGCATATAGAAAGTCATCTACCTCTTGAGAACCATTGTCTTGCACCCTATATCTCTTGCTTGCTTCATCTCTTTCTTTAATTAGTTGTAATGTTCATGCATCTTTGGACTATATATAGCTGTAGGAAGACTCCTCTGTTTACAGTCTGCAGATGTGCTTTCTCATGATCTTGTTGCTATTAGGCTTTAAAGGATCTGTATACCCATTTGACACCACATCAATGCTTAAATATTGCTAGATATCCCAACAGACCAACTGTCCTTGATCATGTGCTGAACATCACAGAAAAGGTACTCCCTCCGTCCCAGAATACTCTTTACACTTTCCTTTTTCATCTGTCCCAGAATACTCTTTACACTTCTATTTTTGGATATGACCCACTATTATTTTAAATTCTTGTACCTTTTAAGTTGGCCCACACTCTCTCTCCTCCAAATAAAATAATACCTCTCCTACCACCCACCAACTCTAACCATGGCCCACACTCTCTCTTCTTAAAATAAAAAAATACTACTTTTACTAACTACTAACTCCTGTCACATCTAATTTTCAATAAAATAATAATTGATAACCAAACAACAACTTTTCATCTAAAACTACGTGCATTGATAAGTGTCAAGAGTATTCTGGGACGGAGGGAGTAATATGCTGATCATCATGGTTTTCCCATAATTACTCTTATTGACACAAGTCGGAGGAACTTGGTAAAGTAGGTAGAACTGTGTTTTGAAGTTTGTTTTAACACAAGTTGTGAAATTATGAAGATTAGTTGATGTGAATTTTTGAATACAAGGTGAAGCCATTGCTCATAACATAAGGTCTATGTTTGGACTGAGGGTTCCCATCATCACAATAGTAACAAGTGAAGGTGGTTCCTAGAGGAGCTCTGGCCATTGGCTGCTGCAATAAATTGTTTATGCTTGAGAACGCTGCTTTCTATGTTGCTAGGTACTCTTCAAAATTATCCTTTTTAATCTGGTTATTCAACAGATGTGATATATATGACTCTTTATCATTCATCACTTGTACATGTTGCTTATTTTTATTCTTTGGACAGCCCTGAAGCATGTGCTGCGATATTATGGAAATCTACTGAAGCAGCTCCAAAGGTATATGAGTTCCTCTCCTTGTTTTCGTTAATAAGATTTTATGAGATACAACCTTGTTAACTGCATCAAAAATTATCAATTACGTGAAAAGGCTGCTGAAAAGCTAAGGATCACAGCTCTGACTAAAAATTGCTGATGCTATCGTTCCTGTAAGCAGTTCTAAAATCTCATATATCTTTCTGGAATTGACATGATGTCCCCCCCCCCCGCTTTTCTTGTTCTTTGTAATTTAGGCTAAGCGAGGTGACTAGAGTTCAACCTATAATATCTTGAAAATTAAAATTTCATATATCGGTGTAAAATCTAGCCTTAAGCTTCATTACTATTCTTGCGACATCCTCATCAATGTTATAGTCTTTCTTTATTGTATTATCATGATACACTTCCATTAAAGACTTTTTATCGCTTCTCTTCTCCCTATCCCACGGAAATCTGCAACGGTTTTTTTTCAGTGCAGAAAATCAGTTGACTTTCTCGCCAATTGAAATTTATTATATTGGAAGGTATGTTGCTTGGTTACAGGAGCCGCTTGGAGGAGCACATTCTTATCTTATATGGGCATCCTAGCAGATAAAAATCTCCATTTTACAAGCAATGGAGTTCTGCATCTTTAGCTCCTTCTGTGCAATTTAACAAACTCATTACAAATGTATTGTTAAATGCTAAACACTTATAGCTCAACAGAAAATGTTAACTTCCCATACTTGTTTGAGTATGTGAAAGGATTCACAGTGATCTCCTAGAAATTCAATTGCCTAATGCCTATATTTTCTATGATGATAAAGTGAAAGGGGAAATATAACTATATAAGTTAGTTCCAACTATGAAAAGGTAAATTGATGTTGTGTTAATTATGGAGGTTTGCCCAAAATTATGCCTGTTAATTCTGCATTAAATCCAGGAATTGGGTAATATGAGTATTGAGGAGTTGCTTCGACATCGTATGCTCAAGTTCAGTCATATTGGTGGGTTTCAAGAAGGCATCCCTGTCGATCCAAAGAAGAAACGAATATGAAACCTTCGGTGGTCAATGTGACAACATCTGCTGATATAGAGCTCGTGGAGGTTTTGAAGGCATCTAACTTGGAGATCGTGGGTACGACAAAGAGAGGTGAAAGAAGTTTACCTCCTGATTTGAACAAAAAGCTTTCGGGGTTGAACAGTGAGATTAATACAGAAATTGAGAGAGCTATAGACGAGGCAGGTCTTCGAGAGAAAATAGAGGAATTGAAGACAGAGATTGCAGAAAACTCGAGCTCGTAAAAGATTAAAAGACTACAGGAAGAACTAAAGGAGAAAATTGTTGCTGCTATGAATGTCGAATCTCTAAAAGGGAAGGATGATAATCTGAGAGACGAGTTGGTAACTTCTCCAGAGGCAGTTCTGCAAGGTAAGCTTGGTGCTCATAATGGAAGATCATGATTAGATTTCAAAGTACAGTTCCTAAAATTATGAGATTGAGTATACATCGAATTATATATATATAGCTAAGATTAGTATCAGCATACATAATTAAAGCATGAAAAGTTGAACCGTTTGATAACCCTAATGAGAGTATATATTGTTTCATATGGAGGCTCACATTTAAGTTATGTCATTTAATTATTTATGCTTATGCTTCAATTAAGCATAATATGCTTAATAAAATGAATTGATATATACTATTGATTTTATATCGATTAATAGTGAAAAAATACAAAACAAAAATATTAGTTTTTGGGGTGGTCAACCGCTGCGGTTTTGGGTCAAAACCGCAGCAGTTAACTTGCTTAACTGTTGCGGTTTTGACCGAAAACTGCAACGGTAAATTATTAACTGATCCGGTTTAGGACCGGATCAGTTAATATTTGGGGACTGATGCGAGTCCAACCGATGCGAACCAAAACCGGAGCGGTAAGCCCGGTTTTGACCGCGGCGGTTGAACTTTTTTCCACTAGTGTACCTATTTCAATGTCTCTTGAATTTTGCATGGATCATCAATGAAGACTTTTAGAGAAAGAAGAGGTGGATATAATGTAGATTTTAAAAAAGTTTCAGCTACCAGGAGCACAAAAACTCTATTCCTATATTAATGCATGACCCTATTCCTATATTAATGCATGAATTTTTTTTTTTTTTTTTAATTTTGGATGCACCTAGACCTATTTCATGAATGGATTACTTTTTTTTTTTGGGAGGCACCTAGACCAAATGCATAAAGGGATGTCTTTTTTGGATGCACCTAGACCTAATGCGTGACTCAGTATATGCGTTCGAACCTGTAAAGGCTGCCTACATATCCAGAACACGGAATCAGATCGCTTGTGGTTCAGGACTTCTAAATATCGAATGCATGAAATGAAATGGAGAGTATGAATACAATGAGACTCCGATGGACTCTAGTTATGCATGAAGTGTATGAATGATGGACTGTGCAGTGCAAAAAGGATTCTAGTATGAATGCAGTCCTAATGAATATGGAATTCTACGACCTTTAAAATCCTAGACTTGATGGACTTCTAATGGCTTTAGAACTCTAAACTTATAGACTTCTAAAATGGACGGAACTCTAATCGATTTAGACTCCTATTATGCATGGAATTTTATGGATTCTAGACTTCTATGATGGATGGACTTCTAATAAATTTAGACTCCTATTATGCATGGACTTATATGAATTTTAGACTCCTAAGATGATAAGAACTCTAACTACCATAGACTTCTTAGACGGGTGAACCTAGACGGTGTTAAGACTCCTAACATGAATAGAGTTAGACAGGGTTAAGAACCCTAAATGGAGTGAAACTGGATGAACTTAGACATATATGCTAGATGAACTTTTAATGGAGTTAGAATTCCTAGACGGATGACACTTTTACAACAAGATGGACACTAAGAAGAATCCTAAATGATGTACATAAAAAGGTGAGATGATAGACATATAAAGATATGATAGATGATCAATGATTGGATTTTCGAAAAAGATAGGTGATAAGGAATGAGATGAAATTTTGGAAAAAGATAGAGATGGATTTTCAAAAAAAAGAAAAATCATATGAGATATATTAGAAATGGAAAAAAAAGAATGGAGATTGTTCGAAGGTGAGAAAGGATTAGAGAGAAAAAGAAAAGAAATTAAATTATCCTAGGATTTGGTTAAAAAAGGAAAGATGTGTATGTCGCCAAGGAAACCGCACACAGGATGGACACAATGCAGCGGCGCTACACGCAAGACAACGCGCGAAGCACAGAGGGGAGTATGCGTGGAACCCAGATGAAAGCGTAGGGAACAAAGGCGCTGCGCGAGACGTATCCTACCCGCGTCGAACGCACCTTTGGCTCGCAGCCCGCAGTGGAACTAAGGACCTGGATTTTGCTCTTTCTTCGTTTCACGTCGTGTTAACTCGTTTGACAATTTTGACTCGAGATGTCGCATAATACAAAGCAATTAAAACCATGCACACATATAGATGCACAAGTATGATAATAGTATGCAAAGTTCCAACCTAAAGTCCAGTTCTACGTTTCAAACTATGGTCAGGTTTAGGTTAAGGCTGAAAAGGGTCCATGACTAAGAGATTGATCCCACGCTTAGTAACTTTGCTTACAAAGGTGGTCACGTGTAAGACGCACTCCACTTCTCAAGTCAGGAAGAAGAGAACAATGCCATGGTTGGGTAGGTTTGCTCAGAAGTTTTCGGAAGGACAAAGCGCAAACCCCCCCGGGGGTGGCCTCACTCATAGAATTTGCGCTAATGAGGCAAGGAAGATTGTCCTTATGGTGGCTTAAACAATAACCAAACATATACAAAACAATATGTTATTTTAAGGCATAAAAAGAGAATGAATCGAATTTTTCAAGTTTCACCCACTTATTTAAAAATAATTTTTAAAAATCCTCCCAAGTGAAGTCGCTAACGCCTACGTGGTGTGAGCGTGTATTTGACTGCCCCATTGTTAAGGTTTTATTGAAATACATTTTTAAAGTCGCCAACAAGTCTTTAAAGGAAGACTCATAAACCTAATTGGATATTTATGAAACTTAGAGACATCTTTGACACTTATCCAATGTAGGTTTCCCCGTCATGACTACATAGATGGTCAAGAGCCAAAAATTGAGTTCAGGGGTGAGGGTACGAACACGGTTAGGAACCACGTTCGCCTATTGCTGGCCTCTACTTAATACGATTCATAGCAAATTTAATGCAAAAGAATAACCACATAATATCTTTAAGCACTCTAAAAAAGATTAGTCTAGATTGGTTCATGAAACACACAAAAGACTACTTTTTTGGTGATAAGTTATTAAACAATCAAGATTACTAGGTTCCTAGCAGGTTGTCCATGTTATTTGATTTAGTTAAAACATTTATTTAGGTCTTGATGAACTATAACATACAAGGTGGAAAATATTGCAATCAAGCATAAAAATAACGTTCCTGAGGAAGTATTAAAAATATTGCAGGGAGTTAGTATAATGTACAATACTTACAGTTGCAGAAATATATTAACAATCTACATCATGAATAGAATGTTAGCAACTACAATAAAAAATAATAAAAAAGATAGAGAATAAAGTTTGTTAATTTAGTTGACCCTCAAAAATTATACCTCCGTCTGGGTCGTTGATTTGCACGGACCTTGGATCGAATAAGTCGAACGAGCCTTAAAAGTTTGTTTCTTTTGTAAATTGGTCTCGTATTTTAGAGTTTGGTGCTGTAAATACAATTGCTTCTATTTTATATGATCAGTTTATAATGGTGCAATGATTGGTAATGATTGGTTATGATTAGTGATGTAGGAATTAGTATGAGGAATAGTACAGGTTAGTGGCGATATGGAGGTGCAGATGATGATGTGGCGATGATAGGAATTGGTGTTAAAGGAAGATGAATGCTGCAGGGTGTTAAAGGGAGTTGTGAGCAGATTAGTTAGGCCGTGGAATGTTAGGCATGGGTATTAGTGTGGTGATGAGAATTAGTTAGACAGTGAATTAGGGAGGTGGAGTGGCGTGAAGATTGATTAGGAGTGAGCCGTAGGTAGCAGCAGTAGATAATAAGGCGTTTTTGCAGGTATGAGAATTAGAAAATAAATATAAAAGATGAATATATATAAATTATGAAGTTTGACTATGAAAAAAAAAAGGTTACTATGTCACAAAGTGAAAATTTCATCATGATAAACTAATGTGAGAAATAGTTACTATATTAAAAAAAACAGTCACTATGGTAGATAGTAACTGCATAGTGTAACTTAAAATTTGAAAAGGTTACTATATAAAACTAAAGGGTCATTATGTTAAATAAGTGGTTTTGGTCCACAATAATATTATTGTGGACCAAGTCCACGCAAGACTTACTCCACCACCACCGCCACTACTGCCCCCCACTGCACTCTCTCATTGCCATGTAGGCGTAAAATGACCTTTAATTTTCGTTTCCGAAATTCAACCAACAACAGATGGAAGCCTAAAAATCTACACAATAGTTACATTATACCTAAGCCCTCCCCCACCCCCCCGCTCAAGGATCCCCAACCGACCCCCACCCCCGCCCGCCCTCCCCCACCCATTGCCCGCCCCTCCCCACCCCCTGTCCACCCCCCGCCACCCCACCCCCACCCCCGCCCAAAGATCCACAGCCCTCCCCCACCCCCCTGCCCCCCTTCCCCACCCATTGCCGCCCCTCCCCACCCCCTCGTCCAGCCTCCCCAACCCTCCCCCACCCCCTCGTCAACCCTCCCCCACCCCCCGCCCAAAGATCCACAGCCCTCCCCACCCCTTGCCGCCCTCCCCCCCACCACCTCGCCCAAAGACCCCCCACCCCTACCCACCATCGCCCTACAATCACTGTTTCAGCTAATACAAGCACATTTTACAACAAAAAATAGAAGTTGATTTCAAAATCCAATGAAATTAAACAAAAATTAGAGAAATGTAAAAGAGGAGAGAGAGTGAGAGGGGATTTACCGAAAGAGAGTGAGAGAATGGATGCTCCACAAACAATGCAGTAGTGGAGGAGAGAAGAGAAGAAGGAGTGCAAGGTGGTGCAGCTGCGTGGTGGTGGCGTCAATGCAGTGGAGGGCAGGGCACTGGTGGTGGCGTCAATGCAGTTGGTGCGTCGTCGTGGCGGTGCGCGCTGGTGGTGCGTGAAATGCGTGGTGGTGGCGCACTGGTGGTGGGTCAATGTGATGGCGGAGATAGGGTTTCGCGCTGGTGGTGCGGAAGTTCGCTCGTGAATTTGGCTAAGGGAGGGAAATTGAAATGGGGGCACTGTATGTATGCGCGCAAAATGCATAAAAAATGAAAGTGAAGGGCTGCGTTTTTTTTAAAACCGCAGCCCTTCGTTTATGAAGGGCTGCGGTTTTTGGGCCAATCGCAACCCTTCACTAATAGGGATGCGGTTAGCCTAATAACGGAAGCCCTTCATACAGTACGAAGGGCTGCGATTTTCTTATTAACCGCAACCCTTCACTAAAAGGGCTGCTGTTTCCTTTAAAACCGTAGCCCTTCCAGCGCAGCCCTTCCTTTTTTTTCCCCTAGTCTACAATATAGGATTACAATAGGGCTAAACACTTAACTGAAAACACAAGAGATATAATCACTACACAAATCAAGCATCGAAACAATCTCGAACAAAGCCGTATAGCATGTCATGTATCGCAACCAACTCTCCAATCATACCACGAACCATCTCCCCTAAGCTGGACTTAACCAAACCTCGCAGACCTCACTATAGTTATGTGAACTCATACTCTCATATGTTAAAATGATAAATGATGGCACTCAACTTAAAACAAGTCGACTCAGATGAAACATATACTCTTTAACTTTGACTATTTAACTCACTTTTTACTCAACAATACAATACAAAACGATCATGATTACTTTTAAGGGTTGTAATGAGGCTAAGATTAAAGGTTGTAAAATAATTTGGGAATAGTGGTGGAAAAACCAAGAAGGGGGAGTATCATATAACTGAAAACATGACCATGTAAGGTCACAACAATTCCACACAACAACCAACAATCTCCAAATCTATAACCAACATTTTTTTCATTCAAGAAATTCAATAACACCCTTTTTTTTCACTTTATTTAAAGCTCTTTCTTCACTTTTTTTTCATTTCATTTTTCACTCTTTTTTTTCGTTTTCGTACTTTCAATTCAATTTCCAGCTCTAACATACTTTTCCATCCATCTAAACCACAAATAGAGCATTTTAATTCAATACAAAGCAAATAAAAACTAATACTCGCTCCCTCAAGCTAGACTTGGGACAAGAATCAAATGAGATCAAAGGTTTATAATTTAGGTAAAGATTAAACACATTCTGAAAGGCTCAGCGGGGCTAGAGAAAGGATAATATGAAAACAAGAATAATTATGGAGCTAAGATCATGAAATGAAATGCCTCAATCATATCAAAATGTATGCACTATCAAATATTAAGGAGTACCAAGTCAAAGTCAAGATCAATGCAACAATTGAAGAACTCATCACACATGTAAGAATAGAACTGACACAGATACATCAGTTTATAGGCATAAAAGCTCACTTGGATTAGGGTGTTTGCATAGTAAAGTTAAATCGAGCCAGAGACAAATCAATCAATCTTACCACAAACAATCAATTGCGAAAAAATCATGCTATGAAGAATCATGGACAAGATGAATGATACTTATGAAACGTAGTAAAATATCAACAAAGTTCTCAAAGAGTGCTAGCAATAGTCCCATAGATGCAACTAAAATGATATGAAGTCTAATATGAGATAAATATGCTAATGTAACTACGAAATCAATATAATTTTTCTGGTTACACGTAAACTCTCACTCCTAGTGAGCGGTACAAAACATGCAATATCCTACAAAAGCAATAAAATGTACACTAGAAAGCAAATAAAGGATAAAAGCAATAAATTGTACACTAGAAAGCAAATAAAGGATAGAATATCCTTCCCACAAGCTAGAATATGCAGTGTCCTCACTACAAGAAACAAGATCAAATAAAGGAAGCAGATGAACCACAACAATCATTGAATCACCTAGCACTCCCATAAACACCACAATTCACCACTAAAACCACACACAAATCCCAACAATCAAATGAATTAAACAATCAATGTGCAAAAGATTCTCAACAAGATGGCATCAAAACAAAAATCCAAGCAAAAATTCGAAATGGATGTAAACAACAGGTGCAATTGAGAATAGATACTTACTACCCAATTAATTGGGGATAAGAGTCAAATATTCTAAAAAGTCATGTCGTAATGCTTCACGAAGGCGAACTTGAAGCAATTTGGTGCCTACTTGAGAGACTCCTATAACAATAATTGCTAAAAATAACTAATTCATTGGGAAAAAGTAATAAGAAGAGAAAAATTAAAAAGAAAAAAAAAACAGATTAATACAACTGAGAAGAAGAGAAAAAGAAGAAATAAAAGAAAAACGGGAAAGAAAGAAGAATAAGAAGAAAGAAAAGATCAGAGGGGACTTGCGGCTGTTGTAGGTGGTTGAAGGAGGTGCGTGAGCGCTGGTGGTAGGAGCTGGGTAAGGTGCGATGTTGCGCGGTGCTGGGCGGAGAGCAGGAGGCCGGCGGCTGGACAGGGCAGAAGTGGTGGTCAGTTGCAGTGCCAGATGTTGACGGCGCCGGTGACCGTCACAAGTGAGGCGGTGAGCAGGAGTAGAGGAGTGAGGCGAGGGATGTCAGGGAGTGTTGTGTCTGCGTTCTTTATCTTCTTTGTTTCTTTGAAGAACACTCTCGCCCGGTAAAGAAAAAAATTGCCCGGTCATGCTTAAAATTTCCCCCGGTTAAGGCAGACTCGCCCAGTCAATCGGGCGTGGAACACTTAGCCCATTTTTTGAAATTTTCCAAACTTCTCCAAATTCGCTTGCGGGCCCGGTAGACCGGGCGACCAACACTTCGACAAACTTTATTTAATTTTTTTTTTTTAATCTCGTTCCACCTACAACAAACACAAAAAAGAACACACCAAAGTGAGTAAAATCACTCAAAAAGGATGAAACAGAAATAAAAATCAAAATAAAATTAAAAGTAAAGTAAATAAAAGAGAAAATAAGTCAAAACTCGGGTTGCCTCCCGAGAAGCGCATATTTCAGTTCTTGCATGACCGTTTAAGATTAGCAGACCACTCATAATAGTTCAATGCTCTAAGAAGCTTATCATATGTTCCTGCAAACATCTCAGAGCATATCATATAAGAGTGAAAAGGAAAAATGAAATAAGTTAGTTCTAAAGATCTATAAAAACTACAAAAAGAAAAATCAAACGAGAAGTTATATTTACAAGAGAAAAAATTATTCTTTTTACATGACTCAAAAGGAAGAAAAGAAACTAAGTTTACATTAGTTAGATGATCATGAGAGTCATTCAAAGGGGGGGGAAAGAAGGAACGATAGAGGATATAATATATGAGATGAAAGAATAATGTCAAGTTTTTGAGAGAATATAACATGAGACTAAAAAATAGTATCAGATGGAACCGACAAAAGACTCATGCATTATCTCACTCAGGCGCGGCCCTAGGGCGGGGCAGGCGGGGCTCTCGCCCAGGGCCCATAAATGTGTTCAATTTTTTTTTTTTAAAAAAAAAAAAATTGAAAAAAGAGTGAAAAATGAAGAAGAAACTGAAACATGCGTGAGTTTGGGAGAATATTGAGGAACAAACACCAAACTTCAACTCTTCGTCTTCCTCTTCAACAGTTCCCCAAATAAGCCTTTAATCTCTCGTTTTCCTTTTTTCTTCTCCCTAAAATCCTTTGCAAGTTTCCCATAATCTTCACAAAGTAAAAATTGCTTATGGGTATACTAAAAAAACTAAGAATTAAGAAAGACAGATTTTCAATTGAGATTTGCGAATTGGAGATTTGCGAATTGGAGATTTGCGAATTGGAGATTTGCTGTCAGCAGTACTTGTAGGTTTGTAATGTTAATATATCTTCTTTTTTTATAATTTGCGTTAACTGTGCTAATTTTAATTTGTAATTCTTAATTTTTATTTTCTAATAATGTGAGATTGAAAATCTGAATTTGAGGTGTTGAGCACTTGTGTGAATGAATTTGTATTATTGTTGGTTCAGTATTGATTTGAGAAAAGGAGAATGAAGAATTGGGTTTAATTTTGTTCTTGGTTTGTACGAATGTGTCTTTATGAACAAATAGGTAAATCAACTCTTTTACTAAGACTCTTCCAACTAAGAAAAAATTATTCATCTCTTGAATACTTTTAACCATTGTTAGGATAAAATATTATCAACTTCATATCCCTATTGAGAAAAATATATTGGAAAATATTGATGTTGACATTATATCAATGGCTTTGCATCCAAAAAAGTACAAGGCAATGTTTTTTCTAAGAATTTGTATAATTAAATATATTTTTGGATTGTAGTGAGTTTTCAATTATTATTTTTATACTGGATATTTCTTTACATCTCTCACGCAATAGGGCCCATTATATTTTTTTGCTCCGGGCCTAATATTATTCAGGAACGGCCCTGATTTCACTCTCAACTTTAGACTCATCGAGATGAAAAGTTTATCGAAGAAGTGTGAGACACTTCACTCTTAACTCTGGATTCGTCAATTATACCCAACTTCACCAATTATACCCTTATCTTCAACCAAATTATAACGAGTCAAATCAACACGTTTTTCCTCCGAAGTATAATTCTCAACACCAATATCAGTATCATCAAGTATCACCTGTTGGTTAGTAGATTGCTGCACAATAAATAATTCAATAGATTTCGCCATGGTTTGGTAATCATGAGCCAAATTATTTAAATCTTCATGTTGTTTAACAATATACTCTTCATCATGTAAGAAAGTTCTTGACGCCTGATATTTCGGGTTGAAAATAATCGTTCACTTCAGATTGGTAACATTGGGTATAATTAGGCAAATAAGGCTCATTAGGGTAATGAGAATATTCATAGGATTTCATGCACAGATTTTGTAAATTTTGACAATCATATGATGCATCATAAACATAATCATTCGCATTATAATACCCAGAACTTGATAATTAGAAAAAACATCCCCCACTGAACTATAATTATACGACTCCATGACGACACACTAAAACAGATGAGGAAAACAAAAAACTATTCACAAAATGAATATATATATATATATATATATATAGTTTAGTTTCACCAAAAATAAAAACTAAATAAAACTATATCGTCTCCCCGGCAACGTTGCCAAAATTTGATAGGCTGTCGTACACCTGTCAAAAATAATTCTTAGAAAACCTTCTAACAATGTAGTAGAGTAAGTAGGGTCGAACCCACATAGAGATGGTCTTTATAATCTAGCTTGTAAGGTATGGAGAAACTAAACAAGATTAGATTTATGTTAATTAAGGTTCTAAATTGATAAATAAAGAAAATCAAATTAAAAAGATCTAGGGCAATGGTTCACCATGTTCATACATATATATATATATATATGTATATATATATATATATTCTATCAAATATCATCAATAGTTCAATTAATCAGATATCTAGAGCAAAGGTTAATCCTACGGTCGGGTCTTAACGCTTTTAAATAAACATATGAAGTACGGTCGCTAACATAATTAGATTTGTTAATTGTAGGTAAGCCTCTAAAGAGTATTATCTCTCGATCTATGATCGATATTAGCAATATTTAATCATATAATTGATCAGATTGCAAGATTAGCAATAAAAACACTAATCGATTAGAGATATCAATAACTAATCAAACCATCAATACATATCAATCAAGACTCATAGCATATAAACATGGATTCCCAAACCCTTGAAATAAAAACTACTCAATCATGAAATAAAGATAAAAAACTAAATCTATAAAAGGAAATATAATTAAAATAAATCAGTGAAAGAAACTAATTGGACTCATGATTTAATGAAGATGAACAAAAACTAGGATTTGCAACTAAAACTAGAGAGAAAAAGAAGAAGAGAAAACTAAAATTAGAACTCAAGAATAAAACTACGTAATGAGAGAGTAGACGAGAGGAAAGAGGATTTATACCTAATCTAAATAATATTAAGTAACCTACTAAGACTAGAAAACTAAATTACAAGATAAGGAAAGTCTCGAATAAATCAAATGGGCGGAATAGTCATCCGCGCGTACGATAACATATTATAGCAGAAATAGCTCAAACATCTGGAAGGCATAACTTCTTGACTAGAAGTCTCCTCGGGGTATGCCACCTATGGTTGGAAATCTCTTCTAGTACAGTTTCAAGAAAGCACATCAAACATTATGGTCAGAAGAGTAGATGTGACTCTTTTTTCACTGATTTTCCACTTTGCTTTCACTCAAACTCGTACTATAAAATATCCAAACGATCTTTATGCATTGTAGCTTCCTTCTAGGTGCTCCTAATCCTCAAGCTTAGCTAATCATACTCGAAATATATATTCATTACCTGAAATTCATCAAAAACATGAAAACATACCAAATAGGAGTAGAAAAGCAGAACTTAAGAATATATATGATGCAATAATGAAACTAAATATGAACCTAAATGCTCTATAATGCGACCTAAATGCACCTACAAACTATACATAAATATGATACATCACTCATCTATTCTTCTGCCAAGCTCTTTGTTTCCTTTCCATTGTATGCGCGAAGGAGTGTAGTGGTCTTGGCACACCATGTCTTATTTAGCTCTCTGTACTTGCTTCCTTTGTCGTCTCTCACGATTGGTAATCGCATTAGGTGGTCTCTACCTACAATATAAACATGACAAAATAGGGTGAAAGCAAATGTAATAGAAAATCGGTCAAAAATGACCGAAAATCTAGCAAAAAATCACTACGATCAAGGATGATCAAGTGAATGCAATAGAAGGGAAAAGGAGAAGAAAGAGGGAACAAAGAAGATCAAAATGAGCCAAAAAGAGTCCATTAAGTTCGTTACAAGGTTATTACATCATAAACAGAGTATTTAGATAGTAAAACCAAAATACATAATACATTCTACTTAAACTACTTACTATTTCCTCCGTTCCATAATAAGAGAAATATAGGGATTAGGCACAAAATTTAATAAACATCACTTTCAAAAGCCAAAAAGTCATAAAATACCCTTTTCATTATCAAAAGGAGGAGAAAGAAAAGCAAACCACACAAGTTTGTGATGGGTACTCTTGTCATTTTGTCACTTTCATTTTTCCATTTAAGGTATGTTTCACTTATTTTGAAACGTTCTAAAATGGTAAGTGTTTCACTTATTATGGAACGGAGGAAGTACAATTTATACATATTTATTTACAAGTACTTATAGACATAAGTTGATACAAGCAAATAGTTTACATTTGGCTCACAATAAGATCCAACCTTCACTTAACTTGGTCCTAAAATACAAAGAAGCTTGTAGAACAGGTGCAAAGAACAAAACAGTTCAGCAAAAGCTGGTACACAAGTTCCACCACTTTCAAAAATAGTATTGGTGGCTGAAAGTATATAACTTTTCTTAAACTTCCAGAGAAATCCGGTTCAACTTAGCGAAACAATATTCCAAGAACAGTATGAGAAGATTTTGGGAAAACAACCCTTCACTTAATTCTCAAAAGATCCACAATAATGTTTGCACAAACTTAGAAAACTTTTGCACAAACCATTTACATAAATTTGGAGAAGAGAACATGAATACAGAGGGGTTAGGCCATGTCTCTAGGTTTTTGAGGGATGTCTACCTACGTTATCACATTCTGCTTGCAAGACTTCTTGGACATGCTCATACAATAATACACAATACATAAATGTTGTCATCACTGCCTCCACAACTTCTTGCTCCACAAAATAGTTAACACATTTCATAAACTTATATTTCACAATCATATTCTCAAAATACTTGAACACAAATAAATAAAGCTTAATTAAACTCTTAGAAACCAGGATTGCCATGCTAAGATCCTACCTTAACTCAAAAGTATTTTTTTTAGAACTTTATAGATTAAAAGAAGATTTAGTGCTTAACACTTAACGTTTTCTGTAAGCAACTACTTACTAATTGTAATTAATATTTAAATTAAGAAAACTAACTTAGTTACTACCTCATATTAATTCTAAGGCTAAGACTGAGGAAAATTTATGTTCAGAAAGTTTCTTGTGAAAATAGTTATTACTAGTGAAAGTAAGTATGTTCAATTAATAGCATTTCATTAAGTGACTAACAAAATAAAAGTTAAAACATAGGATTTAAAGTATTTTTCTATAATCTTAGCTACTGCCTTATCTTAATTGCCCATAGGTTTTACATTTACAAAAAGAGCTTACAAACATAAATTACAACAAGAGAAACTATCGGTTTTTGACCAGTAAAACTATGTGTTTGTTCATAAACTAAAGTTTAAACTTGAGTTTCACAAAAGTGATAAGTTTATTCATAAAAAAAAAACAGTAGCAATCACCAAATCCAACTTCATAAAGATTTCAATACGAAATACGAAGGTATAGTTTTTTGGGAAAAATTGTCAATAATAAGTCAACCTTTGAGCGGTCTGCTCAAAATAAGTCAGACTTTGTATTAACTCTCAACAAGCAAAGCTTATGAGGGTGTTATCTTTTAATAGGTTTAGGTGACCGATGTCCTGAAGTAATTTTTGTAGTTTCAAATTTTCTTTGACTAATTTATGCCCTTTTTCCCCCTCCTCCAGCCCTTTTTCCCCCTCCTCCATCCCTCTCTCACTCCAACATCTTCTCCAACCTCTTTTTTATCCCTCCTCCCCACGACAACCAACACCCAAACCCAATCCTAGCTCCACCAACCCCACTAAAACCAACCCAAAACCCAGAATACTGTAATACTGTAATATGTGGTAAATGCCAACTTGTAAGAATTTTTGGCAACTGTTAAACCAACTTTTCTCAGCTTACTCAATCTCTAGATCTCATCAATGGCGTCCAAGAAGCCCCCATCACCCTCACCACTCTCTCCACCACCCACCAACACCCCCAACAACAACACCACCGACACTTCTCTATCAAATTGGGGACCCCAGAATCCCTCTCTCCAATCAAATCACTCACTGACGTAAACACCATAACACCTCTCCTCCACGAATGCATCGCCTACCAACGTCTCATCGATCTCGACCTCGAAACCCTCATCTCCCAACGCTCTTCACTCGAAAACAACCTTTTCTCTCTCCTCAAATCTGCCCAAATCCTCTCCATTGTCTGATCTGACTCCCACCACATCCTTTTCTCGGACTGATCCACCCTCTATCCTCACTGAAAATTTCTATGCCGAAGTCTACCACTCTTCTCTGCCTCGATGCTATTTCTCAGAACTCCGCTTGCGTTGATGCTGCGATTCATGTTAAGAAGTTTCTAGAGATTGATGGAGAATAGGTGCTTTAGGGAGAGGTGGTGCTCGCATGGTATATAAATTCCATGCAAACAAATAGATTTGAACCTTATAAATTCCATATTGAAAAACTTCTGAAAACAAGCTTAAATTTCACTAAACAAGTTGGTTTTTATGTACCTTAGTCGTCTTTGGATTGAAAATCAAGGGTTTTCCCATCTTAATGTTTAACTTCTTCTACTGCATTAGTAGCCTCCTTAATCCACAATTCCACATAAAAAACACAATAAACTTGAAATAATATTGCAAGAAAGTTAACTAATTAACCCAAAAATTCAAAATTTTGATTATTTACCTCAACTGTTTTCTTCTCCTGTGTTCTTCTACTTTCCCCTTCTAATTTGCTCAAAATGATGTGGCCCCATAGTGCACCACAACCTATATAATTTAAATTTCGACTTGCATATCGAGTTCCAAGACCAAAAAGACAAGAAATCACTAAAGAGGATATATGTGCTCTTGTAGCCCTCGGAAATTCATAACCTTATTTGGGAGCGGAAACTAAACTTAAGCCTATGGATTATGGGCCCACTAAAAAAATAAAAGTCTAAAATGGTCTTTTAAATACAGAAATGCTCATTGTAAAATAATAATGTTTACCCATAATACAGGATACTGTAAATATCCCAAAATTTATACGGAGTCACTTCAACATAATATTTCCGTAGCATTCTTGTTATAACTGAACTTGAGTTATCTCCAGAGTACCTAAATACTTGCAGAAAAATAGAGAGAAGGAAAATCACTGAAAAATAACCTAAAATGAGCGAAAAACTCAGTAACTTTACTCCAGCCCGTAAAAACGATTTTAGTTCGCAAACATTTTTCACACACAAGCATGCATTATAACTTTTTAGTAAATATTATCAGAGAATATTATCGTTAGCATTGAATAGTCTGCAGGCAAGGACTATTTACATAAGCTTAGTTCATTGGCAAGCACATGTTTTGGACATAGTGTACTTTTGTTATTCGTAAACATTAACATTCGACCACTTTGGTCTATTTCGTATATCATAAAGAGAATTCCTCCACCTGGTAACTTGCCCATTTACGAGTTCAGTTCATAACTCCAAGCTAGCATAACCATTCATTTTATTATAACATATAACACTTACATATATTCATATTACTGAACAACATCCATAAATCATATAACCATAACTTATAATCAGAATCATAAACATGACTATTCATAGGCACTAGTCATACATATGATCACATTATGTCACATAATTAGCATCATACAATCATATTCACACATTCGGGGACATAAAATGTTATAGATCAAATATACGGGCATACACATATTTGTTGTACATAAAGATTACGTCATATGTTATTCTTTTCCTTTACTCCTTAAGTATCGTCATAATCTAATCTCCAAGAGTCATCATACACAACCTCCTCAAAGTTATAACAAGATAACCAATAATTAGATATTACCCTCAATCAAATAATCCTTGCTTAATCACCCTTAGTTCTTATAGGCGTTGATAGAAAACATGACATTAAAATATCTTACTCATATAATGAAACTTATAGAAGTTGAAAACCACTATTAAACTTTAACTTGAAATAATAAGCTTTTTACGTAAAACTCAATTGGGGTCTTCAAAAACACTGAGTGGACTTTCATTTGAAACAAAATGAACATATAAAACAAGTGAGCTGATAACTCATACCTTACCAGTTGACTTTTAGTTTACAAATTCAATTCAAGAACAGACATATATAATGAATGCAGCAGGGGAGCAACGAAGTGGAAGCGGCTAAGGCATCAAGCTGTCAGGATTGGTGGCCCACGTGGTCAGTAGCCGGCAAAAGGGCGACACAGGTGCTGGTGCGGTTGGAACACGGCAGCAATAACAGAAGACTTCAGGGGAGCCTAACTCCTTGCTCCGAACTCCAATCGAGTGATTTTTGGGTCTAAATTCAATAACTTTTGGAAAGCTACAACACTCATCCAAGAAGAATTGGCAAATTCTGACTGTAAGAAATGAGGGTTTGAGCAAAACAGCATAACACAAAACGAGAGGAGTGAGAAAATGGGTATTTTGGGATGATTCATGGGTAATCAAAGAGGAGAAGGTATTTGAACTTGAACTTATTAATTGAACTTGGGATTTTTGGTCTGACCTTAGAGTGACCATCCATGGCTATTTATTGGCCATTAATAGCGGTAAAACCATGAAATTTGCTAATGGTTTATTGAGAAAACCATGGGAGAATTTGGTGGATGCAAAAATAAATGGAAAAAGTTGTTTGTTTTGGAATCAAAACCATGTTTTCCATGAAATTTTTCCTTCAATAATGCTAAAATGGGTATTAATTCCTGAAATGTGCCGAAGTTTAAATTAATTCCCTGGGTACCGTCCACGTAGGACGACACGCGAGAATTTTGTTTTTTTAACAAAACCGCTACTCCAAGTAGCGGTTAATACCAATAATGTAAAGTTGACCGCTAATTTAAATAGCGGTTATATGATGTCCCTAAGACAAGTTATAAAAGGCATGCATATAAACCGCTACTTCAAGTAGCGGTTAATACCAATAATGTAAAGTTGACCGCTACTTCAAATAGCGGTTATATGATGTCCCTGAGACAAGTTATAAAAGGGATGCATATAAACCGCTACTTGAAGTAGCGGTTTACTATGAAACAAAAAAAAAATTTATTTATTTATTTATTTATTTTTTGTTTCACAAAAACCGCTACTTGAAGTAGCGGTTTTGCCTAGTAAACCGCTACCCCCAGTAGCGGTTTTACCCCATATACTGTTTTCAAATAACTTGAAGTTAACCGCTACTCTGAGTAGCGGTTTGCTTTGAAAAAACAAATTTCTGGCACGCCGTCCTACGTGGACGGTATCCATGGAATTAATTTGAACTTGGGCACATTTCAGGAATTAATACTCATTTTAGCATTATTCAAGGAAAAAATTATGTTTTCCATGGTAAGTAGTAGTCAATTTTTAGACTTGGAGCTGGACATAAGAACAAATGAATTTTTAGTCTTTAAGTACATAAAAGAAATGGATAGAAAACAGAAAGAAGAAAAAAAAGGTGAAAAGAATACATTGGATGTTGTTAGTTATACATAATAATGTAGTTAATTAATTTGTTTCATCTTCTAGAAGGTTGTTGGTAATGGGTTTGTTAACATGTGGAATAGTGAGCTTCAAAAAATGAGAAAACAGATAGAAGAAAAATAAAAAGATAAATGATTGGAAATAATAGACAGAAAACAGAAAGAAGAAAAATAAAAAATTAAAAAGGATTGGAAATAATAGGTAGAAAACAGAAAGAAGAAAAAAAATATTGAAACTAAAAGTGACTTGAAGAAGTATTGAACCCGACCAGTATTGTAATTTCCTTCATTTTGTGTGAAGTAGAATTTCTTAGGAAGTACAACTTGCTACATTTTTATCAACCAAATAACCTCACCTTATCTCACTTCCTAGGAATTTCTACTTCCCATAAAAACAACCCCAAAATAGGCCTCAAAATGGGTTTAATAAATTTCAAAACCATCAAATCAAAATAGTGTAGCCTTCAATTTTGATTTTTTGTCATTGGTAGCCAAAAAAGTTTAATTATTAGAAATAGCCTTGAGGTTTTAGCTATACTTGAAAATGTGGTATTAACAACCATTTTCTGCCATAACAATTGTTAAGAAGGTTGTTTTCATCGTAATTAAGGTCTCTAGTGTCTAAAATAACATAAATTGTCCTTGACAGACTTTCTTTGTTCATATCTTTTGTAAAATCTAGTGAAATATTATAAAGGAAACTCATATCATTCTAGTTTATGGAACTATATCTAGTTCAAAAACAACCCTTTCAACAATTGTTTTTAACAAAAAATCATTGTTAATGTGACATTTTCAAGTATAGCCAACCTCAAGGCTATTTCTCATACTCAAACTTTTTTTTGGCAACCAATAATAAAAAGCCAAAGTTAAATGCTACCACTGAGAATTTCCCATCAAAATAAGGTGAAATATCCATCCAGCGTAATTAAATGGTAATGAATAAGATTTATCAGCTCTTTCGTGGCCTACTCTACAAATATGATTTTGTAGACACATAATCGTGTCTCCCCATTTAGTACCCCATAATGACCAATACCCTGGTCCAATTGGTCTAGATCAAGGAAAGAATAAAGAACGAGTCTAAAATAAAATGTTTTAAGCCCAAACCATTTTATAACCTCTTTTTATTAACCCATTTTCGAACACCCTTTTTATAAATAATTTTATAAAAGCCCATTTTCTAAAACATTTTAAAATAACTTTTTAAAGCCCATGTTTCGAAAACCTTTTAAAAATAGTTTTTATGAAAGCCCAATTTCTAAAACACCTTTTTCTAGCCCAATTTAATTAATAGAATTAATTAATTACATTGATTAGTTTTATTAATAAAAATATCTTTTATAAAAATAATCTTTTTCCAAAGTGTTTTTAAATATCTTTTGTCTAACTAATTTCTAAAATCTTTTTCAATAATAAATATTCTTTTTCCAAAGTGATTTTTTAATATCTCTTACTAACTCTTTTCTAAAATCTTTTTTTAATAAAAATCTCTTAGAGACCTATTAACTTTGAGAAACCTATTGCAATACAACTACCTAAACCTATATATAAAACTCATCTCCTCACCATATAAGAACTCAGATGATTCACGACAACCGACTCACCCACAAATTCTTTCATAACTCACTCGGCACTCTCTAATCCTATACACCAAAACTCCATATTCCCTGCTACAACCTACTCCAACTTGCGCCATCTCAATTCTCACCTATTAATCATCCATCACGCCACATCACCATTCATCATCCTAATTCCTTAGCTCCTAGATTCATCACCTGCCACATAATTAACCCCTTATTGCTTCCTAATACATAACAACAGCACACAATCACCGACTCATCATCTAATAAATACCGAGATCATCGCATTATTACTCACACGCATTATTCATCATCATCAACGCACCATCCTTATTTACAATATAATTTCAAGACCCGGTTCATCATAGTAAAAGGCCAATCTTGTTCGACACAGTGCAATATCTAACGCAAGCAACACATAATACAAAAAACAAGATACAATCTTTTTTAAGATTCGTTCAACTTTCGATCCAAGATCCGTACAAATCAACGACCCCGAACGGTGGTATAATTTCTGAGGGTCAACTAAATTAACTAACTTTCTTTTATTACTTTATTTATTTTTTGGTTCCTGACCATCTATGGAGTCACGATGAGGAAATCTACATTGGATAAGTCCCTAATTTGTCCCTACGGTTTCCCATATCCAATTAGATTTATGATTCTTCCTCTAAAGAATTGTTGGTAACTTCAAAACATATTTTTAATAAAACCTTAACAATGGGGTAGTCAAATAAACGCGCTCACATCGCGTGTAGACATTAAAGGAATTCAAAAATCCACGCCTACAATTTGGAGACTTCACTGGGGAAGATTTGAAAAAAAAATATTTTTTTTAAAATGAGTGGGTGAAACTTGAAAAATACGATTTATTCTTTTTTTTTTTTGCCTTTGAATAATATACAGTTTTGCATATGCATGGCTATTGTTCAGCCACCATAAGGACAATCTACCTTGCCTCATTAGCACATGTTCTATGTGTGAGGTCACCCCCGGGGGGTTTGCGCTTTGTCCTTCCAAAAAGCTTCCTGAGCGATAGTGTTGGATCTTAGTCATAAGCAAACCTACCCAACCATGGCATTGTTCTCTTGAACCTGACTTGAGACTGGAGTGCGTCTTACACGTGGCCACCTCTTTAAGCAGGGGTACGAAGCGTGAGATCAATCTCTTAGTCAGGGACCCTTTTTAGCCTTAACCTAAACCTGACCAATAGTTGAACGTAGAACTTGACTTTTAGGTTGGAACTTTGCATATTATTATTCTACTTGTGCATCTCTACATGTGCGTGATTTTAATTGCTTGTATTATGCAATGTCCTCGAGTCAAATTGTCGAACGAACTAACGTGATGAAAAACAAAGAAGGAATAGCAGTTGCGCGCCATGCTTTTAGCATGCGCCTGACGCACCTATATTGTGTGCCGCGCTTCCATATTGCGCTAAGCGCAGCTATACTGCGTTGCACGCACGATTACTACGTCGAGCGCTCTTCTCGCGTGTTCAGCGCATCTTTTTCTTTTCCTTACCTACATGCTCCCCCTACCCCTTTCGTAGGATAATTAGGATTTTTTTCTATTCTTTCTCCCCTCACTAGTGGAAAAAAACGGAAGGGCTGCATTTTTGGCTAGCAACCCTTTCCGTAGCAGCCCTTCACTCGGTTTTAAACCGCAGCCCTTCACAACGAAGGGCTGCGTTTTTGGCCTAAACCGCAACCCTTCGTATAACGAAGGGCTGCGGTTTCGGGTCTAGATCGCAACCCTTCTATGTGTGAAGGCTGCGGTCTAGACCCAAAACCGCAGCCCTTCGTATTCGGTTTTTTTTTAAAAAATAAAATTCAAGACCCCCCCAAAGCCCAGCCCGCCCCGCACCCCCACCCCACCCACCCCCCCACTCCCCCGCACCCCCACCCACACCCCATCCCCCGCACCACCACCCCACCCCACCCCCCGCACCCTTCCGCACCCCCACCCACACCCCGCACCCCGCACCCCCACCCACACCCCGCCCAGGCCCCGCACCCCCCCCCCCCCACCCCCCCCGCAGCCCCCGCACTCCACACCCCTGACCCACCCCCGCACTCCCCGCACCCCCACCCACACCCCAGCCTCCCGCACCCCCACCCAAGCCAGGCCCCGCACCCCCACCCCGACCCACCCCCCGCGGCCCCCCGGCGCAGCCCACCCCACTCCCACCCTAGCCCACCCTCCGCCATCCCCAACCCCTGCTTGCCCGCCCACCCCAAAGACCCCACCAGCCCCCTAGCCCGTGTCAACACCCCAGCCTTGCACCCCACCGTGGCAGCCCCCCCGCCGAACACCTCCCTTCGACACAAAAAAAACGATCGAATTGCAATATATCACAAGTTTTTCAACGTAATAATTAACTTTAAATATATATATTTAATAATGTAAAAAGTGTAGATAGAATTGATATATACCAACTATCTAATTATATCGCAAAATCCACAAAAATGTATCATAAGCAATCATCACAAAGGTAGGTCGCCAACTTATCCCGAACTTCATTTAATTCCTCTATGGTGAAGGCCCTCCAACTTGTTGTGTTATTCATGTAAACCTTGCAAAACAACCAAGGAATAAACACATAATATAAGAATTCAATCATTTACCGTAGTTAATTGTAAAAAGAATGACATATACCTTCCCGAAATTCAATCAAAAACAAATGCGGCTTAAAAATATACACACTAGTTATATTATACCTATATTATCATGTTCAAAAATAAATTGGAGTTAAATGACTCAAGAAATAGGAATTGGACGCGAAAAGACGAAAATAGGCCTAAAATCACATTTACGTTCCCGAAATTCGACCAACAAGAAATGCAAGCCTAAAAATCTACACAATAGTTACCTTATACCTCATATTATCATGTTCAAAAATAATTTGGGGTTAATTGACTCGATAAGTACGAATTGGAAGCAAAAAGGCTAAAATAGGTCTAAAATGACATTTACGTTCCCGAAATTCAACCAACAACAAATGCAAGCCTAAAAATCTACACAATAGTTACATTATATCTCATATTATCATGTTGAAAAAGATTTTGGGGTTAAATGACTCCATAGGTACAAATTGGACACGAAAAGGCGAAAGTAGGCGTAAAATGACCTTTTCGTTCCCTAAATTCAACCAACAACAAATGCAAGCCTAAAAATGTACACACTAGTTATTATACCTCATATTTATATGAAATGCATCAAAGTACCATGTTTTAGGGTGGAATGGGGTCAATTTTTCAAATATGCATGTGCTACTTTGGTTTCTAAACCAATTGATATACCTATTACCAATCAATCTAATCTAAACTAACATATACTAATAAGTTACATACCTTTTGAAGATCATCGACGTTAGTGCAATGGTTGACAATATCGAACATGTACCTCAGCACGTAATAGACACATACAAGTCCATCATCTTGTTGCAGACACTAAATGTTCACCAAAGGATGCATCTAATGACATTCATGTTAGATGTGTAGTATGTGGCGAAATTAAAAGTTTTTCTATATAAGGACAAACAAATTAGTCATGTTACCTCGACTGATATCCAAGCAGGAGCTCTTGGTGCTCACACTACATCAATACATTATTATAAGATTAGATGTACTAACTGTTTATATATATATAAAGATGATGAATAATGCATGTGTAATTATTAATAAGTGCGCATATATTTAGTTTCGATTAGGCTACCTATTTAACAATGATTTGATTAGTAAGGACCGTGGTGGTTGTCGACGCAAAGAATCAAAGTGGTAGACTTCGTTACGTGACAAACAAATCACAAGCAGTGTCCAATGAGCCCTACAACAAGAAAATGTAATTATTATTAATCATAGAACAATTACGAGGTGAATTTAATTATCAAAATAAAAGTAAAGCGGGTTTAACAAGCATATTGTTCAATATACGGGACAAGGATGATCTGATGATATCCTAAACGAGATGATGCTTTCAAACTCATATCGAGATACTCTTTCACTTCGGCTTTGTTTTTTAAGCAATTGCCATCTCGTATTATGTTTGGACATAACCAACCAAACATGGCTCACTTGATGTTGCAATCAATTCATTGTATAATAACCTGAGAAATCATATTGATTAAAAGTAAACTTACTTATTATGGAAGTTGAATTGAAAACTACTACTTAAGGCATTTGTATATGTATATTTAATTTATATACTTATGTATTACCTCATGAAATTTTGTATGATGGAAACATTCAACTCTACAGCACATAAGAATTCTTTAATATCGAGCTTAGAAATGAATGTCGATGACTCCTCAAAGTAGTGGAATTGTTGCGCCCCCAAATAACCTCTATTGTACTGTCATCGGGTAAATCGCTAGCGCACTCATGTAACCAAAAGCATGGAATACTACGGCCTCGCACCACCTCTAGCTCGATAATAAGTGGATTCTTTGTCATAGAAACTTTCCCTTCACCACATTTCGTTCACCTTCATCACGTAAACTTGCTTTCTTATCAGGTGAACATGCCTTCTTTCCCTTCCGGTCATGTGAGTCGGCCTTCCCCCAAACCTAGTAATTATTTAAAAGTAAAGATATTACTGACTATCATAGGAACTATAAAAAAAAACACGCATATATATATATGTATGTTAATCATTGTACCTCATCTGAAAACCGCACCAATGCACGCGGCCATAGAACATAACTGCCAAGGGCATCATTCAGTAACTGTAGACCAACTTCTGGCTTCGGCAGCGGAAGAGGTAATTCTTCGAAACCAGACACAATTTCATTGAGGGTGACCACATAGTGATTATCATCCACTAACTGGTTATGCAATCGTACTCGGTCACTAGGGGGTTGTGCATGGCCATAAGCTACAAGAATGAAACTATCATAACCATCTCCTCGAGCTAATAGTCCACATGGTGTCTCCTCCTTTAAAAAAAAATTCCATTTATAGTTAGTCTATGAAACAACATATAGTAAGAATTTCATGCATTTAAGAACAATAGTTGTTTAACAAAGCAAAGGGATTAAGTGATTACCTTCGACTCGGGTACTACAGGTGGATTAGGTAAAGGTATCATCTGATCAATAGATGTTCGTGGATCACTGGTCGGCTGGCTAGGTGTAATATCACTACCCTTCTTGAATGCAGCAAAAGTCGGTAAACCCATTTGCTCCAAAATGGCGTTGAAGTTATGTGTCATCTCCTCCCTTAGCTCCTCCCGAATTGTAGCTTTCATAGCCTCCACATCTACTGACACTGCCGAATTCATACTACTTGCACTTGATTTTGTCGCTGTAGTGTATTGATCACCATATAGCTTTCTCTAACCGAGGCGGACACCTCCTACGCCCCTCACGCGTCCACTGTGGTCCTTTCCTAAAGTTTCGTGCAATGCATCAATGTGTCCTTTAGGAGTGAACTCACCAGTTGCCTCTATTTCCTTCAAGCCAATCTACATAAGGATAAGAGAGAAATGCTCGTGAACGCAAAAGTTATATTATATATACCTTATATAACCATTTTTTTTGTACTTACAATGGCGTTGGCTATATGTTGTCTTCCGGGATCAGGCAAGACTCTTTTTCCCTTTGCATCAACCCCATGCATCGAACACCACCAATCGAGGACTCTATCTGGTTGCCGAGGCTGTGCAACTGTCGTCGTAGAGCTAGTCCCCGTTGCCGTTGTCGACCCTATTATGGGGTAATGGCTGAACATCCACTTCTCTCTCGCCTCATTGTACGAATGAGCACCCAAATGATGATAATACTTCCTAGCTTTTGCACTCGCGCTACTTTTTTCACGACTTACCTAAAACACACAATTATAAACAAAGGTTAGGTACGGTGTTATACAATAATACTGGATCTAAGTGTATTAAATCTTAATAAAATATTCTTACAATAGCTTGTGGGGTTGTTTTTTGGCAACAAATGATTCCCACTCTTCAGGTTTGATAGTTTTCCATATCTGAAATGGTAATTTGGAGGGCTCAGATGATGTTTCCGGTGAAGCCTCAAGACCGGATGGTGTTTCTCCGCCGTAGATGTTCTTCTTCTTTGTACCTACTACTTTCCTCCGCTTAGTGATCCACCCAGACACTAACTTAGCCTTGAAATCTCTGAATCTCTGGGCAACCGCGGATAGAAATACATTCTTCTTGGCTTCATCATCTTCGATATTGAATTGATTCTACAAAAAACGCAGTTCACAAATTAGTTTTCTCAAATGTTGTAATTTATATGCTATCAGTAATATTACACATATATTTAATTAAATAATTAAGAAACTAAACGTTATTGTATGTGAAGCTTACCATAGTACCTTCCCATAGACACCGCTTCAACCCCTCGGGCACCTCTTTCCATGAGTGCAGAATGGAGAGTTTATGCATGCAAATGCCAACTTGCATGCCATACTGAAGACGCCACTTTCCACAAGGCTGACCCATATTATCGTACTCCAAAGTCATATTTGTGTGTTTCCCTAGTGACTTTGTAGGTCCCCTTCCTTTTCTCTTTTTCGTCGCCAATGACTTCCTAGGCATTTGTGCATTTATTTCTTCACGGCGAGGTCGAGCCAATTTACCCCGTTCCTTTCTTGCATCGAAAGACTTATCCTCGGTAGTGTGTTCAGCAGCACTCGTGCTGTTATCCGTATACACCTCCGCCATCTCCCTGAAATTGTACAAATATACGCATTAATATACATAAAGCTTAAGATAAAAAAAAATTAAATGTGCAGGGAGAGGGGTGTTTGTGCAGGGGAGGGGCGGGCGGGGGGGGAGGGGCGGCAAGTGGGGGGGTCTCGTGTGCGGGGGGATCTCGTGCGGTGGGGGGGGGTCCGGGCGAGGGAGGGGAGAGGCTGGGGCGTGAATAGGGGTGTTTGTGCGGGGGGAGGGAGGGCTTGACGGGGTGTGGGGAGGGAGGGTTTGTGTGCGGGGGGGATCTGTGCGGTGGGGGGTCCGGGCAAGGGAGGGGGTCTGCGTGTAGGGTGTGGGGAGGGCTGGCAGAGAGGGGGGGGGGGTCCGTGTGCGGGGGATCTGTGCAATGGGGGGTCTAGGGGGGAGGGGAGGGGCTGGGCGGGGTGTGGGGGTGTTTGTGCGGGGAGGGAGGGGCTGGGCGGGGTGTGGGGAGGGGGGTTGTGTGAAGAGGGTATCTCGTGGGGGGGGGGGGTCCGCGGGCGGAGGAGGGGAGGGGGGGTCTCGTGTGCAGGGAGGGGGAGGAGCTGTTAAGGGGCTTGGGAGGGTTGGCGGCAGTGGGGGAGGGGGTCTGTGTGCGGGGGGGATCTGTGCGGTCGGGGGGGAGCGGGGGGAGGGAGGGCTGGGCGGGGTGTGGGGAGGGGTCAGGCAGCGGTGGAGGGTTGGCGGGGGCTGCAGGGGTTAGTACTACCTCTGCCGGCCCCTCCCAAGCCCCCCGCTGCCGCCCGGCCCTCTCCCCCACCGCTGCCCGGCCTCTCCCAAGCCCCCCCGCACATGCCCCTCTACCCGCACAGCCCCCCCCATCCCCCCGCACACCCCTCCCCGCACGAGCCCTCCCCTCCCTCCACTGCTGCCCCTCCGCACAACTTCCCCCCTGTCTTTAAGCCTTTTTGTTTCCTAATTTCATTTACATGAAAATTTATGCACAAAAACCTAATATGTAGTTTCATTCTACCTCATATTGGCATATGCAACAAAAGTTTGGAGTTAGATCAACAAAAAAATAAAAAAATGAGGCGAATCGGCAAAAGTAGGCCTAAAATGACCTTTTCGTTCCCGAAATGCATCCAACAACAAATGCAAGCCTAAAAATCTACACAATAGTTACATTATACCTCATATAATCATGTTCAAAAAGAATTTGGGTTTAAATGACTTGAGAAATAGGAATTGGACGCGAAAAGGCGAAAATAGGCCTAAAATGACCTTTTCGTTCCTGAAATTCAACCAACAACATATACAAGTTTGAAAATCTACACAATAGTTACATTATACCTCATATAATCATGTTAAAAAAGAATTTGGGGTTAAATGACTCGATAAGTACGAAAGGGACGCGAAAAGGCAAAAATAGGCCTAAAATGACCTTTACGTTCCCGAAATTCAACCAACAACATGCAAGCCTATAAATCTATATAATAGTTACATTATACCTCCTATAATCATGTTCAAAAAGAATTTGGGGTTAAATGACTCGAGAAATAGGAATTGGACGCGAAAAGGCGAAAATAGGCCTAAAATGACCCTTTTCGTTCCCGAAATTCAACCAACAACATATACAAGCCTAAAAATATACACAATAGTTACATTATACCTCATATAATCATGTTTAAAAAGAATTTAGGGTTATATGACTCGATAAGTACAAATCGGACGCGAATCGGCCAAAACAGGCCTAAATTGACCTTTTCGTTCCCGAAATTCAACCAACAACATATGCAAGCCTAACAGTCTACACAATAGTTACATTATACCTCATATAATCATTTTAAAAAAGAATTTGGGGTTAAATGACTCGATAAGTACGAAAGGGACGCGAAAAGGAAAAAATAGGCCTAAAATGACCTTTACGTTCCCGAAATTCAACCAACAACATATGCAAGCCTAAAAATCTACACAATAGTTACATTATACCTCATAAAATCATGTTCAAAAAGAATTTGGGGTTAAATGACTCGAGAAATAGGAATTGGACGCGAAAAGGCGAAAATAGGCCTAAAATGACCTTTTCGTTCCCGAAATTCAACCAACAACATGTACAAGCCTAAAAATATACACAATAGTTACATTATACCTCATATAATCATGTTCAAAAAGAATTTGGGGTTAAATGACTCGTGAAATAGGAATTGGACGCGAAAAAGCGAAAATAGGCCTAAAATGACATTTTCGTTCCCAAAATTCAACCAACAACATATACAAGCCTAAAAATATACACAATAGCTACATTATACCTCATATAATCATGTTTAAAAGGAATTTAGGGTTAAATGACTCGATAAGTACGAATCGGCCAAAATAGGCCTAAAATGACCTTTTCGTTCCCGAAATTCAACCAACAACATATGCAATCCTAACAATCTACACAATAGTTACATTATACATCATATAATCATATTCAAAAAGAATTTGGGGTTAAATGACTCGATAAGTACGAAAGGGACGCGAAAAGGCAAAAATAGGCCTAAAATGACCTTTACGTTCCCGAAAATCAACCAACATATGCAAGCCTAAAAATCTACACAATAGTTACATTATACCTCATATAATCATGTTCAAAAAGAATTTGGGGTTAAATGACTAGAGAAATAGGAATTGGACGCGAAAAGGCGAAAATAAGCCTAAAATGACCTTTTCGTTCCCGAAATTTAACCAACATATACAAGCCTAAAAATATACACAACAGTTACATTATACCTCATATAATCATGTTTAAAAAGAATTTGCGGTTAAATGACTCGAGAAATAGGAATTGGACGCGAAAAGGCGAAAATAGGCCTAAAATGACCTTTTCGTTCCCGAAATTCAACCAACAACATATACAAGCCTAAAAATCTACACAATAGTTACATTATACCTCATATAATCATGTTCAAAAATAATTTAGGGTTAAATGACCCGATAAGTACGAATCGGGTGCGAATCGGCGAAAATAGGCCTAAAATGACCTTTTCGTTTCCGAAATTCAACCAACAACATATGCAAGCCTAACAATCTACACAATAGTTACATGATACCTTATATAATCATGTTCAAAAAGAATGTGGGGTTAAATGACTCGATAGGTACGAATTGGACACGAAAGGCGAAAATAGGCCTAAAATGACTCAAAATCCAATGAAATTAAACAAAAATTAGAGAAATGTAAAAGAGGGGAGAGAGTGAGAGGGGAATTACCGAAAGAGAGTGAGAGAAGGGATGCTCCACAAACAATGCAGTAGTGGAGGAGAGAAGAGAAGAAGAAGGAGCGCAAGGTGGTGCAGCTGCGTGGTGGTGGAGCACTAGTGGTGGCGTCAATGCGGTGGAGGAGAGAATGAACCAATGCGTGGTGCACTGGTCGTTGCTGTGCTGAGTTGGTGCGTCGTCGTGGCGGTGCGTGAAATGCGTGCTGGTGGCGCACTGATGGTGGGTCAATGTGGTGGCGGAGGTAGGGTTTCGCGCAAGGAGAAGTTCGCTCGTGAATTTTGTCTAAGGGAGGGAAATTGAAATGGGGGTACTGTATTTTATGCGCACAAAATTAATTGAATCAAAAAAAAAAAAATGAAAGTGAAGGGCTGCGATTAGCCCAAAAACCGCAGCCCTTCGTGTATGAAGGGCTGCGGTTTTTGGGCTAATCGCAGCCCTTCACTAAAAGGGTTGCGGTTAGCCTAAAAACCGCAGCCCTTCATAAAGTACGAAGGGCTGTGTTTTCTTGTTAACCGCAACCCTTCACTAAAAGGGCTGCGGTTTCCTTGAAAACCGCAGCCTTTCATACAAGAAGGGCTGCGTTTTCAAAAAAAACGCAGCCCTTCCTTTTCCCCCTAGTGCCTTAAATTTTTTTTCATTCAAAAATCTATCTTCAAAAAAATATCTCCACCCTTTTTATTAACATCATATCTATTTCGAAAACATTCTCATATTATTTTGAAAAAAAATCATCTCAAAAAAAAAAAAAATTTTCAATCTCTTATCTCCTATCCTTTTTCGAAAAATTATCTCATATTTTAAAAAGATACATATATCACCTATCTTTTTCGAAAATTATTCTCCTATCATTTTCAAAATTTCATCCCATCTTCAATCTCCTATCTACTTCCAAAATTTTATCTCCACCTTTTTTTCAAAAAAAAAAAAAATATCCATCTTTTTTCCTATCACATATCTTTTTTCGAAAATTCATCCTTTTTCTCTATCCTATCTTATTATGTATATTATCCATCCTTTATGTGCAAATCATTTAGGACTCTTTTTAGTGTCCATCTTGTTGTAAAAGTCTCATCCGCTTAGGAATTCTAACTGCACTAGAAGTCCGTCTGACCCAAATGTCTAGATTCATCCAGTTTCATTACATTTACAGTTCTTCACATCATCTAACTCCATCCATGATAGGAGTCTTAACCCTGTCTAGGTTCACCCATCTAAGAAGTCTAGGGTCATTAGAATTTTTGCCATCTTAGACGTCTATAATCCATAGAAAGTCCATGCATAATAGGAGTCTAAAATCCATTAGAATTCTGTCCATCTTAGGAGTCTAAATCCGTTTGAATTATGTCCATCTTAGAAGTCTCGAATCCATTAAAGTTCTGCCCATATTAGAAGTTTAAAACCATTTGAATTTCATTCATTTTAGGAGCCTAGGTCCACTAGAGTTTAGTTCACTTTAGGAGTTTAGGTCCACTAGAGTTTCGTGCACATTAGGAGTCTAGCATCCTTGAAAGTCCATCAAATCTAGAATTCTAACGTCATTACAAGTCTATCAAGTCTAGGATTCTGAAGTCATTAGAATTTCATATCAATTAGAACTGCATTCATACTAGAATTCATTTGCATTGCATAGTCCATCATTCATACACTTCATACATAATTAGAGTTCATAGACATTTAGAAGTCTCATTGCATTCATACTCTCCATTTCATCTTCTCATTTAGTAGTCCTGAACTACAAGCGATCTGATTCCCTCTTTTGGGATATGTAGGCAGCCTTTACAGGTTTGAACGCATAGATTGAGTCATGCATACATGCATTAGGTTTAAGTGCATCCAAAAAAATCATGCATACCTGCATTAGGTCTAGGTGCATCCAAAAAAAAAAACAAAAAAAAATCGTCATGTATTCAGATTCGTTCCTAGAAGCTCAATTCTTGTAAACCAAACATACATCCTTTCACTCCAACCTTTCTCTCCATCATCACTCCTGCTGGATGATCCATTGTAGGAAATACGCAATATGTCAAGAACACTCCAAGAACAAGTTGATGAGTTGAAGGGTACACTGGTAGACCTTGTAGCACGTGTTTCCATACTAGAGGCACAGTACAAGGCACTAGACAGTTTCATCGCAATCACGACTGACCGACAAAGGATCAATGAACTACATGACATCACACAACATTCCATCAAATAAATCCCTGAAAGTTCGTCTCGCTCTAGAGAAGGCGAAAGAATTATTGATGATTCTCCTAAAGCCCAAGCACCTACTGAGATACATTCCAGACCTGCACCAGCGCCTAGCAGAAAGCCTAAGGGGGAATTCATATCCTTACATATGAGCTATGGTGCTATGTTCGAGTATCTTCATTTCAGAAAGTTGCTCTATCCTATATAACCCACTCCAGATCCTAAGCAAGACAGAAAAGGGCCAGATTGGGATAAAAACGCCTATTGCAAATATCATAGAGGGAATGGACATAGAACTAACGATTGCTATAGATTAAAGCACGTCATTCACGACATGATAGAAGAGGGAAGACTTCCGATTCTCTCGAACGAAGTCCCAAATAGGATAGGGGTCGTTGACATGGGTACAAAGGATTGCTATCCGACCCAGACTACAAAGACGCAACCCCAGTCTCAATAGCATATATTCATTAAAGCACTTGGAATCGCTTAGGTCCAATCAACGCGAAAAAAATACACTTCTTCTCTTTTCGTTTAGAAAGAGACAATGAAGTTGTCTTGTCATGCGACGTAGGAGTCTAGATTTGGGATTTCATTTTTTGCATCATCTCTCTTGTTTTTCCAGTCTAATATAGGATTTCCTTTTTTATTGCATGTACTCATAACTTTCAAATAATAAATGAGTATTTTTTTTTCTAACCTTGCACTAATGAGCATCAATGGAAATCACGATTGTCGCCTTAAAATAAATGAATTTCTAATTCTCATGACTATTCTAATAAAGGCAATGAACAACTGGCATATATAAAAGAGGCATTCCTTCCCTTCAGTACAACTATTCCTCCATTTCAACCTAAATACATAACATCCCTCCCCCTTTAACCTACCTCATGGGAAGTACATTGACAACAAATTCAATATAAAGGGCAAGCAAAAAAAAGAGCAACATCAGAAAAATAAAAAAAAAATGAATGAAAAAACGAAGCAAAACATGATGAACAAAGAAAAAAAAAAGAAGTGCAAACATATCGAAAAAAAAGAGGAAAAAAAGAAGTGTTGCAAATAAGCCCATTAATAGCTTTGTGAGTCCATACAAAAGGTTGTGGGCTCTAGACCCATACGAGATCCTAACTGTTTTATGGGCTCACTTAGGCCCGTAAAAACTATAACACATATCGCATCAAACATAACTTACATGGATCATCCTTGGGAGCTTCCCCTTTCTTCTCTTTCGAAAACAGTTTTCTAAAACGAAAATTTGAGCTTCTAATGGAACAATCAAATCATCAAATCGTATCATCTGCATTAGTGTCATACCTCTACATTAGTGTCATACCTCTACATTAGTGTCATATCTCTACATTTGCATTACATATCTGCATCGTCCAAACATTGTGTCAAAGCATTGCATCCTTAGTCCTTAGCCATAGGATTCTAGCATCAATCATCGAGTCACACATACACACACACGTATGCACACACGATAGTACCTTCAAGTCTAGAGTACTAGAGGTCACTCGTTATAGGTCAAGTCCTTTCGTATCCATACACTAGCACCCACATCACAGGAAACATGCATTGTTTGTCTGTATATCTGTGTGTTCTTTGTATTTACAGGTACCCAACATTAAACAACATTATACGAGTTATATTCTGCCAAGGTCTGCAGACCATTACAATTTAACAACAAAAGCCAAGTGCTATATACATGGTGCGTCCAGCACACCGACAACGCTGTGCCACATGTAGCAGACTGCGTCCAGTGCAACATCCCACACCAAGCGCAGGCCTGAGCGTCTGGCGCACAACCCTTTACAACGCGCTTGGGGGCTTCTTAGCCAAGTGGGGCCCACATGCTCAACTCCTTATGAATTCAAATGTTCATTACGACATCGAACGCAGTAAACTGCGTCCAGCGCAGCATCCCACGCCAAGCGCAGGCCTGTGCGTCTGACGCACAGTCCTATACAACACGCTTGGGGGCTTCTTAGCCAAGTTGGGACCACACTCTCAACTTCCAATGAATTCAAATATTCGTTACAATTCGACATTGCGCGCTACAAAACTAACGGATTTTCAAATCTGCAACAAAAATACAATTTTGCCATTCTTCCAACATGCTATACACCACACAAATCTTGCTCGAGAGACAACAAGTACTCAGGAGTATTAACAGTGGAAAACACACCGTTAGGTATGTAGACCATCATCATTACCCTAGAGCGGGACCATAATGGCTCTATCCCGTCGTGAGGCGGACCATAATAGCTCTAGACATTACCCTGGGGCGGGACCATAATAGTTGTATCCCGTCGTGAGCCGGACCATAATAACTCTACACATTACCCTGGAGCTGGACCATAATAGCTCTATCCCGTCGTGAGCCGGACCATAATAGCTCTACACGTTACCCTGGGGCGGGACCATAATAGCTCTATCCCATCGTGACCCGGACCATAATAGCTTTACACATTACCCTGGGACGGGACCATAATAGCTCTATCCCGTCGTGAGACGGACCATAATAGCTATACAAATACCCTGGAGCGGGACCATAATAGCTCTATCCCGTCGTGAGCTGGACCATAATAGCTCTACACATTACCCTGGGGCGGGACCATAATAGCTCTATCCCGTCATGAGCCGGATCATTAATAGCTCTATCCCGTCGTGAGCCGGACTATTAATAGCTCTATCCCGTCGTGAGTCGGACCATTAATAGCTTTACCCCGTCGTGAGCCGGACCATTAATAGCGATATCCCGTCGTGAGCCGGACCATAATAGCTCTACACATTACCCTGGAGCGGGACCATTAATAGCTGTATCCCGTCATGAGCCGGACCATTAATAGCTCTATCCCGTCGTGAGCCAGACCATTAATAGCTCAATCCCGTCGTGAGCCGGACCATTAATAGCTCTATCCCATCGTGAGCCGGACCATTAATAGCTCTATCCCATCGTGAGCCGGACCATAATAGCTCTGCACATCATCAACACCCTGGAGCGGGACCATAATGGCTCTACACATCATCAACACCCTGGAGCGGGACCATAATTGCTCTACACATCATCAACCCCCTAGAGCGGGACCATAATAACTCTACACGTCATCAACACCCTGGAGCGGGACCATAATAGCTCTATCCCGACATGAGCCGGACCATAATAGCTCATGATTTCTCTTCACCTATATCATTTCATTTTTACAAATTTACATTTATTTTGCAAATTTTTTCATATATGTCTGTTCCTGAAACTTTTGCTTGTTTTGCAGCTACTGGCGTAAAAAAGTGATTTTGGATTGCAGAGCATCCAGAGTCATTCTCCGTCCCGACACGTATACTTTGACTTTAGGTTTTCCAAACCTCAGTCAAAGTGGGGGCTTCTGTAGACACATAATCGTGTCTCCCCATTTAGTACCCTATGATGACCAATACCCTGCTTCAATTGATCCAGATGAAGGAAAGAATAAAGAATGATTCTAAATTAAAATGTTTTAAGCCCAAACCATTTTATAACCTCTTTTTATTAACCCATTTTCGAACATCCTTTTTATAAATAATTTTATAAAAGCCCAAGTTCTAAAACGTTTTAAAATAACTTTTTAAAGCCCATGTTTCGAAAACCTTTTAAAAATAGTTTTTTATGAAAGCCCAATTTCTAAAACACCTTTTTCTAGCCCAATTTAATTAATAGAATTAATTAATTACATTGATTAGTTTTATTAATAAAAATACCTTTTATAAAAATAATCTTTTTCCAAAGTGTTTTTAAATATCTTTTGTCTAACTAATTTCTAAAATCTTTTTCACTAAAAAATAATCTTTTTCCAAAGTGATTTTAAATATCTTTTACTAACTCTTTTCTAAAATCTTTTTTTAATAAAAATCTCTTAGAGACCTATTAACTTTGAGAAACCTATTGCAATACAACTACCTAAACCTATATATAAAACTCATCTCCTCACCATATAAGAACTCAGATGATTCACGACAACCGACTCACCCACAAATTCTTTCATAACTCACTCGGCACTCTCTAATCCCATACACCAAAACTCCATATTCCCTGCTACAAACTACTCCAACTTGCGCCATCTCAACTCTCACCTATCAATCATCCTTCACACCGCATCACCATTCATCATCCTAATTCCCTAGCTCCTAGATTCATCACCTGCCACATAATTAACCCCTTATTGCTTCCTAATACATAACAACAGCACACAATCACCGACTCATCATCTAATAAATACCGAGATCAATGCATTATTACTCACACGCATTATTCATCATCATCAACGCACCATCCTTCTATACAATATAATTTCAAGACCCGGTTCATCATAGTAAAAGGCCAATCTTGTTCGACACAGTGCAATATCTAACGCAAGCAACACATAATACAAAAAACAAGATACAATCTTTTTTAAGATTCGTTCAACTTTCGATCCAAGATCTGTACAAATCAACGACCCCGGACGGTGGTATAATTTCTGAGGGTCAACTAAATTAACTAACTTTCTTTTATTACTTTATTTATTTTTATTATTTTTTTATTGAAGTTACTAACAGTTTATTCATGATGTAGATTGTTAACGTGTTCCTGCGACTGTAAGAATTGTATATTCTAACCTCTTTTCCTTTTATTTATGTATATAATGTTCATGTTGTTATGATTGTCCTGCATGACTTTTTATCACCCACATATTATTATGCTAAATAAGACCTAAAGAATTGTTCTCATTAATTCAGATGATTTGGACAACCTGTTAGGAACCTTGTAAAATGATTGTTTAATAATTGGTCATTAAATAATTGGTCTTTTTGTGTGTTTCCTGAACCCATCTAGATTAATTATTTTTAGGGTGCTTAAAACGTTATTTGATTATTCTATTGCATAAAATCTGCTGTGAATTGTTATTTAGTAGAGGCCAGCAATGGGCAATATAGTTCCTGACTATATTGTACCCTCACCCCCGAACTCACTTTTTGGTTCATGACCATCTATGGAGTCACGACGGAGAAATCTACATTGGATAAGTCCCTAATTTGTCCCTACGGTTTCCCATATCCAATTAGGTTTATGATTCTTCTTTTAAAGAATTGTTGGCGACTTCAAAACATATTTTTAATAAAACCTGAACAATGGGGTAGTCAAATAAACGCGCTCACAGCGCGTGTAGGCATTAAAGGAATTCAAAAATCCACGCCTACAGATACAAATCAAAATGATAATCACAAGTTGTAAAGTCTTTTCTGGTAGCCTATTAAACTATCAACTATTTTCACAACATTATAGCCAAAAGAATTTGTGAGACCAAATTGTACCAGGTACTGACTTGTAGAACAAATTATGCAAGAGTGCATTCAAGAAAAAAGTTGCTTATACGGCTATGGCTGGGATAGTTTACCAACTTTGGAAAGCCATAAACTCTACTCATTGGGACCAAATGGTCCCAATTTACAACTGTTACTCACACTGTAATGCGTATTCAGTGTTGTGTAAAAAAGAATCAAAAAGCTTATAGGGATAATAGGGATAAAGGTTAGCACTAGAGACATTGAATGGTTTAACACTTTGTAGTTAGCTTTCTAAGGCTCTTGTTGAGCCTACTGTTGCTCCTGTTTTAGCTAAAAGGGGGTCTTCCTAGAAGGTTAGTCCTTGGCCAAAGTCACGGTTAAGTTGTATTTGTTTTGATGATCTGTAAATTACTTTCTCACATTGGAAAAAAAGATAGGAATTTTCTCATTTTTATAAATAACAACCTTCCCCAACTTCAAGTTGCTCTCTCTTAGGGATAATAGGGACAACCACCACCACCACCGTGAGACCCACGGAAGCGTGAAAAGCACCACCACCACCACGACATCACGCCGGAAAAAGCATGGGCCCAAGGAAGAAGGTGAAAGAAATCGGAGAATCATCAACTCAGCTTAGTTTTGAACTTTCTAATGGTAAAAACCCAATCTCCGCCGGAATTTTTTAGTGGTAAGTGGCCGGAAAACAAGCAAGGAAACCATAGTAACAAACCCTTTTTCCATTTCCTCCACCGAGGAAACGAAGATCTAGAGGAAACGAAGATCTGTTTCGTTTTCTCCGCGGAGGAAACGGAAAAACTATCCATTTCCATGGATTTTTCGGAAAAAAAAATTCCGTATTTTGAATTTTGAAAAATTACGAGTCAAATCTGTTATAATTACGAGTTAAATTTCTGTTTTTTTGAATTTCGAATATTTCTTATTTTTTTATTTCGAATAATGTAGTATCATGTTAATATCATTTATTGTTTTAATTTTAGTGAATAAATTATTAGAATGTCAATAGTCATAACTTATTTTATTTTTTTTGAGCATGTTAATATGTTATAATAATATTTGATGATATTAGCATGTTATTATGTTAATGTGACAATTTAGTTATATTCACTTAATGTAGTACGTTATTATGTTAATGCGACAACTTAATGATCAATGTTGGTTAGTTAGAATTACTAGTAATTACAATATAATAACGATGAACGTAGATAGACACTAAATAATCACTAATTAACTTAATTGATAATTAGGGTCTTGAAGGATCGACGCCATGACACACTAGATCTCGTGGTGTTGATGCATCGAGTAGGAGGGCGAGGGCTGAAGTTCAGGCTAGGCCAACTCCTATTGCTGAGGATGCGCCTCACAATCCGAGTTGGGATACCGACAACGAGGAGGAGTTAGAAAATGTTTTGAGCGGTGGTGCTGCAGATGATGTAGGTGAAGCCTCCTCCGGTGTGACTGTGAGGAAGGTTAGAGGAGGGAGGTTTGTTTTAGAATCGTCATGTTCCAGACGTAGTCGGACTACGAGCAGGACTAGAGCTACTAGTGATACTTCCTGGTTAGTTACCGAGTCTATGTCTGGGGGCCCTCTTGACGGTAGTGTGATTACTAGTTGGCGGGGTCACACCGACCCCGTTATCTACGGGAATCTAGAGACTCATGGGGTTATTATGTGTCATAATCGTTCGGGTGTGTTTGATTTTTTACGAGTTGGCAGTTCGATCAGCATTCGATGGAGCGTATAGATAGAACCCGTCTTAGCCATCTAACGCAGATTATGTTTGGGCACCTCGACTTCCCATTGATTTCAGCGTTTGTAGAGCGTTGGCAGCCAGACACAAACAAGTTTCAACTTGCCTTTTGGAGAGATGACGATCATATTGCATGATGTTTGACAGGTTATACGAGTTCTTATTGAGGGTCGTACAGTGAGTGGTGCTTTGCCACCTTCTGATTTGTATGTTATGTTGGAGGAGCTCCTCCAGTGTACTCGTGAGGAGTTATTTCAGGAAAATGCACCGATTTAGAAGAATAGTGGAGTTAGTGTTCAGGAGATTCATTAGTGGAAAACACCCTTTGCGATCTCACTCCTCCTCCTCGGTGGCTTCACTCCTCCTCGATGGTCTGCTTTGTATCTTTTATTAATGGAAGAAAAATTGCTATAGCTCTCACAGAGAAGTACTCCTGCAACAATTGGTAGAAGCACCGCTCATGGCAACGATTTAAGGCAATATTATCTCAATTGAATCAACAAACTTGAACATCTTCATCATAAAAAAAACTCTTGATCTTAGCCCTCTCGAAAGCTCATCATAATGAACTCAATTCTCAAGGTAAACCCTAACCCTAATATTTACAATCTTTTCAATTCCTTGTTTTCGATTAATTTCGATTTCGGTTGATATATTTGATTTAATTGCATCTTGGTTTGCTGGTGATTGAATTCGTCTTTGATCTCACTTTGGCGTTATTTGGATCGATCTTTTTTGAGTTGTATCGAATTTTGTTGTTAGTAATTCAAGATTATTTCTTTCTCAGTTTTTGTTTAACGTTGCTCGAAAATAATTAATATGTTATGTTTAGTTCAGTTCTTTATATCACGAGTTATGACACTCTTACAGTAATTAGCTTAGTTCTCTATGTTTCGTGTTTCCTTACAGTAATTTTAATAGGGGAATTGTAATATTATTGTTTACCGGTTTACTTATTGATCCCTTTTTGTCAACTTTGTTCTTGGTGATTGAGTTGTAACGTTCTCCCTTGATTATCCATGGGCTCTCGTATCCAATTGCTCTACGTTGCTGCAAAATGGATTTGTCTTTTGTGGTAAATCTATAGTAGAAATATTTTTGTATGATTATGAGACAATCCCCCTTCTTCCAAATCTTACTTTAATAAATGGATACTTTTTGAAATTGATTCTTGGATTAGCAAAGGCATATTCTTAATAATGAAACAGTGAGCGATTATGAATAATGAGCAGGCCCACCATTGATGTGGATGATAGTAATCTTTTTCTAACATTTTACCAATAATGACTTCATTTTCTTTTTTTAAACCGAATCATCTTAGGATTTCTTTGAGAATTTAGAATGGATGGTAGTGTTGAGTTGGTCAACTTTTTATCTATTTTAAGGACATAATGAATTTCTGTATATTTTATATTTCAATTGGAGGTTTTGTAACCCTTTCTAATGGGTAACCCTTTCTAATGGGTCAACTTTTATCTATTTTCGAAGCATAATGAATTTAGAATTGATGGTTATAGTTGAGATTCTGAAATGCTAATGTGTGCCTGACATCTAAGTGAATTAGCACATCATACATGGTACATGGAAGTCTTGTTTTCATTTTTTGTCATGCAAAGATTATCCACTCAACAACAGTTTAATGAGTGGATTGTTTATGATAAACGAACACATTAGTATAATTCGTTTTATGAATATTTCAGGTTATTGAGCTTCCAATCTAGCACCCTGAATTGTTTAACAGTCTTGGTATTGCTTAACCAAAGGTGAAATGACTACACTCTTATCGGATTTACCAGTATCATTGTCTTTGTTTAGTGATATAAGATATCTCCCTGTTTTGAGGCTCTTGTGACATATGATTGCTACTATGAAATCCTCTTCCCTCTTGATTTATATGGTCTTGTGAATTTAGTTTCTACTGTCTATGTTATGCATTGTTATATATCACTTTTATCTAGCCCTTCTTAGGGAGAGCCAGATTTTGGTTATTATATTTGATAGAATTTTGCAGTGCTTGTAGCTTGCTAAGTAAATGAAACATTCTCCTTGCTAAATCCTGCATAAGTCCCCTTCCCCCCAATTTATAGTTTAGCAAACAATCAAATATCGTAGGTTTATAATTCTAGTTAGTCATCTGCACAGGAGTTGGAGATCATTAACAATTCGAGGATTGACATGGCTAGGCTGCAGCAAAGATTGAATAACATGCATAGAATGTTGGAGGCCTGCATGGATATGCAACTTGAACTGCCCTGATCTGTGAGACTAGAGGTCGCAGCTCTGAATCGATCAACTAGTCCATCGCAAGCTCTTAGACTGCACGTTTCAGGGGCTAGTGAAGTTTCTTACTGTTTACGTTTGAATATTATGGCTCATGTTCTTCTTTATATTGTTTGAATAGACGCGCTACAAAGTACGCTGCCTAAAGACTCTTGCAAATAGGATTATGTAAGGAATGGCATCTACTGCATAGGTTCTAACACCAACATTGACTGTTTATTGTACAAATAAAGAAATTGTTTCAGAATCGTCAATACTGTAATGAATGAATTACTTATTCTCCATTCTTGATTCACATTTGGTCTCTTCTTGATTGTGCAGATGCGGGCACATGTGCACGTGCACAAAATGCAAGCTGATTGATTATCTAGAAGCTTTTTCATACTTGCTTTAAAGCTCTAAGCCTCTAACCTTTTTGAATGAGCCAGTGTTCACCCTATTATGGTGTTTGTGTGAATTTTTTTTTAAATTTTGCAGGTTTTTGTATACTATATATAAGCTTCCTTATTTCTTTTAAGACATCTTTTTTATGATTTTTTGTATATATTTTTTCCTAAATTAATCATAGAGACCCCAAGTGTTAGTACTACATTATTTTTACGGTAGTTGGGATCACAAGATGGCACAAATATTTTGACATGCGGGTTTCATTCTTCCCAACATCTTTATTCTAAAATTGCTTATTACTTCTAAAGAACAACATATCTTTTGGGAATCTTTGTATTTGTGAATTTGTCCTTTTTCGGTACAGCTCTACTTGAACTTCTATGAGCATTGAAATGAATTTATTTCATCATCACTGGATCAATTAGACTTGATTTTTTTTCAGCTCTAAACTGAACTTCTATGTCTGAACCTGAACTTACTTACCACAATTTGGATTATCTGAATCTCTTTACCTTAAATTGAACTTATCTAAATTGTTGACCTTAGATTGAAGTTATTAGACTTGTAACTCATTAGTGATGGTGAAAAGAATAGGGTTTTGGTACCCATGAAACATGCTGAGTATGCTGGTTTTGTTTGATTTGAGGTGTAAATGAATACGCTCTTGCTACATCTTTATGATTATTACATGTATGAAGTCTTAGCTTCGTTCTAACTTCACAAATCAATCACTTAACAGTCGAATATCCTTTACTTAGAATTGACATAAGATACTGAAACTTGCTAATGTAGGTATTTCATATTTTCATAGGTAGAAGATGTGTTAATTATGAGTACTTTATCCAATTGTAATGAGGAAGTTAAACCGCCAAATCTAAGTTGTTGCGTCATTTGTAGATTGTCTTATAATTTTGACGCTGGTTATATCTTATATCTATGCATGTTGGACAAAACATTCCCTCTTAATATGCTGAAGTTATGTATGTTCATCCGTCTCTTTTTTATTTACTAGATCGGGTAGCTCAAGAGGCTTCTCCAAGTGCCCTAAACATGTTCTTCATAATCCTTTCAATTCTCCAGAGAGGTTTGTGATCATGTCTCTATGTCTTCCCTTAATTGATCGTTGCTGTTACTTGTACTATATAATTAGAACAATGCTCTCTCCGTAAGATTAATTTCCACGACAATTTTTTTTTTCTATTTTAAGATTTATTTCCATGTGAGTGTTCCATAAATGAATCTTAGACATTCGTCCTAATTTGGTCCTCAATTGGTTTGTTTGCGCACACGATTTGGCAATCCTTCTTATTTGTCATGGAACAAGAACATGAATTCAGGTGGTAGATAATCTAGGAAGAAACTTATTTGTATAAATACAAATACTTGGTTAGTGTTGTAATTGAATATTCAGATCCAAATATTTTGTTCTTGGCACATTGTCTGCTATGTGAGAAATATTATTATGTATATTTTTATGAAAAAAGTTGCTTATAAGGCTGTGGTTGGGATAGTTTACCAACTTTGGAAAGCCATAAACTCTACTCATTGGGACCAAATGGTCCCAATTTACAACTGTTACTCACACTGTAATGCGTATTCAGTGTTGTGTAAAAAAGAATCAAAAAGCTTATAGGGATAATAGGGATAAAGGTTAGCACTAGAGACATTGAATGGTTTAACACTTTGTAGTTAGCTTGCTAAGGCTCTTATTGAGCCTACTGTTGCTCCTGTTTTAGCTAAAAGGGGGTCTTCCAAGAAGGTTAGTCCTTGGCCAAAGTCACGGTTAAGTTGTATTTGTTTTGATGATCTGTAAATTGCTTTCTCACATGGGAAACAAATAGGAATTTTCTCATTTTTATAAATAACAACCTTCCCCAACTTCAAGTTGCTTTCTCTTAGAGCTTTCAACAAACACTTGGTGTGCCTATTAAAACCCACATTAAATGGGCATTGCTATCTACCGTCCGTATTTACCACAAATCGTTCATATTTTTTCCAAAATATCCCTAAACTACCGCTACATATATCACCTGTCATTAACTCTCACTCTCACTTTCTCTCGTCTCACCCCAACAACCATAGCAACCACCACCACCACGGCGACCACCACCATCACCGCGTCAACCACCACCACCATCGCGAGACCCACGGAAGCGTGACAACCACCACCACCTCCATGACATCACGTCGGAAAAAGCATGGGCCCATGGAAGAAGGTGAAAGAAACCAGAGAATCATCAACTCAGATTAGTTTTGAACTTTCTAATGGTAAAAACCCAATCTCCGCCGGAATTTTGTAGTGGTAAAATCGCCGGAAAACAAGCAAGGAAACCATGGTAACAGACCCTTTTTCCGTTTCCTCCACCGAGGAGACGAAGATCTAGAGGAAACGAAGATCTGTTTCGTTTCCTCCGCCGAGGAAACGGAAATACTATCCATTTCCATGGATTTCTCGAAAAAAAAAATCGGTATTTTGAATTTCGAAAAATTACGAGTCAAATCTGTTATAATTACGAGTTAAATTTCTGTTTTTTGAATTTTGAATAATTTCTTATTTTTTTATTTCGAATAATGTAATATCATGTTAATATAATTTATTATTTTAAGTTTGGTGAATAAATTATTAGAATGTCAATAGTTATAACTTATTTTAATTTGTTTGAGCATGTTAATATGTTATAATAATATTTAATGATATTAGCATGTTATTATGTTAATGCGACAATTTAGTTATATTCGCTTATGTTGATAGCATGTTATGACTAAATATTATATTCAATAATGTAGCATGTTGTTATGTTAATGCGACAACTTAGTGATCAATTTTGGTTAGTTAGAATTACTAGTAATTACAATATAATAACGACGAACGTACATAGACACTAAATAATCACTAATTAACATAATTGATAATTAGGGTCTTGAAGGATCGACGCCACGACACACTAGATCTCGTGGTGTTGATGCATCGAGTAGGAGGGCGAAGGCTGAAGTTCAGGCTAGGCCAACTCCTATTCCTGAGGATGCGCCTCACAGTCCAGGTTGGGATACCGACGACGAGGAGGAGTTAGAAAATGTTTTGAGCGGTGGTGCTGCAGATGATGTGGGTGAAGCCTCCTCCTGTGTGATTGTGAGGAAGGTTAGAGGAGGGAGGTTTGTTTCAGAATCGTCATGTTCCAAACGTAGTCGGACTACGAGCAGGACTAGAGCTACTAGTGATACTTCCTGGTTAGTTACCGAGTCTATGTCTGGGGGCCCTCTTGACGGTAGCGTGATTACTAGTTGGTGGGGTCACACCGACCCCGTTATCTACGGGAATCTAGAGGCTCATGGGGTTATTCTGTGTCATAATCGTTCGGGTGTGTTTGATGTTTTGACGAGTTGGCAGTTCGATCGGCATTCGCTGGAGCGTATAGATAGAACCCGTCATGGCCATCTGACGCAGATTATGTTTGGGTACCTCGACTTCCCATTGATTTCAGCGTTTGTAGAGCGTTGGCAGCCCGACATGAACACGTTTCAACTTGCCTTTTGGAGAGATGATGATCATATTGCATGATGTTTGACAGATTATAAGAGTTCTTATTGAGGGTCGTACAGTGAGTGGTGCTTTCGGTTGGAGGAGCTCCTTCAGTGTACTCGTGAGGAGTTATTTCAGGAGAACGCACCGATTTAGAAGAACAGTGGAGTTAGTGTTCAGGAGATTCACTAGTGGAAAAAACCCTAAATGACACAAAAGAACCAATTCGGTTTTCCCAAAACCGAATCCGTTAATCCAGTATTTTTCCCTGCAATTTTCATGATCAAGTAACTGATCCGGTTTGAACTTTGAACCAGATAAATCAATAATACTAATCTGGTTCAACTAATAAGTGGACCGGATCGGTAGGTTGGCCCATTATTTTCACGCAAATTAAAGCCCAACTCATAGTTTCCCACTTTCCCTCGCCATATCTCACTTTCCCCCACTTTCGCTCTTTTTCTCCCTGAAACTAGGGTTTCAAACCCTCGCCTCACTCATCAATTGCGTCCAAACACCCTTTGCGATCTCACTCCTCCTCCTTGGTGGCTTGACTCCTCCTCGATGGTCTGCTTTGTTTCTTTTGTTAATGGAAGAAAAATGGCTATAGCTCTCACAGAGAAGTACTCCTGCAACAATGGGTGGAAGCACCGCTCATGGCAACGATTTAAGGCAATATTATCTCAAATGAATCAACAAACTTAAACATCTTCATCATAAAAAACTCTTGTTCTTAGCCCTCTCGAAAGCTCATCATAATGAACTCAATTCTCAAGGTAAACCCTAACCCTAATATTAACACGCTTTTCGATTGCTTGTTTTCGATTAATTTCGATTTCGGTTGATATATTTGATTTAATTGCATCTTGGTTTGCTGGTGATTGAATTCGTCTTTGATCTCACTTTGGCGTCATTTGGATCGATCTCTTTTGAGTTGTATCTAATTTTGTTGTTAGTAATTCAAGATTATTTCTTGCTCAGTTTTTGTTTAACGTTGCTCGAAAATAATTAATATGTTATGCTTAGTTCAGTTCTTTATATCACGAGTTATGACACTCTTACATTAATTAGCTTAGTTCTCTATGTTTCGGGTTTCTTTACAGTAATTCTAATGGGGGAATTGTAATACTGTTGTTTACCGGTTTACTTATTGATCCCTTTGTGTCAACTTTGTTCTTGCTGATTGAGTTGTAACGTTCTCCCTTAATTATCCATGGGCTCTCGTATCGAATTGCTCTACGTTGCTGCAAAATGGATTTGTCTTTTGTGGTAAATCTATTATTTGTTTTAGTAGAAATATTTTTGTATGATTATGAGACAAACCCCCCTTCTTCCAAATCTTACTTTAATAAATGGATACTTTTTAAGATTGATTCTTGGATTAGCAAAGGCATATTCATAATAATGAAACAGTGAGCGAATATGAATAATGAGCAGGCCCACCATTGATGTGGATGATAGTAATATTTTTTTAACATTTTACCAATAATGACTTCATTTTCTTTTTTTAAACCGAATCATCTTCGGATTTCTTTGAGAATTTAGAATGGATGGTAGTGTTGAGTTGGTCAACTTTTTATCTATTTTTGGGGCATAATGAATTTCTGTATATTTTATATTTCAATTGGAGGTTTTGTAACCCTTTCTAATGGGTCAACTTTTATCTATTTTCAGGGCATAATGAATTTAGAATTGATGGTTATAGTTGAGTTTCTGAAATGCTAATGTGTGCATGACATCTAAGTGAATTAGCACATCATACATGGTACATGGAAGTCTTGTTTTCGTTTTTTGTCAAGCAAATATTATGTTTTTCTTCACCCACTGAACAACAGTTTAATGCGTGGATTGTTTATGATAAACGAACACAATAGTATAATTCATTTTATGAATATTTCAGGTTATTGAGCTTCCAATCTAGCACCCTGAATTGTTTGACAGTCTTGGTATTGCTCAACCAAAGGTGAAATGACTACATTCTTATCGGATTTACCAGTATCATTGTCTTTGTTTAGTGATATAAAATATCTCCCTGTTTTGAGGCTCTTGTGACATATGCTTGCTACTATGAAATCCTCTTCCCTCTTCATTTATATGGTCTTGTGAATTTAGTTTCTGCTGTCTATGAAATGCATTGTTAAATATCACTTTTATCTAGCCCTTCTCAGGGAGAGCCAGATTTTGGTTATCATATTTGATAGAAATTTGCAGTGCTTGTAGCTTGCTAAGTAAATGAAACATTCTCCTTGCTAATTCCTGCATAAGTCCCCTTCCCCAGATTTATAGTTTAGCAAACAATCAAATATCGAAGGTTTATAATTCTAGTTGGTCATCTGCACAGGAGTTGGAGATCATTAACAATTCGAGGATTGACATGGCTAGGCTGCAGCAAAGATTAAATAACATGCAGAGAATGTTGGAGGCCCGCATGCATATGCAACTTGAACTGCCACGATCTGTGAGACTAGAGGTCGCAGCTTTGAATCGATCAACTAGTCCATCAAGCAAGGAATGACATCTATTGCATATGTTCTCACACCAACATTGACTGTTTATTGTACAAGTAAAGAAATTGTTTCAAAATCGTCAATACTGTAATGAATGAATTACTTATTCTCCATTCTTGATTCACATTTGATCTCTTCTTAATTGTGCAGATGTGGGCACATGTGTACGTGCACAAAATACAAGCCGATTGATTATCTAGAAGCTTTTTCATACTTGCTTTAAAGCTCTAAGCCTCTATCCTTTTTGAATGAGCCAGTGTTCACCCTATTATGGTGTTTGTGTGATTTTTTTTTTAAAATTTTGCAGGTTTTTTTATACTATTTATGAGCTTCCTTATTTCTTTTAAGACATATTTTTTATGATTTTTTGTATATATTGTTTTCCTAAATTAATCATAGAGACCCCAAGTGTTAGTACTACATTATTTTTATGATAGCTGGGATCACAAGATGGCATAAATATTTTGACATGCGGGTTTCATTCTTCCCAGCATCTTTATTCTAAAATTGCTTATTACTTTTAAAGAACATCATATATTTTGGGTATCTTTGTATTTGTGAATTTGTCCTTTTCCAGTACAGCTCTACTTGAACTTGTATGAGCATTGAAATGAATTTATTTCATCATCACTGGATCAATTAGACTTGATTTTTTTCAGCTCTAAACTGAACTTCTATGTCTGAACCTGAACGTACTGACCACAATTTGGCTTATCTGAATCTCTTTACCTTAAATTGAACTTATCTAAATTGTTGGCCTTAGATTGAAGTTATTAGACTTGTAACTCATTAGTAATGGTGAAAAGAATAGCGGTTTGGTACCCATGAAACATGTTGAGTATGCTGGTGTTGTTTGATTTGAGGTGTAAAGGAATACGCTCTTGCTACATCTTTATGATTATTACATGTATGAAGTCTCGGCTTCATTCTAACTTCACAAGTCAATCACATAACAGTCGAATATCCTTTACTTAGAATTGACATAAGATACTGAAACTTGCTAATGTAGGTATTTCATATTTTCATAGGTAGAAGGTGTGTTAATTATGAGTACTTTATCCTATTGTAATGGGGAAGTTAAACCGCCAAATCTATGTTGTTACGTCATTTGTAGAATGTCTTATAGTTTTGACGCAGGTTATATCTTATATCTATGCATCTTGGACAAAATGTTCCATCTTAATATGCTGAAATTATGTATGTTCATCTGTCTCTTTTTTATTTACTAGATCGGGTAGCTCAAGAGGCTTCTCCAAGTGCCCTAAACATGTTCTTCATAATCCTTTCAAGCCTCCAGAGAGGTTTGTGATCATGTCTCTATGTCTTCCCTTAATTGATCGTTGATGTTACTTGTACTATATAATTAGAACAATGCTCTCTCTGTAAGCTTTCCACGACAATTTTTTTTTTCTATTTTATGATTTATTTCCTTGTGAGTGTTCCATAAATGAATCTTAGACATTGGTCCTAATTTGGTCCTCAATTGGTTTGTTTGCGCACACGATTTGGTAATCCTTCTTATTTGTCATGGTACAAGAACAGGAGTTCAGGTGGTAGATAATAAGTGGTTAGCCTTATAATATATCTAGGAAGAAACTTATTTGTATAAATACAAATACTTGGTTAGTGTTGTAATTGAATATTCAGATCCAAATATTTTTTTCTTGCCACATTGGCTATTATGTGAGAAATATTATTATGTATATTTTTATGAATAATTTTTTAATATAATCTATTCATTGAAAAGGTGTAGAAAGATTACAATACAGCTGACAGCTTGTGGAGCTAGACCTGGCAGCTTGTGGCAGCAAGTGCTACTGCTTGCTGCTAGCTTGTTAAATTATCATGCATGGGTAACTGATCCGATCATGTGATGTCTACCGGATCATTTGAAGCCCATTGTATTAAGTGATAATTGGCGCCATGTAAACTTACTGATCCGGTTTGGTCAGAAAATTGGATCATATAATTAATTAACTGATCTGGTTTTCTGACCAAACCGGATGAGTTAGTGGTCAACTGATCCAGTCCAAAACCGGATCTGTAGGCATGGTTTTGACCGGATCCGATGGGCTTTTTTCCACTAGTGATTATTGATAGATTCAAGCGTGTTGGTCGTCCAACTGATGTGTCAGTTCGCGCTTGGCTGCTCCTCACACTTGGTTGTGCGCTCTTCACTTATAATAGTGGTTCCCGGATCTTGCCCCAGAACATTATTGAGTTGGATGACCTTAATTCAGTACATAGGTACTCATAAGGCTCAGCAGCTTTGGCGTATCTATATCGTCTTCTAGGGGTGGCAAGTAGAGCGTCGGCCAAACAGGTTGCTGAGTGTCTCATGCTTTTACAGTGTTGGATATACGAGTACTTTCCATGTTTTCGGCCTCAGTGAGATGGTTTAGCGTACATTGATCACGAGGCCCGGGCAAGAAAGTGGGATTATCACATCGCAGGCAAGGATTTGATCCGACTGGAGTCGATGTGCAGATGCTTGGACACCCTTCAGGCTTCAGAGGTACCCAATTTATTTAATAATTAATGTTTTCATATATTACTAGTACATTAAACTAATCAAATTATTACATCTATCCTATTTCAGGTCATTTGGATGACATATAGGGATTATTCGGCCGCCACAATTCTGAGGACGATGTATGTCGACTGCATTCATGATCGAGATATCGTTGAGCCGTACAACCCAGATCGTGTACTGCGATAGTTGGGTTATGTTCATGTCATTCCTTCCCCCGATTCCTCAGCCTGAGTTTGCATACAGACTGAAAAATGCGAAAAAGTATGAGCTTGAGTTCCCGGTAGTAGCAGCAGAGTCATCATGGCAGCGTTGCACGCCATATTCTGGGGGTCTCAATGTTTCACAGTTGAGACATGTTAGTCGTCCAGGAGATTGTTCGAGAGAGCACATGGATTAGTACTCTACATATTCTCATCCTATGCTTATCGCGGAAGATAGGACGAATGTTTCGTCCCTACCCAACACTACAAACACACACTATGTATGCATTTTTTATTCTGTGTTTAGCATTTCGTTGTTAATTATTGTTGCCTAACATAACTAACTTACTTTTTGCAGTGGATGGCCCGACATTTTGACTATACGAGAGCTTTGACGGAGGATCTGCACAATGACCAGCGACCCAACACTGCTTCGTCATATGAGATGATGGATGCCCTCGCTCGGGATTGGGATCTTGCACAACGGTTAGATCGGGCTCAGGACCCTGATCATCATGTTGTGATGATGCTATGTTTGATGTACTAGTTTGGATCAGTGTATTCAGTTGATGTACTATTTACGTGTGTATTGTTTTGTTATGTACTAGAACTAACTTTTTATGCGGATATTATTTTGTTATGTATTAGAACTTTGGTTTTATGCAACTTATTATTTCTGTTTGAATCATTATAGTAATCTCTAAAAAAACATTATAATGAATTGATTTAACATTATATTTTAATATCATATCATTATACTAATCATTACAAAACATTAACTAAAATTTACAACATAGAATATACAACTAATAATTTAAACCCCAACCAACAAAATAATATATACTAAGTAGAGAGTAAGTAGTCCCATAACGCGCGTCTCACAGCATACAACTGATCCCAACCATCAACACTATCTTCATGCATGTCACGCCATAAGTTATGAATTGGTGGTACGAGTGATCAAGGAAGTAACTCCAGTCTAATATAACACTCATTGGTGCTAAGATGTGATATCACAAGTTCGTTAGTTGGACCGGTTGTATATTCAAGAGCACGCCAAGGAAGGACAGGGATACACGGATAAAGGGTTCTCCCCTGGCCCAGTCCTACCAAAATGACTATGGCGTTGAAGATCTGAGCAATAGGAAATAAGTCTTGCGAAACTATCATCCAATGAGCTCTAGATGCTGGCCCTCCACTCCAAGTAATGCGCCGTATTGCTGCGTTAATCTGATTAAAGTAAATATGTCTATAAACATCCTGATAAGCAGCAATCTCATTTGCCATACTATTGCGGACAAAACCCCAATGGGTTTCACTACCGAAAAAACAATCTGCAACGTTTCGAAATCCACAGTTACCGTCTGGCTGGACATTCGTCTATCTAGCAAAGAATGGGTTCACAATCCCAGGAGCACTGCGGTAAAATGGAAATCCATTAGAATAGTCTTCATCCACGCTTTGCCGACCTACAACAATTAAATTATTCACCATTAAAATTGTCAGTACATATCTATCAATATTATAATAACCAATACATATAACTAAAAAACATATTACCCGTAGAAGTTGACATGCTCATAACTGAACCTACAGATCTGCTACCTCTCTTTGAAGACCCACAGGATGTGTGCTCAAAACCACTCTTGTTTTGTTTTGTACTTGGGTGATTCTTTCGTGGTCTCCCTTTAGGGATCTCGACAACGTCGGGCTCAAAAGCTGAATCACCAGGATTATGCAGATGTTCCTCTAGAACCTGGGTAGCACTCCGTAAGATGGCAGGATCACTACTTTGTACCTGGTCAACCAAGTCTAAGAAGTATTGAGAATCTTGTGCTGCCTCGGATACAAAATCAGGGGTTTTAACACCATCACCAAGGATCAAAGTAGTCCAATAAGGATGTAAGTCTGTCAAGTACAAACTCTGCTTCGCCTCCAAGCGTCTGCGTATGGTGCATGCACAGGGGATGGCACGTGTGGTTCTCAACGAGCAACAGCAACGCTCATATACCTCATTGGCCAACTCCCGCATACGATAGATTTTCCTCCTACGGTAAAAGTTCTAAACAATAATGCGAGACTCGGCCATTTAACTTATACAAAGCCGTAGTCTTGTACAAGATCCCGTGTCGACGCCGACTTTCCTCTAAGTCATTCTCCACCTTTTTCACCTGATTTTCTATCTCACTGTGAGCAATAGAAAATATGGAGTCCAATGCACCTGTGCTACTAAAAACCCAAGACTTCGATGCAAAGTGTGCGCTTTCAACTCGGTAGGTGCACGTGTTCCAAAGATGAAGTACATTGTTTGTCCATGCCCGTACAATATTCTCTTTGTACACAAGCCAAGTTGTTTCCACGTACTGGATGATTGTAGGCCACCTTATGTAAACATCTCTCATATTCTCAACCGCGGCCTCATAATCCCTCTCGGAGGTCGAGTTGACTATTCGATACCAAGTTCGGCTCCGGATTCTTGGAGCCCATGATATTATTCACTCTAGCCTGCACATCTTTGTTGATATGCCATCTACATAGCAAATGTGTAGAGTTAGGAAATACTTCCCGGACCGCTTTCATAAGACCTAAATCACGGTCAGTTATGAGTGTAACAGGGACAACATACACCCCGATAAGCAACCTAAACTTGTCCAACACCCAATTGTGTAACTATCAGCTGTTTCTTTGGCCATAAGAGCATACCCAACCATAAAATACTTATTACAAGGCGTCATCCCAATGAGCTCTAGAAAAGGTATGTTATATATGTTGGTTTTGTACGTTGCATCCATACAAACACCATGGGGATAAGTGCGGAGGATATTTGCCGACTGAGGGTGCACCATGAACGCCGCAGTCATTACATTTGTCTCCTCGTCTTGCCTAATCCAATGAAGGTAGTCGCTCTCTCGAGTATGGTGAAGGAAGTGTTGCATCACGTCTCTGCCAGCCATTGCTTCCCTTCTATCCTTTTCCTTCAAGTTGTAAAGGTGTCTCATATTTGGATGATCATCGGAAGATTTTTCGTTAACAACTTTCATGATACTCGTAGGCCTAACGTGTAACTTAATCATATCGCGAGCGAAAACCTTAGCCGCCGGACTAAGGCCGCTCATGGGTCGGTGGCCCTCAGGGTAATGAATGAACTCATGATTGTGCATGCCCCTTATCCATGGCTCTACTTTGATCACCCATCCTGTTCGATCAGGGTAATCCAAAAAAAGTATCCTAACTCCCGCACTGCATCCACATGCTTTTGTTTTTGTAGCTACACGTTCTGCTATGCTAAGATCCCTACCTTCACCTCGACATGGCTGACCCCGGTTACATTTCATATAAACATACGGTCGACCACTAGGCTCATGTTTATGATTTAACGAAATTACAATCACAAACCCAATTTCATGTGCCCTTATTTTAACCCAGTCTTGTACTTCCTTTTTCTTAGCCCAAAACGTTTCATTATAAAACATGTGATTATAATCTATATAATCACCCCCAAAATCCGGTAAATAAACCTAAAATGTTTAACATTTACCATTTAGACAACATATAATCGATAATATTGGCTAATAAATTAATTAATCACTAATATTGGCAAATAATTGTATTAATCACTTACTTATCGTAACTACTAATCACTATTATTTACCAATCACAACTATTAATGTTAACTAATATTCAATTTCTCAACTTAATAACAAATATGGATTAACAAATTTTCGCAACGACTATTGTTCGTTAATCAGAAAATAACTACTAATTATCAAAATCATTACAATAATATGCATACATATTTGAAAAAACAAAGCTATAAATATTAACTAAATATTCAATTACACAACTTAATACTCACTCTGTCCCAGAAAGATCTGAACACTTGTTGGGACACGTAGTTTAAGGTGATAAGTTGTACTGTGGTTATCAAATGTTATTTTATTTAAAAAGGAGATGTGATAGGAGTTGGTGGGGTATTTTTTATTAGAGGAGAGACAAAATTGGGTAACTTTTTATTGATAAAAGGTAGAGTGTGGGCCAAAGATGTGTAAAAGAGATAATATTTTAATGGTGGGACCATGCCAAAAAAAGAAGTGTTCAAATTAATTTGGGACAAACATAAAAGGAAAGTGTTCAGACTATTTTGGGACATAGGGAGTAATAGATATTCATTAATAAAATTAACAGAATCGCACCGACTATTATTCGCTAATTAGAAAATCAATACTAATTATCACAATAATTTCAATAATATGCAAACATATTCGGGAAAAAATTAACAGATGCGTATGAAAAATTCGTTTCCAACATGGAGGAAATGGACAAGATCTTGGTTTCCTCCATGGAGGAAACAAAAATCTTGTCCGTTTCCTCCATGGGGGAAACAAAATTTTCATACCTTTCCGTGCACGGGTGGCCGAAAAAAATTTAAAACTAACCACATCCCGTTCGGGTGAGGCTGGCGGCGTTGAGGGTTCTTCATTGGACATTGTGGTTTTCAATGATGGTGGTCTGCCGGTGGATGTGTTGCCTCAGTGTTGGTGGTTCGGTGGTGCTCCGGTGTTGGTGGTAAGCCAGTGGTGTTCGTCCACGGGGGTAGTTGGTTCGCCGGTGGTGGAGGTGGTGCTCCGGAGTTGGTAGTCCGATGGTGCTCTCTCCGGTGTTGGTAGTGACCCGGTGGTTTTGGTCCACGTGCTAGTGCATAATTGGTCTAAGGTATCATCCCAAAAGTGTTACTTAAAGTCCTAAAAGTGTTGCTTTAGGCAATAGGTAATACTTTGAAACATCTACCCGTGCTACCTATTCTCTAAGGTAACACTTTTGAAAGCTAATGTTTCACTTTCTCAAGTGTTACTCAAAATTCTCTAATGTAACACATTTTTTAAACTAATGTAGCATTTTTATAGTGTTACTCATAATTTTTTATGTAACACTTTTTCATCTATAGTAGCATTTTCTATGTCATCTCTTGAATTATAGTAAAACTTTATTAGATATTATGTATCACTTTAAATCAGAATATGTAACCCTTTTTATAAACTAGCCTTATGGTAACACTTCTATTTCACATGTCTTATGGTAACATTTTTTAATTTTTCGCCACATATACAATGATAATAATATTAAAACTTACAAACGTAATAAACGAAGAGGAAATAGAATGATATTATAGATATAAATGATTACACATACTCTATGGTCATTGTAAAGAATGAGCCAAAGGGTAGAATTCAGCAATTGAAAACATACTATTGTGTTCAAAATATAAACAGTTGATCTGAAAATTCATTCATAATATACATCTCTCCCCCCAAAATAAACCTAAATCAATCTTAAGGTCAGTTTTTTCTTTCGTCTTACCAATTCCATCGCCTAATCCATGCATGCATGTTTCCAGAAGCATCATGCCTACTTGCTACTCTAATCCATTATCTTCATTCTCCTGCAGTAAGAACAAAAAACAAATTCTTCAAAGTCTTATATGATAACAAGACTAGTGATATACTTGTTGTGAAAAGAAAAATAAGTATAGTAAATATATGAGGCATAACAAGGCTTTGTAGACCTCTAGGAAAAGAACAGGGTAGTTGGTCTCGGATTCTAGTAAAGAATCTTGGAGAGCTAGGCTAATTACCTACTAGAGCTCCCTAACTTACTACGGTATGTGCACATCAAGATATTCAGCAAGGGTACAACCTAGTGTCAGAAATCTTAGATCCAACCAGAATGTATAAAAAGTTTATACAGCAGTTTCTAACATAATTAGATCATGTGAAACAGTTTATACTATATATTATATGCATATGCCATCATCACCAACCATATTATTCTTCTCAAAGTTCATGAGCCATAAATACAATCACTCAATAACTTGCCATAACCTCCCATATTGATCTTACTTCCTAACAAAAAGAAGCTTTAATTTGTGTTGCAATATAGGATGCAAAAAAAACACTCTTTCCCTCCAACTTATTCAGTGCTTCACCAAGTCTTTCTTCTTTCTTGCACGACAACTAGTACTAAATGTATTATGCACAAATATATGTCTTGGTATGTATGAGAGTGAAGTTGAACCACCAAGGTTATATTAATGTCTCATTTGTTCCACTTTATATCCTAGTGAAAGAACTGGTTGGTGATGAGAAAAGCGCTTCATTCCACTTGTCACATATTACACCAGGTGGTGAGACTAACAATGATGAGAGACCTATATCTAGCAAAGAAACATCAGCTGATAGCAAGAAACACATAGCGGTATCGTCTAATAACAAAGAACTTGAAAGGGGGTCAGTGCGTCTGAGCATGAAGATTTGGACGGCCAATCATCCCTATCAAAGGAGAGAGAGGGGATTCAAGCAGCTCAAACGGCTGAACCAAGCGCAGGTTTAGATAAAGCTTATAAGCAGTGGAAACAGTACCTCAACATTTCACAAATCTAGCCAGGCAGATCTACTTGCGAAACAACATTTGAACAAATCAAATGATTCTAGCACTCTCAATTGCTTTACAGTAGTGATGATGTGGTAACTGAACAGAGAACAAATAAGACGGTTTTTGGTGGCACTTGAGGCTCACTTTCTGGCTTAGTTGGTACTGATAAGAAAAAGGATGCCCAAGCAAGTGCTACTAGAGGTACTCAACCCAATAAAGCACCAAAAGGTAAGGATCGTTCTGATTCAAACATCACAAATAAGTCCGATAAAGATAATAACTAACCAGCATACCCCAAATCAAATTAAAGAATCAAATCAATCAAATTGAGCAACCCCAAATCAAATCAATGAATCAAATCAAACAAATTGAGCAACCCGAGATAATAAGTAACAACATACCCCAAATCAAATGCAACCATCATGACCAGAAATAAATTAACGAATCAAATCACACAAATTGAGCAACCCCATACCGAAATTTTACATTGAACATGATCAATTGTAAAATAAAACAAAAAGATTCCAACACTAAGATTTAAACGCCTTGAAAATTTAATTCAAAACTGACTGCCTGGAAGCATGATCAAAACTAACATTACCTCCGCCACATCATGCTACCGCATTCAGAGCAGCGCATCACCCGAGCGGGCAGTAGTGTTAGCAGTAATTCACACAGCTCCGACTATGATTGCGGGAGCAGCACGAAACGGGAGAGAAAGGGAGATGCGAGCGGTTGAGAGGAAGTAAAACAAGATGAGCAGCGTCGCAATGGCTTCGGCGACCAAGGGTGGTCCGAGACTCCGAGGCGGAAACACAGGTAGAAGGACGAGAGAGAGTGTGTGTGTGTGTGCAAGGGTTTGAGGGTTGAGGGGGATACCTTCCAAAACCCGAAAAGAATGTGGAAGGCAAAACCGAGTTGTATTAACCTTTGGGAGTCAGGCTTCCTCTCCAAAGCTGGCAGACTGACTCTAATACAATCAAACCTAGAGTCCCTGCCTTCATATACGTGTGGATCAACTCATCTACACTCAGATCTGGTAAAATCAATAGACTTCATCCACAGGAAATTTTTTTGACGACAAAATAAGGACAAAAATAGTACTCCTCTTATTGCTTGGGATAAAATTTGCATCCCCAAATCCATTGGGGGACTTGGTTTACGCAAAACCATTCCAATTAACCAATCATATATTGCAAAACTTGGTTGGAAAAATCTAACAGACCCAAACAATATCTGGGCTAAACTAATAAAGGAAAAATATTTGAACAGACAATCTTTCTTCACTTGCTCACGTAGACCACAAGATTCTCCTATTTGGAGGAAAATCCTCCAAGAGGGAAACATCCTCCGCAAGGGCATCCGATGGAAAATTGGAGATCGTAACCATATCTTCTTCTGGCTGCACAATTGGTGCTCTCATGATAGCCTTATCAACATGCTTAACATCCCCCATGATCAAGTCGATATTTCTTTGCACCTAAGCAATTTCATCCTCCCCAACAGAAATTAGGATCTTCAAAAACTATCTGCCCTTTTGCCCGAACATATCGTCAAGATTATTAAAGGAATTCCTCTTCTAATGAACCCTCTTCCTGACGAGCCCATCTGGGGGCTTTCCTCTTTAGGAGAGTTTACAGTCAAATCAGCCAATTGGCTAGCCCATAAAGTTCCTCTTCAACAAGCCAAATGGGAATATCGATGGATCTGGAAGTTACAAATTCCCCCGAAACTATAGATTTTCCTATGGCAAATTTGTCATAACAGCCTCGGAGTTCGCCAAATTCTACCTCAACGAAACATCATCCCTTTTAATTATTGTAGCTTCTGCAATCTAGCAGAAGAGTCTCTAGACCACCTGTTTCTTTTGTGTAAATGTCTTAAACCCTTTTGGGAGTTACAAGAGGTCAGAGATTGGCTACCCCATTCTCTAAATGTCACCCCCTTGCTCACCACTCTTCGGCAAATAAGACTCAAATTGTAAAATTCATTTTCATTATTTGGAACATTTGGAAAGAAAGAAACGATGTCATTTTCAATAACGCCACCCTTAATGTTCATAGAATCCTACACAAGGCCAAATTCCTCCACAAAGAATGGACCCTAAGGGAGACAGTTGACAACTGTTTCTCCAATGGGTCTCCGTTCTCACCACCCCATCCAAATCACTCCACCACCCCCCATCATCACAACAACTCCTTCCTCGTCGCCTGGGAGCTTCCCCCTCCACAATCTTTCAAACTCAACTTCGACGGTTCGGTTCGTGGCAACTCTGCAGCAGCAGGCATTATTATCCGGGATTTAGCTGGAGGCCTCCTTACAGCCTCAGCAATTAATCTCAGCTCCTCCTCGGTCTTCATTACCGAAGCTACAACTCTTCATCATGGTATTCTCGTAGCCCTCCAAAATCATATTCACCACATCTTCATCGAGGGCGATAATCTTATGATCATCAACGCAATAAAAGGCATCTGGTCACCCCCTTGGTAGATCTCCAACATCATCCGAGACATCAACTACCTTCTCAAAGATTTTCAGTCATGGGATATACATCTTGTATTTTGAGAAGCAAACAAGGCAGCGGATTGGATAGCTAATGTTGGTCATTTAGTAGATAGTCATTTCTCAATAGTAGATTGTACTTCTTCTACTCTCCATAATATCCTTGTAACTGATAAGGTAGGAGCTCCCTTCGTGCGAAGGGTCTTCTAACCTTTTTTCTACTTACCTTATTAAAAAAAACCGACTTTGAGAGGTGAAAACAAAAGTTTGGTTTCGTATTTGGCCCAAATATAAAACTCATAATACAATATATATTTAACGGTGTATTATGGAGTTTTATTTCATAAAATTTATACAATAACACCAAAATAGATTAACTTTTAGATAAATAAACTTAGAAATATGACTTGGTTCATATAATTCATTCAAAGATATCAACACTAATTAACTAATAGAAATCTTTAGTAACGATAAAATCAAGATTCATATTGCAACCCCAATAAGATAAAGGCATTCGATAGTAATTAAATTGATACTTAGCATTAGAATTGAATAAATGCTTTTTTAAAAAAAATTCAATAAGTAGTGTTAGTGTAGAAATTAAATAAACATGCAACGCAATAAAATGTTATCTAAAACCTTATAAGTGTTACGTAAAAAAAAGTGTTGCCATGTAAAATTGAGATGTTACATATTAAAAGGTTCACCTTATGTAGGCGTGGATTTTTGAATTCCTTTAATGCCTACACGCGGTGTGAGCGCGTTTATTTGACTACTCGATTGTTAAGGTTTTATCAAAAATACGTTTTGAAGTCCCCAACAATTCTTTAGAGGAAGAATCGTAATATAAACCTAATTGGATATTGAAACGGAAGGGACATCTTAGGGACTTATCCAATGTAGATTTCCCCGTCATGACTCCATAGATGGTCAGGAACCAAAAAGTGAGTTCGGGGGGGTGAGGGTACAATATAGTCAGGCACTATATTGCCCATTGTTGGCCTCTACTAAATAACAAGTCACAGCAGATTTTATGCAATAGAATAATCAAATAACGTTTTAAACACCCTAAAAATAATTAATCTAGATGGGTTCAGGAAACACACGAAAAGACTAATTATTTAGTGATCAATTATTATACAATCATTTTACAAGGTTCCTAGCAGGTTGTCCAAATTATCAGAATTAATTAGAACAGTTCTTTAGGTCTTGTTTTAGCATAATAACATGTGGGTGATAAAAAGGCATTCAAGACGATCATAATAACATGAATATTATATACAGAAAATACAAGAAAAGTGGTTAGAATTTACAAAAGAACCACGATTATTAATTAAGAATCTACATCATTACAAGAAAAAGGTTAGCAACTTCAATAAAATAAATATGATTATTCAAGAGCGCTCATGATTATACCTATGCGGTTTAGATCGAAGAGCGTAGTGACCTTCAGTCGAAGCAATCTTAGAACCAGGAATATAGTAGAATCAGGAACCAGAGTTAATGTGAAAGATAAAAAGTGTTTTGTATGTTTTGTATTCGAAGTATGTTTCGGAGTGTTTGAGAATATTTGCGTGCGTAAAAATAATAATTCCAAGCCGTGTTTGATTCGGGAAATCGGCCCGTATTTATAGGCAAACCAGCACGTGCGTCTCACGCACGCCCTGCTCCAGGCGCAAGCCTACGTGGCAGGCGCGAGGACACGCGTCAGGCGCAGATTGGCCTGCCTGACGTGGTCCATCCAGTTAAAACTTTGCACATGGAAACGCGTTTTTGAAAAGATAAAATTTTATCTTGCGTCCCACACAGGACTTGCGCTAGGCGCAGGACTCTGTGTGAGTCACAAGTCCATGTGTCAGGCGCTCATTGGAGTGTCTGACGCGATATGGCCAATGTACTGGACGCACGTGGCGCGCTGAGCGCAGCCGCCGCGTCCGGCGTAAATTTCGGAATATTACAGAATATTTCTTTTTTGATGCTACGCGTGCTTTCAAGATGCCATTTTTATCCCTAAAAATTCGGAGATCGAATTTTCCGGGTTAAAAATCTGATTTATAGGTAAAAGATAATAATAAAAGCTTTTAGGAAAATATTTATCAAAACAAATATTAAGAAAATATTTATCAAAACAATAAATATTAGAAAAAATATTTATGAAAATAATATATATTCAGTTGGGCTTTTAAAATGGACTTTAAAAAAAAATTCACAGGTTGAACATACACATATTGCCTGGTTATTCGGACTGCTCTTCCATTGGGCCATGCCAACTAAGACCACGGTATATTTCATCATTGGACCCTTAAATGGGGAGACACATTATGTGTCTACAGAAGCCCCCGCTTTGACTAAGGTTTGTAAAACCGAAAGTCAAAGTATACATGTCGGGACGGAGAATGACTCTGGATGCTCTGCAATCCAAAATCACTCTTTTACGCCAGTAGCTGCAAAACAAGCAAAAGTTTCAGGAACAGACATATATGAAAAAATTTGCAAAATAAATGTAAATTTGCAAAAATGAAATGATATAGGTGAAGAGAAATCATGAGCTATTATGGTCCGGCTCCAGGGTGTTGATGACGTGTAGATCTATTATGGTCCCGCTCCAGGGTTTTGATGATGTGAAGAGCTATTATGGTCCCGCTCCAGGGTGTTGATGATGTGTAGAGCTATTATGGTCCCTCCCCAGGGTGTTGATGATGTGTAGAGCTATTATGGTCCCGCTCCAGGGTGTTGATGATGTGTTGAGATATTATGGTCCGGCTCACAACAGGATAGAGCTATTAATGGTCCGACTCATGATGGGATAGAGTTATTAATGGTCCCGCTCCTGGGTAATGTGTTGATAATTTGTAGAGCTATTATGGTCCGGCTCACGACGGGATAGAGCTATTAATGGTCCGGCTCATGACGGGATAGAGATATTAATGGTCCGGCTCATGACGGGATAGAGCTATTAATAGTCCCCCTCCTGGGTGATGTGTTGATAATTTGTAGAGCTATTATGGTCCGGCTCACGACGGGATAGAGCTATTAATGGTCTCGCTCCTGGGTAATGTGTAGTGATGATGGTCCGCGGACCTAACTTCCGCTGTTAATACTCCTGAGTACTTGTTGTATCTCGAGCAAGATTTGTGTGAAGTATAGCATGTTGGAAGAATGGAAAAATTGTATTTTTGTTACGGATTTGAAAGTCCGTTAGTTTGTTGCGCGCATTGTCGTGACGAACATGCCAATTCATTTTGGATTTAAGCGTGTGGGCCCCATCTGACTAAGAAGCCCCCAAGCATGTCGTATAGGATTGTGCGCCAGACGCACAGGCCCGCACTTGGCGTGTAATGTTGCGCTTGGCGCAGTGCTTCGTGTTAGACGCGGTGCTTGATTACGCGTCGGGCGCACGTGGCGCGCTTAGCGCAGGTCATTAAATGACCTAAAAAAACACGGGCGACTTTCTTCTCTCCCATTTCTCTCCTTCTCCGCCTTTTTCTTTCATTTCTCTCTCTCCTAAGTCCAACTCCATTTTCGAAATTTCGAAGCTTAAAACTCCTTATTTCTCTAGCATTTCTTCAGATCGACTTTGGAGGAGTTATTATTTCTGTTTAATTATTACTTTGGCGGTGTTTTCTGGCATTTTTGAGCAATTTTCGACAGTTTTGGGGTTGCCTCATTTCGCGAAAATTCGGACCCCCTTTCCGGGTCTTTTTCCGACAAAGTTCCGGGCGGTGCGCTGGTAACTCAGGTATTTTTCCTCTCTTTTTGCTTTTTCCACTCGCCATAATTTTTGTTATTATTATATATTTTTTTTTTTTGGTGGAGGCCAAAAATAATGACCATAGTGGGTCGTTTTCGGACTAGGCCCCGCGCGCTGCTGCCGGCGAGTTTCGGTGATTATTCCGGCGAGCTCCAGCGACTTTTCCGGCGAGCTGAGGCGACTTTTCCGACGACTTTTCCGGCAATTTTGTTGTTCTTCACGAGTTTGATAATCGTTTCATGTGAGTTTGTTGTTAAATCATTATGTAGATCATGAAATTATATTGCTTGATGTAATTTCAAAATTCGTAACTTAGAAATATGTATAGAGAACTTTGAAAGTGTGATGATTCTTGGATGATGAACCTCAAAATCAGGATTAGCGTAGCTTCTAAGTCTGGAACTTAGAAACATGCTTAGGGAACATTGAATGTGTGATGATTCTGCAGGTAGAAATCATGTTTTAGGCAATGCATGTATGTTGATGTGTGAAATGGCTTATGGAAATCTCATGTAGTGGTGACGCCTTGAAGCGGTTTTTTTTTTATTTTACCGATTCATGAAATCTGGTAGTTTAGAGTCGGGAACTCTTTGATTCTTAGTTTCGTTTGTGATGTTCAATCTGATTAGCATTTCGTCGGGAGAATCGGGTGGGGAGGACGATGGTAGGGCAGCTTCCGGATCTAGGAGAGCGTGGAAGGTCGTGAGGTGGACTCCCGGCCAGCTGTACTTTGATCCGGAGCATCATATTTCACATCGCCCGCTCTCAGGCATCGTAAGTATTCCGCGTTATGTCGACTTCATTTTACACGATAGCCTAGGCATTTGATTGATTGTTCTTACATTTGCAGGACGAGGGTAATACTCGTCATTTTGGGACTTTTGACTTTACCTGGCTCAAGAAAGTCCGAAAGGTCCGAGATCGAGCTGTCCTCATCGAGCAGAGTGGTCTGTCCTCTTTTCTCGATGTTTATGAGAGTATGGGAAAGGTTCATTCCTCTCAGATTGTCGTCCGAGGTTTGTTGGAGTGATGGTGGGATACTACCAACTCCTTTCACATACGTCGCGGGGAGTTGACCATCACTCCGCTGGATATCTCCTTGATTTTCGGCTTGTCTTTTACCGGTGTCCGGGCTGATAGGTGATTCGTTGCCATTTAAATCGGCCGTGGTTCGAAGTTTGATCGGCCCGGTTGCCAATATGCTTCCTCTAAATGCGTCTTACGCTCCCCGGTCTAAAGTGGCTAGAAGACTCACCCTTTAGGGGACTACTGAGGAGCAGAAGGTACGTATTCTGCTGTGGTTAGCCGTCTGTGGCCTGTTGCGCACTGATAGGGGATCGTGCGTCTCGACGCGATATTTGCAGCCCTTGAGTGAGTTGTCTCAGGCGTCGACCTATGATTGGGCCGAGCTGGGCTATTGCAGTCTCTTGTACTGCATGCGTACTGCCTGCAGGCAGTTGAGTGACGGTGGGCCAATCTCCCTTTTTGGTCCCTGGAGACTTCTGGAGGTAGGACCGTACACATCGTCCATATTTTGTCTCATTATCTTGATCAGTACTAAGGTGATCCTATTGTTACAGATTTGGTTTTATAAGTATTTTCCGGGATTGGCCCCGGAAAAGGGCTCGTGACCCTACATTTCCTGTCGGCTTGTCCTGGGCGGAGCGCGGGATGACGTGATATGGTGCTGTAGAGAGTGTCCGAAAGGCTATCCGGCGAGTCAAGGACGACAAGGTAATCGTAGTGATACAATCGTGTCCCTAGGGTGTATGTAGTTACCTCTTATCCTTGGGCGTCGTTTCCGGAGATGCTGGCTTGGGCTCATAGGGCCAGCATTCTGACTCGTGAGAGGGTCATTTTTTACGGAGAGTCATACCCTGTGTGGTATCTGGGTGAGAGGGTGACCTGTCAGCACGACGAGACGAGGCTATTACTGGTGCCTCATGACCCCCCTGTCACTATGATGGACAGGGTTGCTCTTTTTCAGGCTATCGAGGGAGGGGCGACGCTTCGGGTGAGCTATCACGACTTTGTTTTTCGTGATCGCGATTACTAAGCTGTCCTTTTGCCTCGCTTGGCTCCTCCTGTCAAGTTCAACGAGGTATGCACATTGAGTTTGCTTGTTTTTGTTTACTTTGACATGATCAAAGTATTGAATGTTATTGTTTTCTTGATTTTGCCAGGAGGCTGTTGCGGCTCGTATCTCTTTCGTTCCGGATCTGAGAATCCGGTATTTTGGAGATTCCGGGCTTGTTGAGGAGATGATTGATGTCGCCCCAGAGGCAGAGCAGCACGATGTTCGTGCTATGCCGGCCCATGTGAGCTCGGTAAGTGTTGAAAGTCAGGAACTTTCATTATTCATCTTGCTTATATTGACTTATGTACTGTTTATTTCTAGGTTCCTCGGGAGACCGTCGTTCAGATTCTCCGAGTGGTTGACTCGCTGAAGCATGGGATGGCCAAGCCTGTCGCCGCAGCGATGCGCAAAGCCATTTAAACTGACATATTGTGCTTTGGTTGTATTTTTTGTTGCATTCGTTTCGCTAATGCTTTATGACATTTTGTGCAGCGTCGTCCTCGGGAGAGTGGGCCTCGTCCCGAGGTGAAGGTATCGATCCAGTCTAGGCTTTCGGCTCATACTCCCCGAGAGTCGACATCTGAGAGGCCTCCGACGGGTCCGTTTACTGGGCAGTTTGGCATTGGCGGCATGGACTTTATGGGGGGCGTCATCCATGCCCTGGGCCTTCTCCGATGTGGATGGAGCATATGCGGATGCAACAGATGCAGTTGTTGCAGATGTTGGGAATGCGGCAGCTGTCTCCCATGCGACCAAAGTTATTAAAATCGCGATTCAAATCTCAAAATCTTACGATTTTACGATTCAAAATATGGTAGACGATTCGATTCACGATTCTAGACGATTCTATACATTTCTTTTGACTAGCGAAAACCTCGCAAATTTAAATCATGCTAACAAAGCAAATAATAGATATGTATTGTTAGTTATTGCCAATATAGTGGGTAAACAACTATTTTTTCTAATTTTTAGGGTTTTTAACTTATAATTTTAGCACATTCAATGAAGATAGAGTGCAATATCTTGATTATACGTGTTTGTAGAATCTTACGATTCTACGATTTGATTTTACGATTCGATTCTAAAGGTCATTTCCGATTCAAACTAGAATCTCGATTTTAACAACTTTGATGCGACCGACTCCGCCTATGACTCCTTTCATGCAGCCTGGGATAGGCTATCACGCGGGCGAGTCGAGCGGGGTCCGGGTTGAAGAACCGGAGGACTCCTCTTCGAGGGAGCAGGATGCTCATTCCTCTTAAATGTCGACATTACTTCACTCTTGTGTACCTGTGGCCTGCACTTTTGCTACGATGTATATCTTGTATGTTGATATGTATTGTGTCTTTTGTTCAAACATTATGATCATTGGTGTTGTTTCTTTCCCATGTTTGTTAGTGAAATTTTGTTAGCAGTGACCCTTATTCTAAAATGCCATGTATAAATGCAATGCGACTGACTCAGTTTCAAGCAAATTTGAATGGAGCATAGCCGACCTTCTCCCAATAAAAAGAGAAAATAGGAGAGCGAAAAGGGTTTGGACGGGTGGGTTTACAAAAATGGGCCGAAAATGTGGACATTAAGTAAAAAAACAGTTCTTTTTTATCCGAAGTGGAGGGGGAGTGGCCCGAAATCTTGTGACAGCATCATAATCCGAGTCGACACATGTGAATCGAAGTTGTGCGCTGAGCTCATGTTTGCGGCGCGTCTCGCAGCCTTGGCGTCTAGCGCTCGATCGTGCGCTGGGCACAGGCTTATAGCAGCGTCTGGCGCGCTCTTGTGCGCTATGCGCAAATTTAGCGTGTAACGCGTTTTCCGTCTAGAACGGTAAGTCCGGATCCGTTTACAGTTGAGATGCGAAGCCATTATAAATAAGAGAGTTTGTGCGTTATTTCAGTATTACGAGTGATATTCATCTCTATACTTCTCTGTCACTTTTGACTATTTACTATTGCTTTTGAACCAACTCTAAGTGGGTGGTTGTCGTCGCTGACTATTGCTGAGAAACACGAGTTGGGGAGGCGACATATGGATGTATTGGCATCCCTGAGGTTTGTACAGTTAGATTATAATTTCCTTTATGCAGCTGTTAATTTTTGGGATGTTACCAATCATTGTTTTTGCTTTGGGAACCACGAATTAATGATTTTGCCTGAGGAATTTGGTGCTATAATTGGATGGCCCTGTAGTCAATTGCCCTGTGTCCCTTCTTTGGAGGATTATTTTTTTAAGGACTTTGAGAGGTTCATGGATTTAAAGGAAGAAAATATGTCCGAAATTGTGTATGGGAGGAGGGTTAATTTGACTAGGTTAGCTGCAATGTATAGTTCTCCTACAGAAAGGGCTAGACAGACATATCGTATGCGGGGGCTGGAATTTTGCATGTTTAGTCGTTTTTCTGTTTGTGAATGGGGACAATGGTGCTGGTTTTGCCTCCTTGATTACTGTAGCAGAGCAACTGGAGGTAGCAAGGACCCCGATGCCACTTTGCATAGGGGAGATGATTTCCAGTCTGGATGCTGTGAAGAAGGAACCAAAAGGGCAGTTTTCGGGGAGCCCCCTACTGTTACAGGTAAAAATACTTTTTTAGTCATGAACCAAAGAAATTTTTTTTTTTTCGTCTTCTTTATTATTATATTTGACCATATTATGACTCTATGCGAAGTAATAATACATAATAAATTTTTCGGATTATGACGACTGTATTGGATAATGGAATTATGATATTACATCCCAAAAAACGAAGAAAATATTGAAAAGGAATTTGCGCTGGGCGCAGATAGTTGCGTCTAGTGCATGTGTATGCGTCTGGCGGAGTTTTATGTGTTAGGCGCGGATGTGGGGACACTCGTATTATTACTCTATAGGAAGTAATATGAGGTTGTATTTATTATCACTCGTCATGAAGCGTTAAAGGTTGTGTACGTTTTATTACTCTTTGAGAAGCAATAATGAAATACTGTATATGTATTATTACTTGTCAGGAAGCAATAATAATATATGTTTTATTTGCTGCTGCAGATCTGGCTTATGGAACATTTAAGGTTGATTGATCCTCCCGAAAATATGGAGAGATATAATAAGAAGGGTTTCATTGGCAGGAAGAAAATCTTCACGAAGAAATCTTTTGAAGACTGGACCCTTTTCTTTGGGGATGATGAGCTGAGTGTTAGATTGGTGGTGCCATGGTGGAGGATTGGGTCCATGGTAGGGATTCGTGATGATTCACCCTATGTGAGGTTGTGTAGTCTGTATACCATGACCGTTTATTTTCCGTTGAGGGTGTTGAGACAATATGGGTACCGCCAACTGATCCCAGCTGAAGACACTATTGCTCCAAAAATATATGGTCTGACTTGGAGTAGAATTAGGAGGTGGGGGAAATATTGGGGAGAGCGCCCACTTTGGTATACCCAGGAAAGAATAGAATCTAAGAAGGTGTCTAAGAGTTATATCGTATGGATGCTGACTAGGGACCCTGCTGTGAGGAAAGAGATGAGGGTGAAGGAGTACGTCGAAGTGACAAAGAAGCGAAAGTTTACTTCCCGAACTGTGGGGAAAACTTTTGAGACTTTAGATAACAGGGGCAAGAGACCAGTTGGACACTCATCTGTAGGGAAGAACGGCCATAAACCTGTTACTACAACTTCCTCTGTGAAGGAACATTTAGGGCCAAAGTTAGCACCAGCGCGGGAACGACTTGGGCCACGGATGCCTCCTACAAACAGAAGACTATGCTTGGGGGCGTAGTAATCAGGGAAAGGGCTGACACAGAAAGGGTGACTCCACGGACAGAGTGACCTTCTTATTAAAAGATCTCGTAATACGATTTTGATAAACTTGCGCATGATGCAAGGCAGATAATCTTCGTTCATCGAGTAAGATGACCTCTTCGAATCCAGCTTTGACCCAGTAAGCTTCAGGAATTTGACTTTCTAGGACAATGCGTAGGGATGGAATTTCTAGTTCAACAGGTTGAACAGCTTCTATGCCATAAACAAGAGAATAAGGTGTAGCTCCGGTAGATGTTCGGATAGAAGTGCGTCATCCCCATAAGGCAAAGTGTAGCTTATCGAGCCAATCTTTATAATTTTCGGTCATTTTCTAGATAATAACCTTGATATTTTTGTTAGCAGTCTCCACAGCACCGTTGGCTTGGGGTCTATATGGGGAAGAACGATGGTGTTTGATGCTATATTTTTCAAGGATTTGTTCACAATCAGCCTGGAAGTGGGTACCTTGGTCACTGATGATCTCTTAGGGTACCCCATAGCGGCAATGTATGGTCTTTTCTAAGAAGGCAGCGACATGTTTGGCTGTCAATTTAGCATAGGATGTTGCTTCTACCCTTTTAGTGAAGTAATCTATGGCCACAAGGATCAATTCATGCCCCCCAGTACCAGGTGGTGTTATTTTACCAATAATGTCAATACCACAGGTTGAAAATGGCCAAGGTGAAGTGAAAGTATATAACAAGGAGGGTGGGACATGTTGCGGGTTAGCGCATAATTGGCATTTTGGACAGGTTTTGGCATAAAGGTAACAGTCTTTCTCCATTGTGGTCCAGTAATAACCTAAGCAAATGATCTTTTGAGCTAACATGCGGCCGTCCATATGCGTGCCACAAATTCCACTATGGACTTGATCCATGATCGTTGTGGTATCAGGTTTATCAATACAGAGCAGGTGCACGCCTTGTGGTGTTCTTTTGTACAGTGTCCCATTATAATCGACATATTGGGAGGCTAAGAGCCTTAAGGCACGCTGGGCTCTTGTTGAAGCTCCAGGTGGGTATTATGTTTTTGTTAAATAGTTGAGAATATCAATAAACTAGGGTTCAGAAGGAATAGGATATGGCTCAGTGTCTAAAGCATGAACATAAGCAGGCTCTTGCTGTCTCTCAATGATAAGGGGCATTTCTGGCATGGTGCGAGGAATCCTAATCATAGAGGCTAAGCGGGCCAAAGCGTCAGCAAATTGGTTTTCTTCTCGTGGAAGGTATGTATATTTTATTTCAAGGATTTGTTCAGCAATGATTTATAGATGAGTTTGGTATTGCAAGAGGCTTTCATTTCTAACTTTCCATCTTTTAGAGATTTGATTGATGATCAAAGATGAATCATCATATACTCTTAGTTTCGTGATGTCGAGGGACACTACGGCCTGGAGCCCTATGATACATGCTTCGTACTCGGCTGCATTATTAGTAACATCGAAGTCGAGTTTTACAGAGAGAGGAGTGTGTTCGCCTTCCGGTGATACTAGGACTACCCCGATGCCACATCCCTTTTGATTGGATGCGCCATCGAAGTATAGTGCCCAACTTTCGTCTTCCGTCATGAGAAGGTCTTCATCAGGAAATTCATATCCTTCGGAGATTCATCTACAGGGAAATCCGCTAAGAAGTTGGAAACAGCGTTGCCTTTGATGGATTTATGAGGGATAAATTTTAAGTCAAATTCGGCCAACATTACTACCCAGCGGGAGAGTCGACCATGAAGGGCTGGCTTTTCGAATAAGAACTTAATGGGATCTAGTCGTGACACTATATGGATTGTGTGAGTGAGCATATAATGTCTAAGCTTCTTAGTGGCCCAGACTAGTGCAAGACAGAGCTTTTCTAAGGGGGTGTAACGGGATTCATAGTCTAAGAGCTTCTTACTAAGGTAGTAAATGGCGCACTCTTTCCCATCGACCTCTTGTGCCAACATGGGCCCCAGTCGCGGTCTTAGTCACAGTCAAGTAAAGCCTTAAAGGTATGTCTGGTAAGGCAGGTGCTAAGACAGGTGGGTTGGATAAATATTCTTTGATTTTGTCAAAGCCTTTTTGGCAATCCTCATCCCATTCGACAGTGACACTTTTCTTAAGCTTTTTAACGATGGGCTCACACACCATGGTCAGTTTAGAGATGAACCTACTGATGTACTGGATTTTACCTAAGAATCCCCTAATTTGTTTTTCATTCTTAGGTAGAGGCATGGTCATGATGGCCGTTATTTTAGTAGGGTCAATTTCATCCCTCTAGAACTGATGACATAACCTAGGAGTTTCCCGAAAGTGACCCCAAAGGCGCATTTTTGTGGATTAAGTCTCATGTTGTATTTGAGAAGTCTCATGAAGAACTTCTCAAGGGCGATATGGTGTCCCTCTCTATCTTTGGACTTAACTATCATGTCATCTACGTAAACTTCTACCTCTTTATGCATTATGTCATGGAGAAGGGTAGTTGCAGTTCTTTAATAGGTGGCACTAGCGTTTTTAATCCAAAAGGCATAACGGTATAGCAAAAGGGCCCCCACGGTGTGATGAAGGTAGTCTTTTCCATATCTTCTTCGGCCATTTTTACCTGATTATACCCTGCATACCCGTCCATAAAAGAGAGAAGGGCATGGTTGGCAGTGTTGTCTACTAGGACGTCTATGTGAGGCAAGGGGAAACCGTCTTTAGGACTTGCTTTATTGAGGTCTCTATAATCAACGCACATCCTAACTCTCCCATCTTTTTTAGGCACAGGCACAACATTAACAATCCAGTTAGGGTAGTTAGCGACTTTTATAAAACCTGCATTAAGTTGTTTAATGACCTCTTCTTTGATTTTGAGAGCTACATCTAGCTTCATTCTACGAAACTTTTGTTTGACAGGCTTCATCCCTTCGATTAGAGGAATGGTATGCTGAGCAATTTTGCGATCAATGCCTGGCATGTCCTGGTAGGACCATGCGAATACGTCGATATATTCAACTAACGTTTTGATTAATTGAGTGTGCTCGTATTCGCTTAAAGTTAATCCAATTCTTACCTCCTTTGGTTCATTATCATTTGAAAGATTAATTTTTTATGTTTCCTCAATGATTGGAGTTTTATTTTCATGTTCTTCCACTGCTTTCATTATTTCTTTTTCAGATTCATTGTTGTAATCAGAAGGAGAAGAGGAAGTAGAGATATTGCACAAGTCATAAGCAAATGAGTTCATATTATTGAAATCAAAAATCATAGAGTTGAACAATGACTCAGCATAAGCTAAAGACTGTACTTGGACACTAGAATTAACAGGCTTAGAAGTACGCCCGACTGGGATACTGGACTCAACAGGCTCAGACTCAGACTCAGACTCAGACTTTGACTCGGATGACTCGGACTCTTTAAACATTGGCCCTTCCCCGGTGGTGAAGATCATCTTCTTTCCGTTTGGAGTAGTCAGCTTGATAGTTTTCCTCCATCCTTGCATGACGCCACTTGTAGGAGTGATCAGCATAGCAGGGTCGAAGTCTTCATTTTGTAGCATAACCTGAATATGAGCGGTATTATTTGGGCATTTAACTTCTTCTTGACCGAATAGAAGTCCCAATGCCTTGTAGTCTAAACAGTCTTCAGTGAACTGTTTAATTTGGGGATCAGGAATCCCTTCTTCCAAAAAGTGACAGTCCAGAAATACTTCAAATCCGGGGTAGATCACTGATAAGTGGCTTTTAAGGCCGCTTTTATGGCCTCTTTCCACCCTAATTAAGCCCTTGTTTAGCCCATTTTTATGCTTATTTAGCTTAGTTTTGTTCAATGTTAGTGATTCTACTAGTTTCATGCAATTTGAGTCCTTTTTGGGAGTTATAGGTTGTTTTCTCTTCATGTGAAGAATGAATGTTGTGAACACCCTATGCTATGACTTGCTCTTAACTTCTTTCAGGTTCTGTAGCGGCCTAATCAAGGTTGTCGAAGCTTGGAATTGGAAAAGGGAACCTTTCGATGAAGAGAGGGAGCTTCAAATTGCAAAGAAGAGTAGAAGCAGAGTCAAAGCTCGCGCTCCAACCTCATGGAGCGGGAGCTCCAAAATCCCTTGCATACAAGAGGGTTTGCCGAGAAATCGAAGCTGGCGCTCCAACCTCTGGAGCGGGAGCTCCAAAATCCCTTGCATACAAGAGGGTTTGCCGAGAAATCAAAGCTGGCGCTCCAACCTTTGGAGCGGGAGCTTCAATCCGCGGCGGAACTCTCACCTTAGGCTCAGAGCTGGCGCTCCAACCTCGTGGAGCGGGAGCTCCGACCTGCTGTTGAAATCTCTCCATTAAGTTCAGAGCTGGCGCTCCACGCATGGAGCGGCAGCTCTGAATGGTCAGCTCCTGATTTTTTTTAATGCGTCCGCCCTTACTCTAAGCTGTATTTGTGAGGGGTATAAATACCCTCTCTTAAGACATTTTAGGAGGGCTTTTGAATTCCAGAAAAAAAAGGATTGAAAGCAAGAGCACACTATTCTAGGTTAATTAGAGAGAGAAAAACACATTCTTAGGAGAGAGAAAGTTGTAACTCAACCTTTGTTCTTCATTTTTATCAATCAAAGCATCAATCTTTTGGTAATTTCTAGTCACTAATCCTTATTTCCTCGCTTATTTTTGGTTATTTGTTTATTTTTATGCTTGTTTAAATTAGTTTATACTTGCCTTGACTAGTCTTAGTAGTCTATTGTTCAAAGGTTCAATCTTTCTCGTTTTCACTAATCATGCTTAGTAGGATTAGTATGTTTGCTCCTTTTATTGTTGCTTTTACTAGTCTTACTATGTTCTCCTCCTTCCTAGGCTAGATTTCTAGCTAGGGAAGGGGGATAATGGGACTTTGTGATGATTTTGAATGATGTTTGGTTGGCTTTGGTGATTGTTCTTTTGATACTTGAATCAAGGTATTTTATTGTAAAAGTATGAAACTTGATCACCTTTATGCTTAAATCTTGTGCTAATGTTGGGTTATGTGAGAGCAAGCTCGATATTAGTGATGACTTGATGATGGGTAGACCACGACCTCAAAGGCGGGGTTGGGTAGGCGGTGTTGAGGGGTGTGCGAGAGTGACCTCTTGATGTTGGACTAAGGCCCTCAATAGATTTGATTCATTGCCCACCAAATGTTGTCGAAATCGTTGTTGTGAGTTCCACGATTCCCCCTCTCCCTAGTGTTTGCCTTATTGATTAATCACTCTTGTTTTATCTTCCTTAGGTAGTCTAGTTGATAACCCAAACCCATTTTCTTTTCCTCCCGTCAATTGATTGCATCTCGCACTAAGTTAAAACCCCTTGCTTCTCCGTGGATACGACCCCTTACTACGCTATACTACCTCATTAGGCTAGTTAGTTAGACTAGGGAGATTTTATTCTTGACCCGGAACCATAGGAAGTAACGACACCTAGGGGACCGATCAAGTTTTGGCGCCGTTGCCGGGGAAGCAACGTGTTGTTTAAACTTAGTTTATTGCCCATCAATTGTTTTTTTTTTATTTTCATTTTTGTTATTGTGTTGTCATTACTAACCGTGTGCTTAGCTTTCTTGAATGATAAGGAGATCTCAAGGTATTCCTACCACTCCTCTTGACCCGGAAATTGACCGTACTTTGAGGCAAGTTCGGAGGTTATTTGAACATCAAACCGAGGAGGAGGAAACATTTTTTGACTCCTCAAGTGAGGCAAGTGAAGCCATGGCCGAAGATGACAACCCTCTATTTCAAGACTTTGGTAATCCGGAGGACTATGAGCTCACCGGTGGCATTTTGCTCCCCACCACCACTACAAACTTCACTATTCATCCACAATATACACAAATGGTGCTTAGGGAGCAATTTTCCGGAGCCGCGCATGAGAATCCCATTGAGCATCTTGATAGATTCCTTGAGTTGTGCGCCATGGTCCAAACGAACCAAGTCACTCAAGAATACATTCGTATGCATCTCTTCCGGCAATCCTTAGCGGGAAAAGCTTATAGGTGGCATAAGAATCTCAAACCAAACTCCTTGACTACTTGGAGGGCGGTGGCTAAAGCCTTCCTAAAGAAGTTTATATCGGAGGAGAAGACCGCAGAAATGAGAAGGAAGATCTCCAACTTCCAACAAGAATCGGATGAGTCTCTAGGTGAAGCTTGGGAACGATTCAATGAATACGTTAGAGCTTGCCCCCATCATGAGTATAGCAAGCCTCTACTTATTAGATTCTTCTATGATGCTCTTGATCCCATTAGTAGAGCCAATCTTGATGCGGGAGCCGGAGGCCAATTAAGGAAAGTTCCTCAAGCTCAACTTAAAGATACAATTGAGGATGTGGTTCGCAACTATTCATGGGGTGGTAAGAGAAGAAGTCAAGGAAAAGCTAGTGGAAAATTCGATCTTGACCAAGAGTCACTCAAAGCCTTCATGGAACAACTTCTTGACAAGAAGCTAGGGTAAGAACAAGCTTCTTCTTCCTCATCTCGGCAAGTAAACTCATTCTCATGTGAAATTTGTGGGGGTACCAACCACGACACCTCTTATTGTGGTGGTAAGGACCCCGATCATGTAGCGGCTATGGGTTATCTCAATAATCAAAGAGATCAAAGGGATAATTGGAGAGGCCCTAACTCCAATCTTAATCCGAGGTTCAATGACTATGGTGGACCAACCAATTTCAACAATCAAGCGAACCAAGGAGCTCCCTACTTACATCCAAATGCTAGAAACAACTTCAACAAGCCCCATCCACAAAATCAATTCTCAAATCAACCCCCAACCACCTTCCCAAACACCTCAAACCCTCAAGGTGGTCCATCTTCGGACACCCTTCTTATCCTAGACAACATCAAAAACATTTCTCAACAATTTGAACAAAAGTTGAGCAATCTTGAGCGAAAAGTAGATCAAAAATTCCAAGAAACCACTTCTCACCAAAAGATCCTTGACAATCAAGTTGCCCAACTAGCCGAGAGGGTTTCTCAACTCTCAAATGAGAAGCTTCCCGGTCAACCTACTCCGAATCCCGCAAACCACCACCATGTGAAGGCCATCTCCCTAAGGTCCGGAAGATCCTATAAAGGACCTAAAGAGGTGCAACAAGAGGAGGATAAGGAGAGAGAAGGACAAGTTGTGGAGAAAGGAGAATATGAAATCCAAAAAGAGAGTGTTGAGAAGGAGAAAGAGGTTGAGGTAGAAAAACAAGCATCAACGAATGTCCAACCATCAAGATTCGATCCTCCCCCACCATTTCCGGAAAGGATAGTTGAGAGAAGGTTGAATGACAAGTACAATAAGTTCATGAACATGTTGAATGGTCTTCAAATCAACATCCCCTTCCTTGAGGCTATGTCACAAATGCCATCCTATGCAAAATTCCTCAAGGAACTTCTTTCCAACAAGAAAAAGCTCAGTGAACAATGCATCACTCTTCCTCACCAAGCGAGTGCGCTTGTGCAACGCCACTTGCCACCCAAGCAACGAGATCCGGGTAGCTTCACTCTTCCGGTGACATTGGGAGATCTTGAGACCAAGGGAGCAATATTGGCCGACTTGGGTGCAAGTGTGAGCTTGATGCCCTTGTCCATTGCAAAGTTGCTCAAGTTTGAGATGGTGCCTTCAAGGAAAACAATTCAATTGGCCGACCGCTCGATTAAGCTACCTTGTGGAGAACTTGAAGATATACCAATTCGAGTTGGTAATATCTTTGTACCTTGTGATTTTGTTGTAATGGATATGGAGGAGGACCCTCATACTCCTCTTATTCTTGGGAGAGAGGCTCTTAAAACAATGGGAGCCGTGATTAATTGCAAGAACAACACGATCACTTGTGAGGTGGCCGATGAAAGGGTTGTGTTTGAGTTTTCGAAAACCTTGAAGCAACCTATGGTGGAGAAGGTGTGGAGAGTAGATTTGGTGGAGTCGGAGATTGTTAATGATGAGGGGGTGGACAAATCAAGAGAGGCCATGGAGATTGAAACCCAACTTGATGAAGCTCATACGGATGCCCAAGAAAGCAAAGATGAGCTCCCATTGATCCAAACCATGGCCAAGGGGGAGAGTTCTAAGCCTCCTACCAAGTTGTTGGGAAAAGATCGTGACTTCAAGGTTGGCGACAAAGTTCTCCTATTCAACTCACGACTCCGTCTTTTCCCCGGAAAGTTGAAGCCTAAGTGGTCCGGTCCATTCTCTATCACCAAGGTCACTCCCTTTGGCTCGTTTGAATTGGAAGGTGAAGATGGAGCTCGGTTCATGGTATATGGCCAAAGAATCAAGAAATATTTCGATAAGGATCAAATTGGAAAACTTGGTTGTTTGATGCTCGAGTCGGTCCCAACCGATTCGTCCCCCGAAGCCATTTGAGAAGGATGAAGAGGTCTAGCTTAAGACCATAAATCAAGCACTTTTGTATATATTGTTTATATTTTGTTATTGTTGAACTTTGATTTTTGATTTTGTTTAGGTAGATTGTAAAATCCGGAGGATTTTTCCCCAAGGGAGGGGGTGACATTTTAGTTTGATTGAGAAATACGAGGCACGGCCTCTCGGCTCATCTAACCAATAGTTGAGTTGAGTTTTAAGCCAAGTCCTACATCTCACTTTGGGCTAATTTAAACCCCCATAGGGTATGGTTTGTTGTGTATGTGTGCAGGAAAAGAGGAAAAAAAAAAAAGGAAATCGACTAACTATTGGGATCAGAGCTCCCGCTCCAATCCTATGGAGCGCCCGCTCTAAATACCACCCCTCAACATGAAAAAAAGCCGAAAACTTGAAGCCCCCGCTCCAGCCATATGGAGCGCCTGCCCCAGCGAAAAGAGGAAAAAATTGATCAAGTGCTGGATTCAAAGCTCCCGCTCCAAATATTGGAGCGCCCGCTCCGAATAGTGGAGGCAAATGCCGAGGTTTTGAAGCGCCCGCTCCAAGCATTAGAGCGTCCGCTTTGATGCTAAATGCAATGAAATTGCCGAGATTTTGAAGCGCCCGCTCCACATTATTGGAGCGCCCGCTCTGTTCAAAGCGCCCGCTCTGAATTGTGGAGCGGGAGCTTCGAGCGATTTTATGAAAAAAAAGACCCAGCGCCTGTCAGAGCGCCCGCTCTGAATGGTGGAGCGGGAGCTTAGAAGGCCAGTTCTAAAAAAAAAATGAACACGCATAACGCCCTTCCTCTTTCTCCCACTCTCTCCCTCAAACCCTCAAACCCTCACTCTCCCCTCAAACCACTCTCACTCCTCCCAAACCCTCCACAAATCACCCTCATTCACCTCAAAAACACTCAAAACATTCCCCATTCTCACTTCTATTCCAAATTTCCCACCCCAAACTCAACTCTTAGCATCAATTCGGGGTTTTTGCTCGGGCCACTTTGAATTTCACTCGGGTTTACTTTCCTTTGCACAGCAAGAAGAAGGATTTGGTTCTAACTGTGGTAAAATCTCTCTTAATCAAGTTCATTTTGCTTATCTTTGAGAATTTGTGCTTGATTTTGTTAGAGTTTCCTTTGGAATTTTTGTGTTTAGATGAAATTAGGTGTTTTGGCTTGAGTTTGTGCTTGAAGTTGATTAATTGGTGATTGTGGTGGTGTTATTGTTGATTATTTGTGCAAATTTTTGGAGGCATTGTGGAGTTTTTGTGGTTGTTGAGGAATATCCTTGGATTCTACAACCCTTGGGTATTGTTGGTCATTTTTGTTGGTAGACTTTGTTGTTGTTGGTGATTCTTGTTGTTGACTATTGTGTTTTATACCGGTGTAATGGGTTCAAAAAGACCTCGCACTACCTCCTCACCTTCCTACAAGTGTGAACCTTACCAAACCCGAACACAAAGCCAAGTTTCGTGAGCTTGAGAAGAGGGAGGTGAAACAAACCCATTTCTATGATCATATAACTTGTTTTCACCTCAGGATAGATGATAAAGTGTGCGACCTCGCCCGTACACTCGGTTTTGCCCCGTTCCTTAAAAACCAAATCCCAAATGATTGGATCACCACAGATAAGACCTACAACCACCCCACACAACCTCCCCTCACCTACCGCACTCTAACTCTAGAATTCTTAGCTAGCTTTGAATTCAAGAGAACATCTACAGAGGTAGGGGATGCCTTTGAGATTAAATTCAGATTGTTCAACCACCAACACACCATGAGCCTCGCCGAGTTTAATGAGTGTTTTTTGTGGGATCCTAGAGCGAGAGGTGTATGATTGTTCTGGGGATGGTATTGAAGGCTATGACATGCAAGCCTGGTGGAAGAGGATAACTGATGGGTCTAGGGACTTCCTCTCTAACTCATCAAAAGCCTCATAAATCCATCATGGCGCATTGAGGTATTTCCATAGGATGTTGGTGTATTGTTTCTTCTCCCAAGCAAGATCTTGGAAAAATGAGCGACCAAGAACTTCATTTGCTATGGAGAGCAAGTGAAGGAAGAAGGTTGCTAGATCAAAATAACCCGGCCGATAAAGTCAACTTGGGTTTCTTGCTTGCTACGAGGATGCTCACCATCAAGCAAGACACAAGAATGAAAGGGCCCATCCAATTGGGAGGGATGGTGACATGGATTGCATATAGGCTCGGGTACAAAGAGCAACTTGTCAAGATGGAGCCGGAGTGCTATGGGTCGGCTCTAAACTTTGATCACCTCAAGAATATGAAATTCACAAAAGAGACATCAAAAGCTACCTTTTGGTTGATCAAGGGAGCAATATGGTGCAAGATCCCAAACAGATTCATGACCGAACCCCCAGCAAACACCCAAAATCCATGGAGAGTCCCATTTGAGGAGATTGATGCTTCGGAGCTTGATCCGAATGAGATCGAAAGAAGAAACCGAACACGGCAACAACATCAACAACAACATCAACAACAACAACAACGCCAACCAAGGCCGCAACGAGTGGAGCACGAACGTCACCCCTCCCATGAGGAGGGAGGTATGAGCCACTCTTACCCTTCTAGTTTTAACATCGAACATGCTTTTCATAACTTAAGTTTGCAAGTGGGCCAATTGGAGGCCAACAACTAGGGGATGGCGCTCCAAAATTCTTTGCTTTTCAACCACTTTGTGGAGCAAGGGCAAATCGCCCCGCCAGTTAACCATCCCTATTGGCCTCCACAGCTGGGGCCAGTGCCAAGTTGGGGAGGGGAGCACATTGATGGCACTCCTCGTGAGCCTGTCTACCCCTATTGGCAGGGCCCATCCTCCCAAGTTAGGGAGCGGCGCACCTTTCCCCCATATGACTATACCCAGCCCGGGGGGTGTGACTATTTCGGCGATCCCGCCTATAGATACATCCCACCGGAGCATAGCCATGACCCATCCTTTACGGGGTACTCGGGTTTCCCTCCTAACTTTTACGGCGGTTGGGAACCCCATGGTCCCCCCTTGCGTGAGGATGGGACCCCGATCGATCTTGCTTACGATTGGCGGCGCCCCGATGAGGGCGGGCCAAATGGATCTTAGATCGCTCCATGAATAGCCCCTCCTCCCCTCTTTTTCTCTATTCCTTGGTCTCACCGAGGTCGGTTTTCCATTCAAGTTGGGGGGGTGTACTTTACATTGTTTTTGATAAAGGGGCGCAATTTTAGGGGTCATGGCTCGGGGGAATTGCAATCTTAAGGAATTGTTGAGCTATGTGTTAAGCTAGATTTGTTTTTCTTTGCCCTTTGTATATACTTTTGTTGGAACTAATCTCTCTTTTGAGTTGATGAACTTCATAGCAAGTATCCGGAGATGAAGTCAAGGTTTGAAGATGCTCTTTTGCTTCGGATATTGCATTTGGCCTTTATTGCTTCAATGATGGGTGAGATCGTTCCAACTCCCTTTTAGTTACTTGTTTGCTTAGTTTTAGGATAGTTTAGGAAAGAAGATGATCGTTCGAGGTTGCTTGGCTTTAATTATACATTGGTGGTTATGAACACCACCTGGGTTTAAGTGCAAAATTTGATTGATAGTGTTGGTTATGTGCCATTACCTACTTACTTTCATCTCTTGAAAAAAAAAAAAAAAAAAAAAAAAAAAAAAACGTATGAATCAAGGCAAATTTTTCTTTTAATTATTTCTTTTGCTCTTGAGTTGAGAACAATATCATTGAAGCTCCACTCTTTTGAATGCTTTTATTCCTAGATGTTAGAAGTCTGCATGCTTAGAGATGTTTATGGTTGATTTTAGTATACGCTATGTTAAGGTAGCGGTTAGAACTTTTTTAGAGCACAAGACCTTAATTCTTGGATTGTGGTACGAAGGTGTTGCTCTCTCTAGTGATTTGAAACCTTAAAGGTAGCATTTGCTTGATAACCCCATGTGAGGACTTTCAAAAAAGCCCCAACATCCATTTTGAGTGCATGGATCCTCGACATCGCATACTTCTATCGAGAACTTGACTCTAATCTATCTTAGATCGCGACCGAGCCACTCTAGGGAAAGATAAAGGCGTTGATTTCGGTGACTATTTTCACTTTTATAGTTTTAGGCCTTTTATTCTTGTTTTTCTCTTTTTCTTGGTTTTATTTTTGTTTGCATATGCCCTTCCTCTCAACCCTTTGAGCCTTATCCTTTCTTTGATTACCTCAATACAAGCCAATTGCCTCCTTGTTTTATTTTTCACCCTCGTAGTGAATAGTGAAGTTAGAGCGATTGTCTTGAGTGATATTTGAAACAAATAAGGGGAAAGGAAAATGATGAGATTCTTGAGGTATAGTGGAAATTTTGTGTATATTCTTGAATAAATGCAATTGCAACTTCATAGAAAAAGCCACCCAAAATCAAAGAAGGTGGGAAAAATAATAATAATAAAAAAAAAAAAGGAGAAAAAGAAAGAAAATCCAAAATGATTCTTTTATTGTTATGTTTTCGAATAAGTTTGGGGGAACCTTATCCCTAAATGGTTGAATATGTTTTGTGAGCATGGTTATTTAGCTCTTTCGCTCCTACTAAAGCTTCACTATATTAGGATTGAGCACCATTATCCAAATTTATTCACACCCTTTACCCCTAGCCTACGTTTCCACCCTTAAAAAGTCCTTTTGACCTTAGAGGGTTGAGTCATTGTCGGTGGTGGAAGATTGGAATCAAGCCTATTGAGCGAGTATGCTATGTCGAGATGTCGAGTAACCTTCTCCTATTCTATTTCTTATTACATTTGACGGCTCCATTCTTCGGAGTTTAGAGAAGCTACCTTGAATGGCGAATTTGAAACTAGTTGAGAGAACGCGGCATGTATGGTTGTAGAATCTGAGGAATTGTGCTCTATCTAGTTCTCTATGCTTAGTGTACGGTATGCTTTAATTAACCTATGGACATCTTTGAGCATGCTTACTTTTAATGTCTAGAAATTCTTGCATTCATTTGCGCCTGCTTCTCGTCAAAATCTCACTTAAGAGCACCATTTTATTCTCTTTGGTTTATTTATTTTTGATTTGCCTTGGATTCTAAGATCTAGAGTTATGGGTCAAACTCTTAGGAAACCCTTACGAGAGCACACTCGTCCTCCTTGGCGACTTTGAGGTTTAAAGGGCTTGTCATTTACGCTAAAATTGACCGTGATTCCTACGAAAGTGAGTTAGTGTACAGACTTTACCTTTTTCTCTTTATTCGAGGACGAACAAAGGAATTAGTCTGGGGGAGTTTGATAAGTGGCTTTTAAGGCCGCTTTTATGGCCTCTTTCCACCCTAATTAAGCCCTTGTTTAGCCCATTTTTATGCTTATTTAGCTTAGTTTTGTTCAATGTTAGTGATTCTACTAGTTTCATGCAATTTGAGTCTTTTTTGGGAGTTATAGGTTGTTTTCTCTTCATGTGAAGAATGAATGTTGTGAACACCCTATGCTATGACTTGCTCTTAACTTCTATCAGGTTCTGTAGCGGCCTAATCAAGGTTGTCGAAGCTTGGAATTGGAAAAGGGAACCTTTGGATGAAGAGAGGGAGCTTCAAATTGCAAAGAAGAGTAGAAGCAGAGTCAAAGCTCGCGCTCCAACCTCATGGAGCGGGAGCTCCAAAATCCCTTGCATACAAGAGGGTTTGCCGAGAAATCGAAGCTGGCGCTCCAACCTCTGGAGCGGGAGCTCCAAAATCCCTTGCATACAAAAGGGTTTGCCGAGAAATCAAAGCTGGCGCTCCAACCTTTGGAGCGGGAGCTTCAATCCGCGGCGGAACTCTCACCTTAGGCTCAGAGCTGGCGCTCCAACCTCGTGGAGCGGGAGCTCCGACCTGCTGTTGAAATCTCTCCAATAAGTTCAGAGCTGGCGCTCCACGCATGGAGCGGCAGCTCTGAATGGTCAGCTCCTGATTTTTTTTCGTTGTCTGCCCTTACTCTAAGCTGTATTTGTGAGGGGTATAAATACCCTCTCTTAAGACATTTTAGGGGGGCTTTTGAATTCCAGAAAAAAAAGGATTGAAAGCAAGAGCACACTATTCTAGGTTAATTAGAGAGAGAAAAACACATTCTTAGGAGAGAGAAAGTTGTAACTCAACCTTTGTTCTTCATTTTTATCAATCAAAGCATCAATCTTTTGGTAATTTCTAGTCACTAATCCTTATTTCCTCGCTTATTTTTGGTTATTTGTTTATTTTTATGCTTGTTTAAATTAGTTTATACTTGCCTTGACTAGTCTTAGTAGTCTATTGTTCAAAGGTTCAATCTTTCTCGTTTTCACTAATCATGCTTAGTAGTATTAGTATGTTTGCTCCTTTTATTGTTGCTTTTACTAGTCTTACTATGTTCTCCTCCTTCCTAGGCTAGATTTCTAGCTAGGGAAGGGGGATAATGGGACTTTGTGATGATTTTGAATGATGTTTGGTTGGCTTTGGTGATTGTTCTTTTGATACTCGAATCAAGGTATTTTATTGTAAAAGTATGAAACTTGATCACCTTTATGCTTAAATCTTGTGCTAATGTTGGGTTATGTGAGAGCAAGCTCGATATTAGTGATGACTTGATGATGGGTAGACCACGACCTCAAAGGCGGGGTTGGGTAGGCGGTGTTGAGGGGTGTGCGAGAGTGACCTCTTGATGTTGGACCAAGGCCCTCAATAGATTTGATTCATTGCCCACCAAATGTTGTCGAAATCGTTGTTGTGAGTTCCACGATTCCCCCTCTCCCTAGTGTTTGCCTTATTGATTAATCACTCTTGTTTTATCTTCCTTAGGTAGTCTAGTTGATAACCCAAACCCATTTTCTTTTACTCCCGTCAATTGATTGCATCTCGCACTAAGTTAAAACCCCTTGCTTCTCCTTGGATACGACCCCTTACTACGCTATACTACCTCATTAGGCTAGTTAGTTAGACTAGGGAGATTTTATTCTTGACCCGGAACCATAGGAAGTAACGACACCTAGGGGACCGATCAATCACTCCCTCCTGAACCTGATATAATGGTTCAGGGAATTCATAGCAAGGATAATCTTCTCCTTCCCTCAGAAATTGCCCATTCAAAGCGGGTTGATAGGGAGGAAAAGGGATATTGTCCTTGTCCTTAGTATTGCGATATGCTATGCGTTGTGCAATACGTTTTATGAGCTCCTTCCTAGTGGGCTTGTATCCTAAGCCAAACAAATTTTCTACTGACTTATAGTCAGTGACAGGAGGTGCTCTAGACTTCTTATTGCCCAGTGACATACCTGGGAAGTGTCTTTTCTTGCGCATGATATAGTTGACTGCTAAATTGGAGAAGCAATCAAAATCAAATGGTGTCAAATCCTCTTCAATGAGGGCTACCTCTTCGGGAACGAATCCTCAGAGATCTTTATCCTCCTCATCATGGTCTATGTGGATGAGAGGTTTGTCTATTACTTGTACTTATATTATAGAGGCATCGAGAGTTATGGGAATGCCATCCACAATCATCTTAACCTTTTGATGCAAGGAAGATGGGACCGCACCAAGCTCATGAAGCCATGGTCGTCCTAATAGTAAGTTGAATGAGGCCTTAATATCAATGACCTTGAAAATCGTGCGCTTTTCTATAACCCCCGCAGAGATGTTTAGGGTTATAGCTCCCAAGGATTGACAACAAGAATTGTTGTATGCTCGGATGCCTTGATGGGAGGGACTGAAATCCTCATCTTTGAAACCTAGGCGGCGCGCAGTTCGCGATGGACATACGTTAATGGCAGATCCATTGTCTACTAATGTCATTGGGACATTCATGCCCAGGCATGCTACAGTGAGATGTAGGGCCTTGTTGTGTTTGCTTCCTTCAAAAGAAAGGTCATCATCAGTAAAGGAAATAGTGTTTCTTCGGATTGGCTTATCAGCAGTCAGGAAATTGACCAATCCTTCAGGAGAAGTGTCAGATGACACATTCATCTTGGTAAGGGCATTTAATAATGCCATGCGATACCCATGAGAGGAAGCTATCAACTGCCAAATGTTAACATCAACTTTTGTTTTCATGAGCTGTTGAATGAGATAGTTCTCTTTGGGAAGAACTCCTTCATGAGATGCAGACGATGTGGGAGGGTTATCCTAAACAGGCTGAGTTAGCCTTCCAGTTCTTAAAGTACCCGTACTGCCTCCTCATCAGTTTTGTACCAATCCATTGCTAAAGTAAAGCGATCGATTTTAGGACTAATGACTTCATCATCGTCATATAGTCCTAGAGGTGGAGAGACATATGTTCCCCGTATATAGTCACTTTCTTCTGTGACATACTCATCTTCTTCATCACTATCCCATACACCATTGATATCTGGTGAGGTGCTAGCAATAATGATAGCGGGGACAGGATCCCCTATTGGTGCGATCAAGAGAAGTGGATCATAGCATTATTGATCCTCAGAGATAGCCAGAACTTTGTTTAATGGTCTATCTTGATTGTTAGGCTTCTTCCCTGTAGGAGGAATGGGAAGTCTGCCATCATCAACCATGTCTTGAATAGCATTTTTTAGTTTGAAACAGTCCTCTTTCTTGTGATCGTTCCCTCTATGGTATTTGCAGTAAGAATTTTTATCCCAATATTGACTCCTTTTACTTTCTTCTGGATCAGGAGTCGGTCCAACGGGAAACAAAGCGCCCTTCGAATTGAGGCGATCAAAAGCGGTGGCATATGACATGCCTATTGGAGTGAATGTCCTTCTCATATTCCTCTAGAAGGTTTTTTGGGGCGCCTCAAGAAGGTTCACCTCTCCACCTTTAGAAGTGGATCCGTAATCATTCTTCTTGTTGTTATTATTGCCCTTATAACGATTATTGTCATTTTGGGCATTTTTCAACAAGTCATCTTCAATTTGCACACCTATGTCGTATAAGTTGGTGAAATTATCGATACCCAAGTATTTGAGATGAGTTTTGTACTTGGGTAACAAGTTGTTAACAAAGAGGCGGACGAGGTCCTTGTCAACAGGTCTGGAGACCATGTAAGTAGAGTTTTCCCTTAACCTATTAAGGTAGGTGGTAAAGCCTTCATTGTTATCTTGCTTCAACACTTCCAATTCCCTTAGTGAGGTTTGGATTACAGTGTTATGTTCATATTGCTTCATAAACTCTCTAGTGATATCACCCCATGTTTCAACATGCTTGGGGTCCAGGGAGTAGAGCCAATTTTGACAGGTAGGGTCCAACGACATCGGGAATACCGTTGGATAAAGGTCAGGGTCCACAAACTTAATGATCATAGTGGCCTTGAAGTTCCTCAAGTGATACTTGGGATTGTCAGTAGGTTTGAACTTAGGAAAGTCACTCGTGGAAAACTTTTCAGGTAGTTTTCCCTTGAATCTGATGTTCTCATCCAAATCAAAGTAGGACTCCTTATTGGTGACTTTTTGAACAGCATTTTCCATTTGCTTGGTGAATACAGCATTTTCACCACTTTCAACTTGGTGCAGATGGAGAGTGGCCTCCTCCAAGTTCTTAGCCATTCGTTCGATGATATTGGTCAATTCAGCAACCTTTCCGTCACCCATTGTTGCTTCAACAGTTGACCGTTCTTTAGCCGGTGGAACAGATCTAGCCTTTCGCGCACGCGGATGACCTATCGAGAATGTTTTCTCAAATACCCTGTTTGACAAGGACATATTGACTTAGAACACACTCCAGAAATGGATAGGGTGAGGAATGAAAATATCGAAAATATCATTTTAATTTGTTCAAAACTCCTGCCAAAAGGAGAGGAAATTTATGGAAGAAAATCTATTTTGTGGATGATATATGAAGTTATGGATAATGAATGATGAATTTATTTTATGGAGGAAAATGGATAATGACATATTGGAGGTTATGGATTTGATTTTGTGGAGGAAGATGGATAATGACATATTGGACGTTATGGATTTTATTATGTGGAGGAAAATGGATGATGATATATTGGCAAGAGTTTGTCACCAATCAAAATACAGTTTTGGAAAAAAAAAAATTAAGATGGGGTACGTTGTTTGGAGGACAGGAATATCCGACTTTCTCCGAAAAAAAAAACAAAATATGACCGTGCACCTAGGTGAGACCTAATGATGATGGAAGTCTAAAAGAAAAAAAAAGACTCTCTTTCTATTTTTTTTTAAGTGAAGTTAAACACGAGATGTTCATAATAGTCAATGACTCAAATGCACGAAGTATTATACGGAATTGATCACCACATTGCCTAAAGTGACGGAAAACGACACGTAGCAATTTTGCGCGTGGCACAAAGGGTGCGTTTGGTGCAGGACAGCAGCGTCAGGCGCATCCTCATGCGTCTAGCGTGCTGATCCCACCCTCGTGTTCGTGACAGTTTAGACGATGTTCTGATAAATCTTGTATAATGTCGAGACGCGAAGACTGACGCACTAATTATAATAACAGTTTAGGACGCACTAATTGACGCAAATTGTTGACGCGATCAGTGGTCAAAAGACCAATTTACATGTGACGAAAAGACTGCTTGTCACGCAACATGTGTGCGCGGCTCGCGGGCTTTGCGTCTGGCGCAGGAGTGTTGCGTCAGGCGCAACTTAATGCGTTTGGCGCAATACTCTGCGGCATGCATATTGGTAATTTGACAAATGTTCGGGCGAAAACAACGATAGTTTTTAGACGCATAGTGTATTAGTTTTCGGCGCAACACATATCAACATGTTGATAAAATATGATCAGGCAAAAATTGCAATCACACATAAATGTCAAGTAACGTGGATGCATAAGTTCTCAACCTAAAGTCCAGTTCTACATTCAACTATTGGTCAGGTTTAGGTTAAGGCTGAAAAGGGTCTATGACTAAGAGATTGATCCCACGCTTCGTACCCCTGCTTAAAGAGGTGGCCACGTGTAAGACGCACTCCAGTCTCAAGTCAGGAACAAGAGAACAATGCCATAGTTGGGTAGGTTTGCTTATGACTAAGATCCAACACTATTGCTCAGGAAGCTTTTTGGAAGGACAAAGCGCAAACCCCCCGGGGGTGACCTCACACATAGAACATGTGTTAATGAGGCAAGGTAGATTGTCCTTATGATGGCTAATAGCCACGCACATGCAAAACAATATATTATTCTAAGGCATAGATATAAGAGTGAATTGTATTTTTCAAGTTTCACCCACTCATTTAAAAAAAAAAAATTTTTTAAATCCTCCCGAGCCGAGTCGCCAAATTGTAGGCGTGGATTTTTGAATTCCTTTAATGCCTACACGCAGTGTGAGCGCGTTTATTTGACTACTCCATTGTTAAGGTTTTATCAAAAATACGTTTTGAAGTCGCCAACAATTCTTTAGAGGAAGAATCGTAAACCTAATTGAATATTGAAACGGAAGGGACATCTTAGGGGCTTATCCAATGTAGATTTCCCCGTCATGACTCCATAGTTGGTCAGGAACCAAAAAGTGAGTTCGGGGACGAGGGTACAATATAGTCAGGAACTATATTGCCCATTGCTGGCCTCTACTAAATAACAATTCACAACAGATTTTATGCAATAGAATAATCAAATAACGTTTTAAACACCCTAAAAATTATTAATCTAGATGGGTTCAGGAAACACACAAAAATACTAATTATTTAGTGATCAGTTATTATACAATCATTTTACAAGGTTCCTAGCAAGTTGTCCAAATTATCTGAATTAATTAGAACAGTTCTTTAGGTCTTGTTTTAGCATAATAACATGTGGGTGATAAAAAGGCATTCAAGACAATTATAATAACATGAATATTATATACAGAAAATACAAGAAAAGAGGTTAGAATTTACAAAAGAACCACGATTATTAATTAAAAATCTACATCATGACAAGAAAAAGGTTACTAACTTCAATAAAATAAATATGATTATTCAAGAGCCCTCAGGATTATACCTATGCGGTTTAGATCGAAGAGCGTAGTGACCTTCAATCGAAGCAATCTTGGAACCAGGAATATAGTAGAATCAGGAACCAGAATTAATGTGGAAGATAAAAAGTGTTTTGTATGTTTTGTATTCGAAGAATGTTTCGGAGTGCTTGAGAATATTTGCGTGCGTAAAAATAATAATTCCAAGCTGTGTTTGATTCAGGAAATCAGCCCTTATTTATAGGCAAACTAGCACGTGCGTCTCACGCACGCCCTGCGCCAGGCGCAAGCCTACGTGGCAGGCACGAGGACACGTGTCAGGCGCAGATTGGCCTGCCTGACGTGGTCCATCCAGTTAAAACTTTGCACATGGAAACGTGTTTTTGAAAAGATAAAATTTTATCTTGCGTCTCACACAGGACTTGCGCTAGGCGCAGGACTCTGTGTGAGTCACAAGTCCATGTGTCAGGCGCTCATTGGAGTGTCTAACGCGATATGGCCAATGTGCTGGACGCACGTGGCGCGCTGAGCGCAGCCGCCGCGTCTGGCGCAAATTCCGAAATATTCCAGAATATTCCTTTTTTGATGCTACGTGTGCTTTCAAGATGCCATTTTTATCCCTAAAAATCAGGAGATCGAATTTTTAGGGTTAAAAATCTGATTTATGGGTAAAAGATAATAGTAAAAGCTTTTAGGAAAACATTTATCAAAACAAATATTAAGAAAATATTTATCAAAATAATAAATATTAGAAAAATATTTATGAAAATAATATATATTCATTTAGGCTTTTAAAATGGACTTTAAAAAAACATTTCACGGGTTGAACTTACAATTAATCATCATGAATGATTAATTGGGCTTTTATAATATTATTTTAAAACACATATTGCCTGGTTATTCGGACAGCTCCTCCATTGGGCAATGCCAACTAAGACCGCGGTATATTTCATCATTGGACCCTTAAATGGGGAGACACGATTATGTGTCTACACCTTATAATTATTAAAGACTTACATATCAAAAAGTGTTACCTTTAAAGAGTTAAAATGTTACCTATGAAAAAGTGTTACCATGAAGTGTTACATATCAAAAAGTGTTACGATCAAAGTGTTACCTATTGTAAAAGTGTTACCGTGAAGTGTTACATATCAAAAAGTGTTTCAAAGTGTTACCTACGGAAAAAGTTGTTACCTTAAAAATATTACCTATTATAAAGTGTTACATGTAGACTGTTACATATCAAGAAAGTGTTACAAAAGTTTGGCATATATGTCAATGAAAATTAGATCTCAAAATGTGTTACCATCGGTCAATTATGTCGCGTGGGTAGTTGGTTCATTAGCGGTGGTGCTCCGGTGGTGGTGGTAGTGCCCAATGATAGAGAGAGGGGTGAAATTGGATGAGAGTTCGATGAGAGTTGAGAGAGTAGAGTGGGATGAAAGGGGGAGGGGCATGAATGGTATTTAAAGAAAAAATACGGAAGATTTCAAGTAAAAACGGACGGTAAAGATAGGGCATTAAATACCTAAAATTATGAATTGAACATAAAACACATTCAAAATTATATAAGAAATTAATGCATAGCGAGAAAAAATCCAATAATCGTTTCCAAGCATCTCCAAAACCAAATATTCACTTGTCAATCTGTAATCCTGATCTCATTCTTATTTCTTCCTAGAAACTAGTCAAAGAAGTGATGTGTGGTTTGAAAGACTAAAATCCGGAGTTGGAATGAAATCCTAGGTCTTATCACCGGAGGACCTGCAAAACAGTCAAACTGGCCCGGGGGTTTTTCCGAGAACTCCCTTTCTGATGCTCAAGTCAGTTGAGATTGAGGTAGAGAGAGAGTGTGAGTAAATGTAGAGAGAGATGCTCTAGTTTTAATAGGTGGGAATTGAATACCTGTTCATTTATTAGACTTGCTACTTTTATAGTGTTGGGAATTTCCCAGACAAGAAGCCCTATAAGGGAACATCCTGGCTTTTGGAAAAGTTGTCTTCTTTTTATGAAAAAGATCTTTTTAACCTAAAAAGATTATGGGCTCCTTGGGAGTGTAACATGCTGACCTTTTAGGTGAGCTTTACAGAATATTATTTGACCAGATCATGGGTCCAAACAATTAGCCCCACGCTGGATAACTGGCTATGGAACGATCCATCCTTTCAAAGGCGGTTGTTCAGCGGAATTTTCAAGCATTACTAGGACGTTGTTCATGGGCTTGATCCCAAGAGCCGTCGAGGAAATTCCCTTGGCTCCCCCGAGAACCATTTGATTTGGCTAGGGACCCCGCTTCCCCGAAGGTGTACTTCAGCTTTGGGCTGGACCCTATCCGATCCCAAGAAGGGAGAGGGAGGCACTAGGTTCCTCCGACTCGATGCTCAGGTCAAGGAGCTTGACCCCCGACTATTCCATAGCGGGGGTCACAGGTCTCCCGAGTCGATCCCAAAGTCCCGAGTCTTGATTTTAGTTAACCCCGAGGATTGGAGGTAGCGCCAGGGTAACACCTTTAGATATCCCGAGTTTGCGGTTAGGCTAGGGGCTTGTTCTCGTTGAACTTTACCCCGACTCGGCGACTTTCATCGGACGAGGGTGCTCCACTTTTAAGTTCCCGAAGGGCGTTGTACCAACTCGGGAGGGCCAAGTGAGGTATCTATGATCCCGAGTTGGGAGTTGAGGTACCCAGCCAAATTTTGGCTAAGTGTTGAGCCCCTAAAAAGGCCGAGAAGGGTAGTGCGCCAACTCGGGGGCTAATGAGCCCATCTATGATAATCCCGAGTTGGGTGTTGAGGTACCTAGCCATATTTTGGCTAAGTGTTGTGCCCTCTGGCAAGGTCGAGAATGGTCGTGCGGCCACTCGGGGGCTAATGAGCCCTTCTATGATAATCCCGAGTTAGGTGTTGAGGTACCTAGCCAATTTTTGGCTAAATGTTGAGCCCCCTAGCAAGGCCGATAAGGGTCATGCGCCAACTCGGGGGCTAATGAGCCCTTCGATAATCCTTAGTTGGCTGTTGAGGTATGAGCCCCCTGACAAGGTAAAGAAGAGTCGTGCGCCAACTCGGGGACTAATAATCCCTTTTATGATAATCCCGAGTTGGGTTCTGAGGTACTTAGCCAACTGTAGGCTAAGTATTGAGCCCCTTGGCTAGGTTGAGGTGGTCATGCACCCACTCGGGGGACTAATGAGCCCTATGATAATCTCGCGTTGGGTTTTGAGGTACTTAGCCAAATGTAGGCTAAGTATTAAGCCCCGTGGCTAGGCCGAGGTGGTCATGCACCCACTCTGGGGACTAACGAGTCCCCTATGATAATCCCGAGTTGGGTTTTGAGGTATTTAGCCAAATGTTGGCTAAGTATTGAGCCCCCTGGCTAGGCCGAGGTGGTCATGCACCCACTTGGGGGACTAATGAGTCCACTATGATAATCCTGAGTTGGGTTTTGAGGTACTTAGCCGAATGTAGGCTAAGTATTAAGCCCCCTAGCTAGGCCGAGGTGGTCGTGCACCAACTCGGGGGACTAATGAGTCCCCTATGATAATCCCGAGTTGGGTTTTAAGGTATTTAGCCAAATTTAGGCAAAGTATTGGGCCCCCTGGCTAAGCCGAGGTGGTCATGCACCCATTCGGGGGACTAATGAGTCCCCTATGATAATCATGAGTTGGGTTTTGTGGTACTTAGCCGAATGTAGGCTAAGTGGTGAGCCCCCTGGCTAGGCCGAGGTAGTCGTGCACCAACTCTGAGGACTAATGAGCCCTATAATAATCCCGAGTTTGGTTTTAAGGTACTTAGCCGAATGTAGGCTAAGTATTGAGCCCCCTGTCTAGGCCGAGGTGGTCGTGCACAAACTCGGGGGGCCAACAATGGGCCTATGATGATTCCGAGTCGAGGCACGTTGAAGGGGGTTAGCCAATTTGTGGAAAATACCGTTGGATTGGTTGTACCCCGAGTAGAGCATATTTTGAGCTGACCTGGGTCTTAATCATTCAGATTGTTCGCCGTTGACAGTTTGATAGTTAACATTTTGACTGTTGACAAGGTAGCTCAATAGTTGGCTGGATTTTGGTTTTCGGGCCCAATTTGCAACTGGGTTGCTCTCTTTTTCAACTTAAATTAGGCTCTGGGACCTTCTGATTGTGAGGGTCCTGAGACTCATGAGGGAGGTCCATAGGTTGTCGTGACGCGGGATCTGGAGATGGTTTATATAGGAGAGGAGGAGCTTCATTTTTCCGTACTTCCAATCATTTGTGACTCTCAAAAACTTCCCACTCTCTAGAATACTCTACCTCATGTAACTCTTCCAGTCCCGAGTTCGAGAGACCCCGAGTAACCGTTCCGGTCCCGAGTTCAAGAATCCCCAAGAAGGTACGCTTTCCTTAGTAATATTCTATATTTTCTTATTGATTTTTAAGTAGAGATAGACCTTCCTAGGATGGATCCTGAGTCAGAGCCGAGTATTCCCGCCACCCCTCCGTATAGACTTTCAGAGGAAATACGCAGAGTGGATGGTTTCTTAGTTAGCACTCGAATACCGTGCGAGGACCCTTCGGTTATCCTCGAGGCGGTCCCCTTGCCAAGCCCCACAGATTCTTTAAGCGAAGAGGACGAAGGGGTAATCCCGGGTCCTTGGGATGTATCAGTTGCCCATAAGCCTTGTAGTACCAGTTATTTAGATTGATTTATTTCTGATAGTGTAGTGATGGTGTCCGAAGAGATTGAGGATGAAGTCCCGAGCACCTCAGGTCAAGAGTATCCTGCCTTAGATCCCGAGGGTGGTCCTCATACTTACTACCCCGACCCTATATTTATGAGATACATGGAGAGGAATGCCAAGCATGTCGGGACCAAGTTCTGGATTCAAGATCCGTACTTCGTAATCCGTGCGAAGCATACCGAATCAGTCCTGACTGCTCCGGTGGGATGTGTGTCGGTGTACCAACAAAGTATGCAGATGGGTCTCAGGTTCCCTTTGCATATGTTCATCAAGGATCTCCTGAATGTCGACCAGTTGACACTAACCCAGCTTCTTCCCAACAGTTAGCTCTCTATAAATGGATTTGTGGCGATTTGTGAGTCTCTCGGGGTTCCCCCGAGCCTGCACTTATGGCGCAATATGTTCACCCTGATGTTAGGCCCTGCTGATATTCATGGAACGGGGTGGTTCCGTTTCCAGTGTAGGGCTGGTTACAAGTTGTTCGTGATCCCCCCTCGAACCAAAGGGGCTTTAGGCGGAACTTCTTCCACATTTATACGAGTGGTGAATGTGGATGGTCCTCGTTTTGGCCTTAATTAGACAGTCCCCGAGATGTCTCGGCAGGAGGCAATTGCGGGAGTCTACTTCTCCACTACGCCTAAGACATTGATCGGGGCCATATCCTATGTGCCCAAGTATTGGTTACCTACCCACTACGAGATAGGGAACGAGACGTTCCTGGCGGCAGCGGGCTTGAGTTGTAGCTTTGATAAGGGTAATTCCGCCTGATTAACTGTATGAACTTGTCTTTATGCTAAGTGTTTGAAATTGTTCTTGTTTCAGTCATTTCCCGACATTGGTTGGATCCTGAGATGGCTGAGCGATACATAGACAATGCTACTCTAGCTCGGAAACTGCTGGATGAGTTGGAAGGGGAAACAATGATAATCCCTTCACCTCTGAAGGTGCGTTGCTTCATAATATTGGCTTTCATAAAGTATCCCGACTTATAATAATTCGCGCATCTTCAGGATACAGATCCCAAGAAGCCAAAGAAGCCACATGTCCGTTCTCGAAAGTTGAAGGGGGGCACTGAGAAGGCCCAGACGTTGGAGAGGACACACTCGAAGACGTCTGAGATGACATGCTCGGGCATATGTACAGGCATTAAGAGCAAATGTTCCCTTCACTTCCATAACTAAGCCCCAAAAGCTGGTAAGGGTGAAGAACGTCATCCGAGAGATCTACACGGATGCCGATGATGAGGCACTCCTGACCATTGGGCCTGGGGAGGTCAAAGCTCTTTATGAGTCTTGGCTAGAGGTACGTCTCTTGACAATAGGTCGTATTGCTTTGTATTGCATACCCCGAGGCTGTCTTGATTTGTTTTTTATTTTTGCTTCTTTTGCAGAACTCTATCCGGATGACGTCGGTGATAAACCGTCGAGCTCAATTTGAAGAGGGCGTGAAAACCCTTACCACGGAGATTGCTGAGCTCAAAAAATAGGTCTCAAACAATATTGTTGAGATCCTCAAGTTGAATGCAGAGTTAGATTCGCAAAAGATCTCCTTCGAGGAGGCGAGCAAGGCGCTGAAGAAGGTTGACTGACTCGGGGAGAGCAAGAAAGCCATTCAGGCCTCCCTAGATGTTGCTTTGATCGACCGCATTGAGGCTCAGAAGAAGGTTACTGACCTCCAGGGTCATTTGGACGAAGCACACAAGAAAGCGAAGGCTGCTAAACATAGCCTGAAAAGGGCCAAGTCCAAGCTCAGGAAGTTCCAGGAGGAGTTCTTGACGGAGTGGAAAACTTCTTTCGAGGGGCTCAATTAAGGCATGATGGCCTCGGCGTCTTACCGCCTAGGGGTGCGTGAGATGAAGGAGCTCTAAAGGGCATCCTTATCGAGTCCAACTCCTCCTTGGATTGGATGACGTCGAGGCGGAGTTCGACCGCCCAATAATGCCGAGGAGGAGAAGGAGAAGGAGAAGGGGAAGAAAGGTGCTTCTAGGACCCCGGGTGCTTCTTGGGTGCAAGGTGTGGTTCCCGAGTCCACGCCTCTGACTGTGACCGAGGTCGCCCAATCTGAGGTATGTGGTCTCCGCTGAGAAGGCCCCTGCTGACAAGGCCAACCCTGAGGGCCATGGTTCTCTTGAGGTGTCGGAGGAGGATGTGGAAGTTAGCATTGACAGCTCCCCCGACAAGACCCTCCAAGCTTGAAGACTTATTGTAACACCCCAGAATTTCAAAGCGGAAAAGAAAGAAATAATAATAGTATTAATAAGACGATGGCGGAAACATCGTCTTCTGGGAATGTCACTACTACAACAATAGTGTTTAAATAACTAAGTGATAAAAACAAACATAAGTAAGTACTATAAGTAAATTAATTACTTAGATTAAAATCGAAATGAGAAAACTATCTCAAACTAAAGAGAAGTCTAGAACTAAAACCCCTAATAGATTATTTCTCGCATCTCAACCCGAGCCCAAAATCAAAGAAAATCCCCATCAACAAAACCTGCAAAATATACAACAAATATCCACAATCAGTGGGGAGTAACTAGCAGTTCTCCCAGAACAAAAGAAATCAAAGCATGATTCAGACATAGATTAATAAGAAAGTAAAGCATAAAGTCAAGTCAACTACAACATGCATCCACTTCCATATAACTCACAAATAATGCAAATGAATAATAAATAGCAAGTGAGTTGGATAAAAATAAATAAATCATCTCAAGAGTACTTTTATAAAAATAAAATATAGGTAAAATACGTTATTGAGTCAGAAACCGAATGCTAGTGAATCGCAATTTACTTCCTAAGGTTTGTCATATCGCAATCTCCAGGTCAGTCTATGGGCTTACGTTCCCCACTGCATGTGTCTAAGAATGGCCAATCTCCCGATGCAGGGTAGAACACGCAGAACTACCTGACCTCTCGGACGACAACAATTAACCCAGGTGTACCCCTAGTTAAACCAGGTGGTTGGCATGTTCTTCACCGGGGACTACATCTGTCCCACCGGATATTCTTATCTCAAAATAAAATCATAAATATCATCAAAGTATCATTCATCTCAAAAATATTCGTCAAAAGGGATGCCACCCGGCCTTATACCCATAATTCATCAAAAGAAACAACGCTTCAAAATTACTCAAAAATAGTAACTTACAAACTTACAACAAATGTCTCCCACAATAAATACTTTGAACATCTCTAAGCATCAACAATGATATTGAACAAGTTTTTACAGCACTAACAACATCAATAAAAAATGCATCACCAATTAACTCCAAGGCTTATTAAATAAATGAATAGTACACAATTAATCATTTTTACATAAATCAAACATAAACATAATGATACCAATAATACTTACAGCAACCTACTAAACACCAGCATCCAAGAACATAAAAGATCACAAATTATTCTGATTAACAAGCTCTCAAATAATTTAAAAGAGTATCCTCAATTTCACAACAAAAACCCAATAATAATTATTAAACTAATAAGTTCGAGCAGTAAAATCACACAAAAATTATCATATGACCCTAATGGCTCTACTGACATGGTACAAATTTTATTTATAATTTTCGGACTCCAAAAGTAATTTTAAAAGTTAATATACAGATTACTCAATAAAGCCAATATTATAACTAAAAATATAAATAAACGCCCAAAAATTACCAAAAATTTACTCAACATGCATAAACTCACGAAAATACACATTATACAAAGAAATGAATTTTTCTACCTCCAGAAATAATTTTCATGATTTATATACTGACAGAAATGAAATTGCAAAAACAGATATATCAATTAAAATAAAAAACCAGTACACAGTAGGAAAAAATTATTCTAAGGCATGGAATACATACTACGCATACAACATGATCTATGAAAAATAATTTCAGCAATTTTAACATCCGTTTAATAATTATTATGCAATTTAGCCAAAAACGTACAAAACACCAATTAAATCAAATAAATACCAAAGATCATACGAAAATTATTTTCTCTTTACAGTAATCACACAGCCTGCATCAAGTATTTTCATGTCAAATTTCGTCAATAATTTCATTCAAAAAGAATTTTAAATAATTTCTAGCGTAATAATCTAATACCGAATAATACTCTAATCACTATGGTTCTAAGATAACTACTAGTTACTGGAACGTCGGGAGGAGAGCTGAGTCTAAAGTGATAGTTAAGAGCTACGCATACAATCCAATTCCTCTTCTAACCCCAAGGCACAACGAACGAGAATTGTAGCAACAAGTCACTAGGCATTTTCTTCTTGAACGTTGATAAATCTCATGTCACACTGCTCTGTTCCGACCATGATTCCTGGTGATCAAAAGCTTAGATTCTAAATCGCTCTGGTCAGATTGTACAGATTGTAGAACAAGATGTTATAAACGTTCTGTCCAAATTTGAAGACGATCCAACGGTTAGATCTCCGGTTACGGTTATTTTCGTGAAGGTGTGATAGGAAAAACCGGGTTGAACCTTTCTATTCTTTTCCTCATCCTTTTCTCTCTTTCTTTTCTTGAATACGGTGAGGGTTAAATGCAAATGATGCTGAACTTCTTTTAATAAAAATCAGAATTTTATGACAAGGAAAAATGAAGGGTTTAGGAGAAATGATTAGGGGGGTTATGGGGGTTACAATCTACCAAGAGTCACCAATTAAAAGAAATGAAATAAAAGAGGAGAAACTTCTTCCTTCTCCCTCCCCATAGCCGGCTGTCCAAGCCCAAGTACACCAAGAAGATTTCGGCCCAAGTCATCAAAGGTCCATGCATCAAAAGTCCGTCACGCGATAAAGCGATAAATCGATAAATTCCTAAATCGCGCCTAAACTTTGAAAATACTTAATAATGAAAATAACTCTAATAAATAATATTATAAATATAAATATAATAAACACATTAACACGCCACATGCGATGCAACATTTCATCACTCAAATCGGTCCAACATTGTTACAAAAACGCTACGCGGCAAAAAAAAAATGCATCCTGAACGCCTAAATAAATAACGAAACTAATATAACCTTCAAAATAAATAACTAAAAACTTAAAATAAATATATATACATATATCACATCATATAAATACATATACACATTTTCACAACACGTTCCAAAATAATCTAAATAATAAATTATTTATTTTTACGAAAAATATCATTTTAATGTAAACAAACACCAAAAACAAGGGTGAAAATTACGGGGTGTTACACTTATGCTTTTCAATATTTTGTTCTTGTCAGTTTTTTGTTCTTTTGTCTGGGCCCTGAGAGTCTGTTCTCGGGGTCTCTTTTCTGTTTTCTGGCATCCGAGATTGTGTTCTCGGGTGTCTTCTTAAGTTGTAATTCCTTTAAATCAATGAAAATTTAATTTCCAATGAATTAATTTTGATAAGATCTCCCGAATCATTATTTTGTTGGATGCAATTGTCATAACCGAGTAGTATAACCGAGTACTATAGCCGAGTTCCTTTCATTCATAATAAAGCCAACTCTATGGGTACAACTGACTGCCCCGAGTTGTTTCTAATAAAATACAATGACGGCTCAGGTGTGGCCGATTTTACAAAATTTGGCTCAAGTGCGGCCCAAAACAGTGGCTCAAGTGCGGCTTGGTTACCAAAGCAGTGGCTCATGTGTGGCCAAGTTAGCTCAAATCAAATATATTATTTCTTCAGGTTGTCTGCATTCCAAGATTGGCCCAGAGGACTGCCTTCAGGTGACTCGAGTCGGTATGTTCCCGGCTTGATTACTTGAGTGACCTTGTAAGGTCCATCCCACTTGGGCACGAGCTTCCGTTTCAGATGCGCCAGTCTCGCAGCTTCGACTTTCCTGACCACCCAGTCGCCAACATGAATAGGCCTGGCTTCAACCCTGAGGTTGAATTGCTTGACGACGCGTTGTTTGTTGCGTATAGACTTGAGTAGGTAATTACCCTGAGACTCGGGAAGTAGGTCGAGATTGACCTTATTTTCCTCTTCGTTCTTCTCATACTCATAGAAGGTCATCGGGAGGGTATCCCGACTTCAACTGGGATGACAGCTTCGCTGCCATAGACTAAACTGAAGGGCGAATGGCCCGTTGCTTCTTTCACCGTAGTCCTTGCTGACAAGAGGACTCCCGGGAGATCGTCAATCCAGGATCCCTTAGCTCCTTCCAACGCCTTCTTGATCCCATTCAGCACGACCTTGTTTGCGGCCTCTGCGTGACCTTTTGTCTAAGGTCGGATGACAGCAGAGAACCTTGTCTGGATTCCAAACCTAGCGCAATATCCCGAGTGAGCCCACTGTTGAATTGTCTCCCGTTGTCTGAGATGAGGGTCCTAGGGATCCCGAAGTGTGTGATAAAGTTCCTCCATATAAAGTTCTGTACTTGTTTGTCAGTTATGGAGGCTAGTGGCTCTCCTTCGACCCATTTAGTGAAGCAATTAATTGCCACTCATAGGAACCTTCTTTGCCCTGAGGCTGCGCGAAATGGCCCTCTCAAGTCCATCCCCCATTTATCGAACGGTAGTACTGCTTGTAGGGTGATCAAAGGGTTAGTCGGAGCCAGAGGGATGTCTCCATGGAGCTGGCAATTGGCGCATTTCTTCACCAATTCGGCGGCATCATGTTTGAGTGTAGGCTAGTAGTATCCGACCCTTAGAGCTTTCTTGCTAATGTTCTGGCCCCCTGGTGGCTGCTGCAAGCTCCTTCGTGGATTTCCCGGAGGATGTAGTTTCCTTCGAAAGGAGTGACACACTTAAGTAGGGGGTGGGTGTAAGATTTCTTGTACAAGTGGCCTTCATGCCAAATGAACCACCCCACCCTTTTCTTCAAACTCTCAGCCTCTTTTTCTCCCGACGGCAATATTCCGTCTCTCAGACAGCTAATTATATTCTCCATCCATGTGTCTGTCCTGTTGATAGCATGTAGGGGTGTTCATCGGTCTGGACCTGAATTTTTCCGATCCGGTCCGGTCTTGGACCTGTTGGACCGGAACCTTTATTTTTTTTAAAAAAATATTTTTTATTTGATTTAAAAATATTTGTAAATTAGATATATTAAAATTTTAATAATATTAATAACAATATTTCTAAAGTTTATAAATAGTAGTTCTAAATTTCTAACTTTTTACCACCTTTTAAACTTTTTTAACATGTAAACTTTTTTTTTTTTACTAAAAAATCAGAAATTCCGGTCCACCATTCCGGACAGGAATTTTCCGGGTTTGGACCGGACTGGACCGGAAACCCGAAATTGAGATTTTCTTCGGACCGAGGACCGGACCGGAATCTTCGGTCCGGTCCGCTCCGGTCCAAATTCCGGTCCGACCCTGGTTTTTGAACAGCCCTAATAGCATGCACTTGCAGTATATTGATGCTTGGTTGGTTCAAGACTTCCCAAATGATAGTCCTAGGAGTCAGTTCTTCAGCTGAACTGGCCATTCGGGCCATAGCGTCTGCTTGTTGGTTTTCAGATCTCGGGAAGTTTGGTGTATGTTGAACTGACAGTTTCTCGATCAACTCTCGGGTTTTTCCGAGGTACATCCTCATATTGTCCTCCTTAGCTTCATATTCCCCCGAGACATGTCGGACTATCAATTGTGAGTCAGACTTGGCCGTCACAGCTTGGGCTTCCGAGTTGTTGCAAATATGGAGTCCGAAGAATCAGAGCCTCATACTCAACCTCATTGTTTGAAGCGAGGAAATCAAACATAACAGCGTATTCCATCTTATCCCCGGCTGGGGGTATGATCACAAGCCCTGCTCCGCTACCAGTTTTCGTTGCCGACCCGTCAACTTGTAATTCCCATCACTCTCTTTCTTGAATGTCGAAGGGTCGAGAGCTGCATTCACTGATGAAGTCGGCCAATGCCTGGGCCTTGATTGCTGTTCATATTCCAGCCCGAAGTCGGCTAGTTGATTTACCCATTCGGTCATTCGAGTTGAATGATTTCTGCTCTCAATCACTTTTCTGATGGGCTGTCCAGTTAGGACCTTAATGGGATGCGCTTGAAAATATGGCTTCAACTTCCTGCTTGACATTTCCAATGCAAAGACCATCTTTTAAATCTGGCTATATCTTGCTTCAGCTCCTCTGTAGGCGTGGCTAATGAAGTACAGAGGACGTTGGGCTCCCTCACTTTCGGCCACGAGCACCGCACTGAGGGCGTACTCTGAGACCGACAAATAGATGTAAAGCATTTCTCCCGGCAAGGGAGATATGAGCTTGGGTAATGTTGCCCAATGTTGTTTTAACTGCTGAAAGGCTTGTTCTGCCTCGTCATCCCACTCAAATTCCTTCCTGTTCAGTGCTCTGAAAAATAGTAGGCTCTTATCGGCTAAGCGAGATAGGAAGCGATCAAGTGCTGCTAGGCACCCTATTAGCCTCTGGACTTCTCTCACGTTTCTGGGTGAAGACATGTTCAACACTGCATTGATTTTGCCAGGGTTAGCCTCGATTCCTCTTTCGTCAACCAGGATCCCAGACACTTCCCTCCTTTTACTCTGAAAACACACTTTTTCGGGTTTAGTTTCATGCCATGGCGTTGCAGAGTGCTCAGTGTCTCTGCCAAGTCCTCAACATGATATGTTGTCTTCTTACTTTTGACGATCATGTCGTCCACATAAACCTCGATGTTTCTCCCGAGCAGCTCTTCAAAGACCTTGTTAATTGTTCGTTGAAAGGTAGCCCCTGTGTTTTTTAGCCCGAAGGGCATCATCTTGTAGCAATTCACACCTTGGGTTGTGACGAACGTTGCGTGTATTCAGTCCTTTTCCGCCATCGGGATTTGGTGGTAACCCGCATTGGCATCCATGAAGTTAAGCAACTCGTGGCCGACAGTTGAATCTACCAGCCTATTAATTTTTGGGAGGGGATGGTTGTCCTTGGGGCATGCCTTGTTCAGGTCAGTGAAATCGACGCACATGCGCCAAGCCCCACCGGCCTTTTTCACCAAGACCACATTAGCCAACCATTCAGTGTATTGACATTCCTCTATAAACCCTGCCTCTAGTAGCTTCTTGACTTCCGCTGCTGCTGCTGCTGAATTCCTCTCGGGCCCTTGGTGCCTAAGTTAATGCTGGATAGGTCGGAATCCTTCCTTCATACTCAATTCATGGCATGCGAAGTTGGGGTCTAGCCCTTGCATATCAGAGGAGGAGTAAGCGAATACGTCTCTGTATTCCCGCAGGGTGTTGATCAGCTTTTCTCTTATCTTGGGGCTGAGGCTCGTGCCAATCCTTAGCCCATGCCCGAGAACTTCATCTATCATTATCTCTTCATCTTCTTCGAACTGTTGAGGTCGTTCATATAACTTGGGATTCTCCGACAGGTAGATCCCGAGACCCGTGGAGGTGTCTACGGGATCCTCCCACTTCCTCTTTCTCGGGCGCTCTTCCTCTGAGGTAGTATTTTTGAAACTGTTTGTGTAGCATTCCCGGGCTGTCTGTTGATCCCCGTAAATCTTCCCGACCTGGCCATCATCCGTTTCGTGTTGCAAGAGTAGTTGGTATACCGAGATGGCTGCTTTTATCTTGTTCATGGTGGGCCTGCCCATCATGGCGTTGTAAGGCAGCGGGGTGTGTACTACCAGGAAGTCGACCGGTAGGCTTCTGCCCTTTCCTATTTTCCCGAGTCTTACTTCCAATTTTACGTATTCGATAGGGTATACAGATCCTCCCCCGAAGTCTATCAGCGACTGACTGGTCGGGGTTACATCTTTCTCGGTATACTTGAGCTTTCGTAAGCAGTGCAGGGTGATGATATCTCCTGATGAGCCACTGTCTATTAGGATCTTTTTAACCCGAGAGTTAGCAATTCTCATCTCTATAACAAGGGAGTCATCGTGGGGTCTTTGGACGTGCCGATCAGGCTCTCCAAATGTCATGACTGGACAACCCGCTTTTGCCTGGTCGATTTCCGGAACCTGATTCTTCACAGCTTGGAGGTGGGCCTTACGAGCTCGGCTGGTTAGGTCTCCCGAGGCATGGCCTCCTGCAATTACCCTGACATACCCTTCTGTGTTATGACTGTCATTTTTTGCTTCCTTCTCCTTCCCCTTCTCTTCCCGAGAGTGCTTGATGTATTTGTTCAACTTTGGTGGTATGCCCGCACTCTCGGTGGTACTCACACCGCAGTCGTTGGTCTCTTTTCTCTTTTAAACGTCCTTATGGGAGGAGGTATGGGTAATACCGACTTGTGCTCTAGATCGAGGTAGATCTCCCGTTGGTTCTTATTAAAGCGACCATCGTTTCCATGATCCGTAGCTCTCGGGAAGAGCTGTTGGTTATTCCTACTGCTTTTGTTGGATTCCCGGTAAAGGACTTCTTCCTTTCTGTTCTTCGACTTCTAGATTACTGGCTTGCAGATGTCCGAGGCTTGAATGAACTTCTGAGCCCGACTAATGGCCTCGGTGAATGTGATGACTTCGTTCTCGGCTAAGGACCATCTGAACTTCCCCGGCCAGAGCCCCGACATCAAAGCAATGAAGGCTACTCCATCTTGGAGGTCGGAGATGTTCGGGGATTCCTCATTTAATCTCTTAATGTAGTCATCTAGGCTCTCATGCTTTTGCTGCTTGATGGAGATTAAGTGGATGCTTGTTTTCTTATACCGACACCCGGCGATGAAGTGCTGATGGAATAGTGCTTCTCATAGTGAGAAGTATGTGATTATGCTTTGGGACAATCCTGAGAACCAACTGAGGGCAAGCCCCTTGAGCGTTGTCGAGAGATAACGGTAACAAGCTGCCTCACACCCGGTTTGAACGCTCATTTGGGCCTTGTAGGCCGCCATGTGGTCATCAGGATCACTGTTCCCCGAGTACTGCTCAACCTGAGGGACCATGACTTTGCTTGGATTCAGGATTTCCATGATTTCCCGATTGAAGGGCGCCATGAAGTTGAGCAGCCCCCGGTTCACCAGGACAGGGCTCTTACGATGGGGAGGTCCTATGCCCCCTTCATCTTCAGCCCCCTTCTTCTTGGACCCGTGAGGGGTTCCTTCCCGCCCCCTCTGGGGAGTCTGATACTAGGCTTGCTCTTCTTGATGGGTTTTGTCCTGATTGGCCCTTCTCTTGTTGTTGAGTAGGCTCCGAGCATCCTGTTCCAACCTCCGCCTACGATTCTCCTCAATGATCTGCCGATCATCCGAATTTGGTGTCATATGGGAGTTAGCTTGCCGGGATCTTTCTCCCGCCACTCGCTGCCCGCCTCAATTAGGGTCACAAGTATCGGGATCTTCCCGGGATATGGGTTCTCCCTTGGTCATTTCTCGATTTCCTCCCTGACTATGCAGAGGAGCCCCTTGGTTGAGTTGGGAAATTCCTGCTACGAGCTCCCGCAGGCTTCGTTGCATGTTGGCGTTCAGCTGTTGGGTGATTCTCTCTATGTCGGCCACAGTTGTGGGAGGTGGGTCTCATTGGTATTGTTCTAGAGGGATGGGTTGCTCTTCATTACAAGGAGTGGATCCCTCGTCGTCGAGGGCGAGCGATTCGACAAGCACATTGGGCTGTTGTGACTGAACCGGTGTTGGTTGACGTGGAAGTGAGTTTCGGGTTGTTTTCTTTCGGGGTGCCATGTTGCTCTCAGTACATGACTTTGGGATGTAGTGTCCCCACAGACGGGGCCAAACTATTTCTGCCTAGAAACTAGTCAAAGAAGTGATGTGTGGTTTGAGAGACTAAAATACCGAGTTGGAATGAAATCCCGGGTCTTGTCACCAGAGGACCTGCAAAACAGTCAAACTGGCCCGGGGGTTTTTCCGGGAACGCCCTTCCGATGCTCAAGTTAGTTGAGATTGAGGTAGAGAGAGTGAGTAAATGTAGAGAGAGATGCTCTGGTTTTAGTAGGTGGGAATTGAATACATGTTCATTGATTAGACTTGATGCTTTTATAGTGTTGGGTATTTCCCAGGCCAGAAACCCTATAAGGGAACATCCTGGCTTTTGGAAAAGCTGTCTTTTTTTTATGGAAAAGCTCTTTTTAACCTAAAAAGTTGTTGGGCTTCTTGAGAGTGTACCATGCTAACCTTTTAGGTGGGCTTTATAGAATATTATTTGACTAAATCATGGGTCCAAACAACTCCCAAGAACAAGAATTTTCCAAAAATCAAAATCAAGATCCCTAACTATAGAACAAAATCATAAAAAGAAAACTAAAATTAAAATGCTAAAGATCGACGACATAAGGAAACCCTAAAGTCCAATGCAAAACCTGAATTCGATAAGCGGCAAAAGGCTATATTCAATGAAATCAAAATAAAGAATGACAAACCCAAAAGCCCACATAAAAACTTACCAAAGTAGCTAAAGTTTGAAGAATTGCAATGGTGAACCTTTAAACCTACCTGTCTCCTTCATTCTCTTTATCTTCCTCTCCTTCCTGTCTTATTCAAATGTGTATTTTGATCTATTTTAGGAAACAAAATTGGGACAAAAAAAGGTGAGATTTTTAGTAATAGGGATTCAGAAGAGGAGAATTCTATTAAGAATTCTGTTCAGCAAGTAGTTAATCTTGTCCCATGTGTTTCTTAGTTGTTTCTATAAATAAGGTACATGTAATCACATTGAGGGGGCGCTTGGTTCATATAGTGGTATGGGTTTGAAATCAAGAATCAAACCAAGGTGGTATAAATTTGGAACTTGATACTTAGTACAATGTGTTTGGTTTTATTTGGGGATGTAATTTTTTCTTTTATTTAAGACCTAGAGGTATTGGTATGAGCCAAACCCACCTCCCCCTTAGGTTTCTAAACCCCATACCTTATGGGTTTGAGGTATGGGTTTTAAATCTATCGATTTATTAAACAAACACTAGATATGGGTTTTGCTCATTTTTAACCCATACCTCATACCAGAACCATATGAACCAAACGCTCCCTGAGATTCATTCAAAAATATAATAACCACCCTTCTCTCTCTATCTCTTTCTCTTTATTTTCTCAATTTCTCTACTATGTGTTCTATCATTTAGAAGATCAGCTCAATTGATATGGAGTTTTAGTAAGCTAACTTGAGCTTACTGTTACATTTTTACATCAATTTTGAGAGAAAAGCTAAAATTACTCTTCTTCTACTTTATGAAGCTTGTCGAGTTGTTTTTTTTTTTTTTTTGCAGCGCATAGAAGATGAGGGTTCTCGAATTTCACAAAAAGACGGAGGGGGAAATTAAAACATTGCGTGCATATTTCAATATTTTAAAAGGAAAAATTTCAAAAAACTACCTTTTATAACAAATTTTTTTTTCCAAAAACTACCTTTTAAAAGGAAGAATGTCGATTACTTCAGCTATTGCAAGTTGCAACACCACTTTTTGATTTGTTGCAATTAAAATGTTGCGTGCAACACAACTGTTAGGGCCACCCCGTTACAATAGCTATGCTGTTATTGGCAAATGTTTTACATCCATTGCATTAGACCCCTCCTATTACAATGGTAGTGAGAATGTTGTTGCATTAACTTCTGTAAGTTGTTTCATTTAATAAAAAAATGTAGTTGTAGACACATAAATATGTCTATCCTTTTAGCACCCAATTATCAAAACTTATCGCCATTCTAATTGGTCCGGACTGAAGATGAGCAATTAAAAAGCCTAGCCCAAAACTTTTTGAGTCCAAATGTTGTTGTTGTTGTTGTTGTTGTTGTTGTTGTTGTTGTTGTTGTTGTTTTGTGGTTGTTGTTGTTGTGGTTGTTGTTGTGGTGGTGGTTGTTGTTGTTGTTGTTGTTGTTGTTGTTGTTTTGTGGTTGTTGTTGTTGTTGTTGTTGTCGGTGGTGGTGGTGTTGATGTTGTTGTTGTTGTGGTTGTTGTTGTGATTGTTGTTGTTGTTGTTGTTGTTGTTGTGGTTGTTGTTGTGGTTGTTGTTGTTGTTGTTGTTGTTGTTGTTGTGGTTGTTGTTGTTATTGTTGTTGTTGTTGTTTTTGTTGTTGTTGTTGTTGTTGTTGTTGTTGTTGTTGTTGTTGTTGTTGTTGTTGTTGTTGTTGTTGTTTCCTTGTTCATGTTGTTGTTGTTATTGTTGCTTCTGTTGTTGTTGTTGTTGCTTCTGTTGTTGTTGTTGTTGTTGTTGCTGCTATTGTTGTTGTTGTGGTGGTGGTTGTTGTTGTTATTGATGTTGTTGTTGTTCTTTGTTGTTATTCTTTGTTGTCGTTGTCGTTGTCGTTGTTGTTGTTGTTGTTGTTGTGGTTGTTGTTGTTGTTGTTGTTGTTGTTGTGGTTGTTGTTGCGGATGTTGTTATTGCTGTTGTTGTTGCTGTTGTCGTTGTCGTCGTTGTTGTTGTTGTTGTTGTTGTTGCTGTTGTTGTTGCTGTTGTTGTTGCTGTTGTCGTTGTTGTTGTTGTTGTTGTTGTTGCTGATGTTGTTGTTGTTATTGTTGTTGTTGTTATTATTGTTGTTGTTGCTTTGTTGTTGTTGTTGTTGTTGTTGTTGTTCTGCTGTTGTTGTTGTGGTGGTGGTTGTTGTTTTTGTGGTTGTTGTTGTGGTTGTTGTTGTTGTTGTTGGTTTTGTTGTTGTTGTTGTTGAGGTTGTTGTTGTTCTTGATGTTGTTGTTGTTGTTGTTGTTGTTGTTGTCGTTGCTTTGTTGTTCTTTGTTGTTGTTGTCGTTGTTGTTTTTTGTTGTTGTTGTTGTTGTTGTTGTTGTTGTCGTTGTTGTTGTTCTTTGTTGTTGTTGCTTTGTTGTTGTTCTTTGTTGTCGTTGTTGATTTTGTTGTTGTTGTTGTTGTTCTTTGTTGTTGTTGTTGTTGTTGTGGTTGTTGTTGTTCTTTTTGTTGTTGTGGTGGTGGTGGTGGTTGTTGTTGTTGCTGATGTTGTTGTTGTTGTTGTTGTTGTTGTTGTTGCTGTTGTTGTTGTTGTGGTTGTGGTTGTGGTTGTGTGGTTGTGGTTGTTGTTGTTGTTGTCATCTAAATACGTGTCCTTTAATATGAATAAAGATGAAAAAAATAAATGATTGCTTTGGTTGATTTATGACTATTGTAAATGATATAAAAAATCTTGGCAAAAGTTTTTAATGAAGAGGATTTGGTTAGAAAAATATTGAGAAGTTTAACAGATATATGGACGGCTAAGGTAACAGCTATCTATGATGCAAAAGATCTCACTTCGCTAAGTCTGGAACAGCTGATTGGTTCCCTTATGACGCATGAAATGCTGGTTGAGTCTAAGAGTGACAAGGGAATAGTCAGAGGTTTTGCGTTGAATGGACTAGTTGAAGAAAAAGAAGATGACATAGTTATGATGGCTAAGCGTTTTGAAAGGCATTTTAGATATCAAAGGAAAATTTTTAAAGCTATGATTTTTAAGAAAACTAACCCTCAAGTGTAGGTTGTTTTAAATGTGGAGAATTTAGACACATCATTCTTGACTGTCCAAAGTGGAAGGATAAATTGTCCATGAGCAATGATAAGAGAGCTTTCAAGAAGGCTATGGTAGCAGCCATGTGAGGTGATTCGGATTATGGATCAGAAGAGGATGAAGAGTCACCTAATCATAAAACTTTTATGATTGCTATTATGGATCAAGGAGGGAACAACACGGCCAGAGAAACCAGGATGGGGAACTGTAGACATATAATCGTGTCTCCCCATTTGAGGATCCGATGATGAAACATACCGCAGTCTTAATTGGTCCGACCCAAGGGCAGAGCAATCCGAAGAGCCATCCCAAAACTATTTCGAAAAGTGTTAAAGTCCTATTTTAAAGCCCACTTAATAATTAATTGTATTTTGAGCCCAACTCTTTGAAAAATCCCATTTAATTATTCATTGATTCTTAATTGTTTTATTTCAATAAAATAAATACTTACAAAGATTTTTTTAATCGGATTTTATCCCGTAAAATCATATTTTTGGAGCTAAAAGATAAAAGAAAATCTTTAAAACGCATCAAAACGTGTCAAAAGCAAGGCGGTGCGCTGAGCGCACCATCCTGCGTTGAGCGCGCAGAAGTGCGCCGAGCGCACGTGTCATGCCACGTAGACTTATGTGTCATACATAGTCCTACGCTAAGCGCTCTTCTCAGTGTGAGAGGCGTCTTTTTCTTTCTTACCTTTTCAAAGCGCGTACCACGTGTACGCTTTCTACTGGGCATGTAGCGTCAAGCGCGCCAATCTGCACCTGACACGTGGATTTGCGAGTGACACGTCATCCTACGCCTGGCGCAGATGGCGCGTGAAGCGCAGATTTGTTTTCCCTATAAATAGGCTTCGATTTTCCGAATTATAATACTGTTTTTTACACTTAAACACTTTGAACTCTACAAGTATATTACGAACCTCTCTACAAAACCTCCCTACAAAAACTCATTCTTTCAGACATACAAACACATATTTTCAAACATAAATTCAAATCTTTCAGACATTCAGATTTTCAGGCTTCACGATTGCTCGTCTCGAAGGTTGTCAATCTCGCAGACCCAAGCCACGGTATAATCCTGAGGGTCCTTGAATAAATTCCTATTTTTATATTAAAGTTACTAACCATTTATTTCATGATGTAGATCTTTGGTATAAAATCGTTCTACTGTATATTCTAATCCTTCCTTCTTTTTATTTATTTTCATACATTGTTATATGTGTTGTCTGATTGTTCTATACATATTATATTATTGTTCTATGCATGATTTTTATCACCAACATGTTATTTTTGTTAATCAAAGACCTAAAGAACTATTCTAATATTAATCAGATTAATTTGGACAACCTGCTAGGGTCCTTGTAATTTGATTGCCTAATAACATGTCACTAAAAAAATAGTCTTTTATGTGTTTTCTGAACCAACCTAGACTAAATATTTTTAGGGTGCATAAAAATATTATGTGGTTATTTTATTGCATAAAAATTGACATGAATCGATATTTAGTAGAGGCCAGCAATGGGCTAATGTGGTTCATTATGACCGTGTTCGTACTCTCACCCCCGAACTCAATCTTTGGTTCATTTTGACCATCTATGGAATCAGGACGGGGAAATCTACATTGGATAAGTCCTTAAGATGTCCCTATAGTTTTCAATATCCAATTAGGTTTATAAGTTTTCCTCTATAATTTGTTGACGACTTCAAAACAATTTTCAATAAAACCTTTACAATGGGGTAGTCAAATCAAATACGCGTTCACACCGCGTAGACGAAATAAAAACATGCCTACAATTTGGCGAATGGGGAGGATTTTAAAAAAAAAATCTTTGAATGAGTGGGTGAAACTCGAAAAATACGATTCATGCTCTTTTTATGCTTTAGAATGACACATTGTTTAGCATATGCAAGGCTATTGTTTAGCCACCATAAGGACAATACACCTTGCCTCATTAGCGCATGTTCTATGTGTGAGGTCCCCCCCCAGGGGGTTTGTGCTTTGTCCTTCCAAAAAGCTTCCTCAGCGATAGTGTTGGATATTAGTAATAAGCAAACCTACCCAACCATGGCATCGTTCTCTTGTTCCTGACTTAAGAACTGGAGTGCGTCTTACACGTGCCCACCTCTTTAAGCAGGGGTATGAAGCGTCGGATCAATCTCTTAGTCATGGACCCTTTCAGCCTTAACCTAAAACTGACCATAGTTTCAAACGTAGAAGTTGACCTTTAGTTGAGAACTTTGCATATTATCATATTTGTGCATCTTTACGTGTGCGTGCTTTTTCGTGTTTAGTATTACGCGATGTTTCAAGTTCAAAACTATTGAAATAATTTACGCGACGAGAAAAAAAATAAAAAATCGTCTCCACTTGAGCTGCGCTTAGCGCTTTCTACTTGCGTATGACGCTACCAATCTGCGCGAATTATTGCGGTCCACGCAGCCGATAGTTTGCATCCTGCGCTTGTTGTCGGCGTGCCGCACAAGGAACCCACATGCTTGCAGCGTTTAGTTCCTGCTTTGTTGCGCCATATACATTTATGCTTTGTACTCATTGTGAGTTTCTTGTGGCACGTAATACCCATTCTAATCCAATCCTCTTTTTTTTTCTCCATGTTGTTACCACTTTATTCTTCTTTTCCTTTTTTTTCTTTCTTAAAAAAAATCCATCTGAAAAAAATCGGTTTTCTTCATGCAAGGTCGAGTCTATTCTAGATTGTGCATTTAAGAGGAAAAAAATGATCATGGTAGAGTTATAGTCGTCATGCATGTCTACCTTCTCCCTGCTAATCTTACCTATCAATGTTACCTTACCATATTCAGCAAATTTCAAAATTTTACATTTTTTCAAAATCAATCCTACACCCATGTCTATTCTACCTTTTTCAAAAAGTATTTATTAATCATCATCATACACGACATCTACAAAAATATTTTCAAAATTAATCCATCGTCTTTTCCTAACAAAAGATAAAAACAAGGGGTTCCTTTTAAAAAACGAATTTTGAAAAATTCCAAGCCCATTCCATAGACCTTCATTCAATGCAATCCAATCGACCAAACCCAATCCATTTGCATTCATTTCTAGGCCTATATGCATTCGAGTCCATTTTGCATTCATCCTAGGTCCGTCTAATTTGAGTCCATACATTCACTAGCATTAGAGTCGATCTTAGGCCCATATAAGTCTAGTTCATATCAAAATTTAAGCCCATTTGCATCTTTATGTGAAGTCTAGTCCAAGTCTATTCCTAATCCATTCCAATCTAAGTCTAAGTATAGTCCAATCCAAATCTTAGGTCCATTTAGGCCCAGTTCATTTCCCCAGGTCTAGTTTGCATTATATGTAAACCCTAGTCATTCTTCGGACTATAAAGCTCAGTGTTATGACTATAAAATTTCCCTAGTTCTAGTTTGCATTATATGTAAACCCTAGTCAGTCTTCGGACTATAAAAGTCAGTCTTCGAACTATAAAATTTCCCTAGGTCTAGTTTGCATTATATGTAAACCATAGTCAGTCTTCGGACTATAAAATTTCCTAGGTCTAGTTTGCATTATATGTAAACCTTAGTCAGTCTTCGGACTATAAAGGTCAGTCTTAGGACTATAAAATTTTCCCTGGGTCTAGTTTGCATTTATATAAACCCTAGTCAGTCATCGGACTATAAAATTTCCCTAGGTCTAGTTTGCATTATACGTAAACTCTAGCCAATCTTCGGACTATAGAAGTTGAGTCTTAAGACTATAAAATTTCCCTAGATCTAGTTTGCATTATATGTAAACCCTAGTCAGTCTTTGGACTATAAAATTTAAGTCTTCATACTATAAATTTTTTTTTCCTAAGTCTAACTACCTTTATTTGTCTACCCTGCTTTGAGTCTAATCTGCTTATTGTGAGTGCAAAGTCTAATACTCAGCGGAGTCCAATCATTTAGTCTACTTGCATATTCCAGTCCAGTACACGTTTGCATGTGCATGTGCATTTAGCTAGGCCCATATCTCCATCATGGTCAAGCCCATAATAGTCCAAAATCATACCCATCTCTAATCATTTCCCATTTTCATCTCCATTTCTGTCTCCATTTCTTATTCCCAATTTTTATCTCCATTTCTCATTTTGAAAACATTGTTTCTTAAAATTTACGAGGTCCACTCGATTATTTTCATGACCGGTTGAGAGATTACAACTTAGAAGCACCTAATAGAGAAATAAAAAATTGAGCCTACTCTAAAGCTCATCAATCGCACTATCACCACCCCGACTTCATTTAGAGTTGAAGATTACTTTTCACAGCCTCCACAATGGGGGCGCGATCACTTCCATAAGTTCTACGCCTTCACATTAGAGGCGCGATCACGTCCATAGGGTTTACTTCGAACCCCGCACCTAAAAGAAAATTCAAAAGGTGCAACCTATATTTTTATTGCGAATTCCAACAGAACAATGAATATTTGACATCTAGTGTTGGATCCTTAGAATGCACTGCTAAACATGATCGATGACAATATACTACTAATACTTGCTACAACGAGAATCAACATCACCAGCAACCCTTTCTTGCGCAGTGCATCGACAATTCAAAAAGGCTTAGTCATTTAAATTTGGTTTCCTAGGATGAGTCAGAGAGTCCGTACCCTAAGCCATTTCTGTCATTTCCCATCGAGTCTATGTAACTATAGGACTTCATCTATTTTAGCCTTTCCATTTTCATTTCATTTTATTTTCTTTTTATTTTCATTGGCCTTCCATCATTTTATTTATGCTTCTAATTCAATGATGAAACTTAAATTACCTAATGATCTTGACTAATAAAAAAAATCTGAAAATAAAGAAAAATAAAAAAGGACATATTTTGGATCAAGAGTCTTCCATAGAAAAATGAAAAAAAATCTCTTTCCTCCATCATCCTCCATGATACTTAGCCAAATAATCCCTCCATTAACCAAAGCTCCGCAAATATCCTTCAAGTCTTCCAATACCCGAAACCAAACTTGAGTGCAAGCCTTACTATATAAAAAAGATCAATGCCATGCAAAAAAACAAAAAAAAAGTGAAAATTTTCAAAGTGCGAAAAAAAAGCAAAAGCAAAAGAAAACGTACAGGACAAAAAGAAAAGAAATACAAAAAAAATCCAAAGGCAAAGAAATAAAAGTCAAGCTAGGGGGTTTCCACACAAGTTCTACCCCTTATTCAAATCATTTTATCCATCAAAAACATAATCCATATAATCCAAATCCATGATCCTACCTTAGCCAAGACAATTAATACTGCATTAAAACCTCAAATCCTCAACCTTTCAACCTTTCATCAACCTAAACTCTTTTTTAAGGTATGTCCAAAGCCCGCTAAGTTGAAAACCCGAAAGGGCGGCCTAGGCAAAAGTTAGGACACAAAAAAAATCAGATCCAAAACTACGAATGGTCTGATTTTGCAAGGATACGTAGGAATCCTCATCTCGAGGTTCGACTGCTTCAATAAATTAAATTATTCAAGGTCTAATGATTTGATTTTCTAGAATTTAGGAGTATATTCTTTCTAGATCTCGACATAGACTCGAGTCTGAAACTAGCTACGTCAAAGCTTTTTCCTACCTATATCTATTTGAGTCATAAAATTTAAACCTTTTTATTTTTCAATCCAAGCTCTCCTTTTCCTTGAAGGACTCTCCAATAATTCCATGGTTTCTAGCGAGATTTGACTTTGCCTGTATCAACTCCTCAAAGAAGAATCCCCAGTGAAGAACTTTGAACGATTCAAGACAGATCAAGTACATTTCAATCAAGGCTCAAGCCTGATTCAAGACAAGCTTACCTAAAGTGGGGGCTTCTTATATGCGGTGGTTCCTCCAATCAAGTCAAACTCCTGAAAAGTTGTAATCTGCGTACCTCGTTTACGGACCCCGATTATTTACTAAAAACAGTTTTCGAAAATCATTCAATCTATTTCAGATCATTCTATCTCTCTACATATCCATATCTCCTAGCCTTGCAATCCTGACCTTGCATTGCATTTCATACCGGTTGAGAGATTTTAGACTTTGGACTTCGTCCTGTATGGGTTGGAAATTGGGACTGACTAGGCCTTACATGGAGATGCAAACTAGACCTATGATTTAAATTGGGCCTTTATGGGATTAGGCTTTGAACTTAGATCTACCTAGGTTTGGAACTACACTTGACTATGGCTAGTCTTATATTAGTTTGGAACAAAACTTGAGTAGGACTTATATGGAGATGCAAACTAGACCTAAGATATGAAATGGGCATTTATGGACTTAAGTTTGGAATTAGACTAGGATTAACATATAGGTTTGACTTAGATTGGGATATGCACATGGGATTAACTTTGGAATGGACTAGGATTAGACTTAGATTGGGCCTATATGGGCTTGACATAGACTAGGATTCACATAGAGATGCAAATGGGGATAGATTTTGACATGGGGCTAAACTTATATGGCCCTAAGATGAATGCATGGACTCTAATGCATATGGGGCTAAGATGGATGCATGGACTCTAATGCATATGGGGTAAAGATGGATGCAAACGGTCTTGGGTTGGATTGATTGTATTGGAGTTGATTCGATTAGGCTTAGAATTTTTTTACATTCATTTCTTTGAATAGGACCCCTTTATGTTATCTTTTATTGGAAAAGATGATGGTGATTAATGATAGATTAATTTTGAAAAACATTTTTGTTTGAACGTGCGGTAGGATAAGTAAATGTTTTCGAAAAAGATAGAATAGAAGACGGTGTGATAGGATAGATTTTAAAAAATATATGTTTTTGAAATGGATAAAATATGATAGGATAGATATTTAAGAGAAGATTAGTTGGATAGAATAGGATAGGATGGTATGAGATAACATGCATGACGACTCAAACTCTATCATGACCACTTATCTAGATGCACTTTTTAGGATAGACTTAACCTTGTATGATATAAAAAGATCAATTTTTATGTTTGAATTAAGTGAGTTTTGTTTGAAAAAGATGCCCTAAAAGCGATCATGAACGAAAATGCGAATATGGATTGACACCGGCGAATAAATCGTCGAAAATGACCGCAGAAAGACTGAAGAGCTTGCTTCACACACAAGCATGTTGCGTGCCTCGCAAATTACTTGCGTCACACGCAAGAGGCTTGTGTGTCAAGTAAGCTATTGCGTCAGGCACAAAATACTTGCGTGAGATGCAAGCTTCTTGCGCTTGGCGCAATCTGTTGGCGAAGTGGATTTTTTTACGATCATTAGTCGTTTTTCGATGTTTCTAGTCTACTTCGAGGGGAAAGCATGTTGAATATAGCAAACAAGCAATCACTAATGTCATATAGGCAAGAAAAGTATGTAGTTCCAACTTAAAGTCAAGATCTATGTTTAATACCATAATCAAGTTTTGGTTTAAGCTTAAAAGGGTCCATGACTAAGAGATTGATCACACGCTTCGCATCTTTACTTACAAAGATGGCTACGTGTAGGACACACTCCAGTCTCTCGTCAGGAACAAGAGAGCAATGCCATGGTTGGGTAGGTTTTCTTATGACTAAGATGTAACATTATCTCTCAAGAAGATTTTTGGAGGGACAAAACGCAAACCCCCCAAGGGTGGCCTCATGCATAGAACATGCGCTAATGAGGCAAGGATGTAGAACTTATAATGGCCCAGAAAAATAGCCATGCATACGCAAAACTGTAATGTTATTTAAAAGCATTAAACAAGTATGAATTGCATTTTTTGAGTTTCACCGACTCATTAAAAATTGTTTTTTAAATCCTCCCCAATGAAGTCGCCAAATTGTAGCCGTGTTTTTATTGACCACGCAGGATGAGCGTGTATTTGACTACCTCATTGTTAAGGTTTTAGTTTTGAAATTAAATAAAAAAAAGTCGCCAACAAGTAGATGTGATCATGGGTCGGGCCGGGCCGGGCCGGGCCGTGACTAAAAAAATTGCCCATTGGTCGGCCGGGCCAAAATTTTGTGCCCAAAGCACGCTATTTATGTCGGGTCGAGCGGGCTTTTCGGACCAAAATCGGACAGGGCCAAAAATTAGACTAAAAAGTCATTTTTGGCTTGCCCAAAGCCCGACCAAAAAAAAAAAATCGGGCCGGGCCAAAAAAATCTGCCCAAACCCGGCCCAAAATCTGGTCGAGCCCGCGGACCGGGCTAGAGTTGATCAGCTCTACCAACAAGTCTTTAAAAGAAGACTCGTAAACCTAATTGGATTTTCGGAAATCTTAGGGATAACTTAGGGACTTATCCAATATAGATTTTCCCGTCATGACTCTATAGTTGATCAATGTTCCAAAGATTGAGTTCGTGGGTGAGGGTACGAATATGATCAAGAATCAAATTCTCCCATTGTTGGCCTCTAAATAATATGATTCATGTTCGAGTGTTATGCAATTAAACAACCACGCAATATGTTTATGCAATCTAAAATCATTAAACACTCAAAGACTAACTATTGATGACATGTTATATACAATCAAATTACAAGGAACCTAATCCAATTGTCCAAATTATCTGAATTTAGCATTGAAACATTTATTTAGGTGTTTGATTAGCAGAAACAAGAATGTGCGGTGATGAAAGCATTAAAGCATATAAGCATGCATATGAATAATAATAATAATAATAATAATAATAATAATAATAATAATAATAATAATAATAATATAAATAATAATAATAATAATAATAATAATAATAAAATAATAATAATAATAATAATAATAATAATAATGATAGAAATTAAATAGAAATGAAAAATTAGAGTTTAGAGAAGAATGTACAAGAAAGCTTTAATTCCTTTAATACTGATCTAAATCATGACAAGCAGATTGTTAGTAAAACAAGAATTAATTGGAATTGATCCTCATGAATTATACCTTTGTCGCCTGGGTCTTATGTAACAATCCATAGGAGGAGCAATCTTAAAGCTATTTGAGTTTGTATGTGTTAATGGAGTTTGAATATGTGTTTGAATGTTGGTTTGAGAGTGTTTTTGCATGCGAAGTATGATGCATGTCCATAGGAAAGTCTGTGTTAAAGTATGTAAAGTTTTCGTCAAAGACAAGACTATTTATAGGGGAAATAAGTCTGAAAATCACGCGGGGAAGCAAGAGCGAAGCAGTGGTGCGCTTGGTGCACGGCCATTGCGCGGCGTGCAAGCTGCGTGCACGTGGCGCACCACCGTGCGTCTGGCGCAGCTTGGCTGCATCAAACGCAACCTCTGGTTGTGTTGTTGGGCTTTGTAAACTGTCTCTATGTTGTGTCAACAGATCCTCGTGCGCTTGAAGCAATACAAATCTGAGGGGATTTCGTTCGTTAAACGATTCCTTCTTATCTTTGATGAAATACTATCTTTTGAAGTCCAAAATCAACTATATTTAGGAATAAAAATCCGATTTTCGGAATATTCCTTAAAATAATTATCGAGAATAATTTTTATTTATTAAAATACAATCAATATTAGGTATAATTAATTAGCTTTATGAAAGTGGGATTGAAAATACAATTAATTATCAAGAATAACTAAATGGGCTTTTAAAAGTGGGATCATAATTATTTTAAATAAATATATAGACTTTATGTTCGTAAAACACTTTTAGGATTAGCTCGTTTGATTGCTTTTCCTTTGGACTGGACCAATTAGGACGAGGTTATGTTTCATCATTGGGTTCTTGATGGGGAGACACGATTTTGTATCTAAAATGAGAGTGAAGCAAAAAAGAAATCCAAAACAATCAACCACTTCTTTCTCTTTCCCTCTCCTCTATATCTCCCATCATAAAAAAGACCAATTTACAGCTCACTACATACCAAAATCAAATAATCTCCAACTCATTTGTTCCATTTTTAGAATTCAAAACTCCAAAAAGTTTCATAATTTCATTTTTAGAGTCGAATACGAGAATCATAGAAAGAGAGAGACATTGAGCTCTAATTCCGCCAAAACTTTTACTAGTGAATAAAAAACAAAATAATTCCATGAGAATCTCGACGCAATATTTCACTTTTCCGTTTGTTTGTTGCTCTTCTTTTTTCTCTTATGTTTTGTTTCATTCATAGGGTTGGATGTATTTTCTCAATTGCTTTAAGTAGTCTTAGTGATTCTAATGACTAAGACCGTCTCGGCCAATAATTTTCGAACTTAAAGTAATTAAGCATTCTAAAAATTCGCAACATTAATTATATTCTAGAACAATCTGATCCTACTGATACCAAACGCTTTACAAATTATTTGACAAAAAATATTTTATTTCAATTATATTAGTTTAAAATTTTAAATGGATTTTAGAGGAATTGTTGATTTTATTATACAAACTTTCAACTAGATTATAAACTATTTTTGTTTTACTGTTGTTTTGTACTTTGCAATTTTACCTTGCATCAAATTCCATCGAAGACAAAAACTTTCACCTTTTTTTATTTTAAACGCCATCTTCTCCTTCTATTAAGTATTACATAAGATATGTAATTCTACCTCAACGACTCTACCCCTTATAGATATTAAAGGATTAATTAGTCATTTGTAGAAGCCGCATTACTTGAGTAATTATTGGAATTATGTGAGATGCATACTTTTTATTATAAAAAAAGTATCATAATACGATTATTAATATTCCATGATAATATATACTATTAATAGCTCAAATATTTTAAGTAGTTTTACAGAAATTGCTGATTTTTACAAATTTGTAAATATATTATCAATGGATCTTACTTTAAAATATTTTCTAATTTCTTTCCAATAGTATAAAAAATGATTTTTTTTGAAGTATATATTAAAAGTTATAATCAATTTACTATACCTAAGTATTTCATTGTAAATAAAAAAATAATTTTGTTTCTAATCCTAAACTCTATATATGTATTTTTATCTCTATTGAACTTTATTTATCTTTAAAAATAATGACATGGCAGTTAGTTAGCGTGACAACTGGCGTCTAATAAGGACGCCAGATGTCACAACCTTGTTCTTTGGCTTTTGAATTATGCTTATATTTAGTTGTATTATTTGATATGATAATTAGATTAGTTTAATTAGTTGATTAACATAATAAAATGTAAACCTAACATATTATAAATTCCACTTATTTTTAAATACACATTAATAGGTATCGCATAAAGATTCATAATTCTTGAATTTTGATAATAAACTAAGCTTAGTCTCACATAAGTCGATATTCGACTTCAAAGCGTCCAAATACAACCTTAGATATTAACTAAAATTCATAAACATATCTCAAATGGTAATTAGGAGATCAATACTACTCATTATACATATTGGCGTCATATCATACAATCATGAATTTAAAAAAAAAATCTTGTAAACACTCAAATCACACTTTTTAACAATCACAAACTTACAAGTACACAAACTCGAATCGAAAATCTAATTCTTGTATATAAATCACATACTTACAATTCATGAGGAACACCAATTTATAGTTAGAAGGTGGATGAACCACGTGAACACCAATTTATAGTTAGAAGGTGGATGAACCATGTGTATCTTCACTCAGTCTCCAAATAATACTTCAACGAGCATGCAATAGATTATACACAATATACATCACAAACAGAAAATCATAATGTATATAATATTTCATAATCAAAGCCATCCATACTCATGACGTCTAAGTCCAATAAACAATCATGTTATTATTGTACTTTGGGCAAAACAATAAAAAGGTATGTAGTAATAGTTTCGAATTTGTCGGGTTAACAAAAAGCTCATGTTAGCATTGAGATTACCCTGAATTAGACTTGGGCATGGGCCGGGCCTGTTCACGGGCTCGGCCCGCGGGCTTGGGGAAATGGCGGGCCGGGCCGGGCCTGGAATTTTCAGATTTTGTTCACGGTCCGGCCCAGGCCCACAGGCCGGCGGGCCGGGCTCGTGCCTATTGAGGGCCTGACCCGTGTTTTATATTGTTTTTTTGGATTTTTGGCAGTTTTAGGCTAAAAAATGAAGGAAAGGGGCGTTCGGCCCGAGGGGCGTATAGTGCGGGCTCATGCCGGTGCGGGTCTGAAATAAAAATTCTTGTCCATGACAGGCCCACGGCCCACGTACCACGTAGCGGACAACGGGCCGGGCCTCGAGCGGGCTCGTGCCTGGCCGGGCCCAAACCGTGTCGGGCCGGGTCGGCCCGCATGCTGGCCCGACCCATGCCCACCTCTACCCTGAATAGATACAATAATCTCAAATCACAATATTCTAATATTTAAAACCCCGTCTTTGCAAATTAATTTTGTCTAGAGCCTAATTTTTTTTCCCATTTAAACATAACAAAGAATCGAAACACATACTCGAATATAAAATTAACCTCCGACGTTGATCATGAAGCGGACTACCACTACAAATTTTATCATACATCCAGGTGTACCGTAAGAATGGTACACTGTGATACTAGAAATGGGAGTTTCAAATAAGCAAAAATTAATCTTAGTCTTAGTATACTCGGGTGTATGATGATTGAACTCACGTAAGTCGTGACCCTTAAATCAAGTGGAGAAGAATTGATGACAAATTACTAAATTGGTCAAGCTCACTAAAACCGTGTGATTGAACTCACGTAAGTCGTGACCCTTAAAAATCTTACTAGCACTTCGTAAGTAGTATATATAGTCGATGTATGAGACGTATTCCAAAGAGTACAACAGGGTGCCGCCACATTATTCTTTGATTTTGTGCTTCATCTGCACTTCGAACAACACATTCTCTCTCCTCTTTTCTAGGGTTTTCTCTTTCTCTCTTTTAGCTCACCATGAGGTATACTCTCTCTCCTCATTTTTCATCTATTTTCAACCTTTGTTTCCCATATACGTGCTTTTGTTTATTTTAATTGTCTTTTATTTGCGGTTTTTATATGCCATTTTTCTGAAAAAATGGTGGCAAGGTTTTATCTAGGGTTTATCAGTATTAGGATTTATCAGTAATTTTTTGTATGTTGTATTTTTCTTATACAATGCTGGTTTCAATTGTATTTGGTGCTTGTTTTTGACTTATGGATTCTATTTCTGTGAAGTTTGCCCTAAAATTTGAAGACCCTTTTTTTTGTGTAGTAAGTTTGTATGAAATGGGATTTTATTTTGATTGTGTTTTAGTGGTTGTGTTTGTGATTATTGCAAAATGAAATCTGTGGTTGGGATTAGTGTATAGAATTTCTGATCTCCTGACTGTCTACGTTTTCTTTTGTTGGTCCTATTTGGAATCGAGGAAGAAACAAATGCAACTTAAAAGAAAATGGGGAAGATTCCACTATTTTTAATAAAATAAAATTAGTTAAAAGTAAAGATTCTAGTCCTTTGAGTTACTCTATTAGGCAACCAACGAGTAAAAGAGTATAACGTGACTAATGACTAGTGTGAACACATTCATTGCCCATTTGAAACCAATGGAAAATTTAAGCCATAAAGTTACACTATATGTGGAAAGATTCAAAGTAGGAACAACATATTGAAAATTTTCCAATGGGGAGTACAAAAACAACAAAAGAAAATGGAGGGAGTACCATATTAGGTATTAAAAAATTTGTACATAAAATTTTAAAAATTTGAAAGAAATAGAACTCCATCTAATGCTTTTGTTGTATGTATGTTGTATGTTTTTTTTATGTTTATAGAATGATTCTTTGAGATAGGATGTTTGAAGCAAAGTTTTGCAATAAAATGTGTTTGCCAGTTATTTTATGATGTTAATGTTTTTTGTTGCCATTTGAATGATATTGATCTTTGCGCAATTCGTCCTCGGAAGGAAAATAAAGGTGCTCATATTATGGCCAACTTCAACCATTTCTTGTACAACATTCATAATTTTTTTATCCAACATTTATCATTTGTTATGCAGCATTTACAGTTTTGTATTCAACATTTGACATTTTTTATACAACACTACTATTTTTGGAAAACAACATAAAATTTTATTTCTTTTGGTATTTTTTTTTTTAAAACACTTAATTTATTTACATAAATTTCATCATTTATTTACATAAATGCCATGGGAAGAACATTATCCGTCCCTCCTTGAGGGGATGTAGGTATTTCTCGAATGGTATGTTATCTTTTCTTTGGCTTTGGCATCATGTGATTATTGCTTGCGTTAGATCTTCTTAAACCCATTTTGTGGTTATGTGGGCGGAGTTAGTCCATTAAGTTCCTTTAACATAGGATAGGTTTAGTTTCTTCTTTCCATTCATTGTATCCAACAAAGTGCAAAGTAAACGTTTAGGTATTATGGATAGGATCAATTAAGGTTTGGTTTACAGTATCCAATCAAAGATTTTATTCTTGACAACTCTCACACCTTTGCTCGTGTATTTGTCAGTATATTGAGGAGAACAGTGTAACTCTTTTAGCCCTTCAAGTTTTGTGTGTGAGAGTAACTGAAGTTTTCATGTATGTGATAAACCAAATAATCTAGTTGGATTGGATGTGCTAAGTAAAATCCTAAAGGGATTGCTACTTCATATCTCTTCCCCCCCCCCCCAACTTTCTCTTCTTTAAATATCTTGGTGGAAGGATTTGGTCGCTAGGGCATTAAGCCAAATGTGATATAGTGCTTGAGAATGTTCGTACTCTTTTTTTGATGTGAACTATTCTTGTATGTTAGGTGATGGAAGTATTTAGCACTTTCGATTTCTTGAAAAAAAATAGTGATATTATGTGAATGCCCACTTCACACTTATGTTGGTGTTATCTTGTTGAAGGTTTCTAGATGAGTGTTGAAGTAAAAAAAGCTTTTACTTTAATAGCTTCTTCTAGAAGTATCCTTTACCCCTTGTGACTGCATGTCTAGGGAGTTGCACGTTTATTTAGTTATATGTTTAAACTAGAATCTTCTTTGTTGCGACTCGTGAGTCAGCAATATTAGCTTTCAAGTTCATGGAATAAAGTGTGGTGTATGGTTTCGTATCTGGGAGCTGGACTCTGCTTTCCTTATGAAGGTATTGTACTCTATGTTGTTGTAATTTGTGTGTGGGATGAGTAAGCGTAAAACTTCTGGTTTGTTTATTTAAGTTTTTACTCCTGTAGAAAATTACCAAACCCCTAGGTCTGTCTAGTTTTATGCGATCAGTATTTAAGTTCAAAATGCAGAGATCTTACAGAATCTAGATATTAGATACCACATATGGGGCTTTTGGTTTTCCTTCCCCTGGCTTGTGGAATTAATGACTGCATTTGAATGGTTTCTAGGCATTCAATACTTGATATCTGTAAGTCGCTTTGCTAGTCACTGCTTGTTATGCTTTAACTTACTGTGTCTGGCATGGAAGTCATTGTGAAGTTGCTTAAATTTGCTCCTTCTGGTACAGCATGTATTCCCTTTAGTTGAATCACTTTCTATTCTTGTTGTAGTCGCCATCCTGAAGTAAAATGGGCTGAGAGGGAAGACAAAGTGTACTTGACAGTGATGCTGCCTGATGCAAAAAATCCAAAGGTTAATCTGGGGCCTGAAGGAAGTTTCACTTTTACTGCTACCGGAGGGGCAGGTGATCATGTTTATGAGCTGAAACTAGATCTTTTCAACAAGGTCAATGTAGAGGTAATTTTAGTAGTCATGGTTGATGTGTTTCTAGTGCGATGTGCTCTACCTTTCAAGTTAGCTTATTTTATTGATTACCTTGCTCATATTTATTCAATATGTAGTTGGGCTGGGAACATATTCTAGACTCTAGCCAAGTAGTTGCTAGTTTGTCTTAATTCTTAAAATTCTAGCAATTAGTATTGCATGCATTTTTTGCTCAACTAGTGGATTCTCTTCATTCCTGTTATTGCTTGTAGAAAGCTTATAACGTTTAATCTGTCTCCGATTGGAAATAGAATCAAAGTTGTTAAAATCGAGATTCTAGTTTGAATAGGAAACGACATTTAGAATCGAATCGTAAAAACGAGTCGTAGAATCGTAAGATTCTACAAACACGTATAATCAAGATATTGCACTCAATCTTCATTGTATATGCTAAAATTATAAGTTAAAAGACCTAAAAATTGGAGAAAATAGTTGTTTACCCACTATATTGGCAATAACTAACAATATATATCTATTATTTGCTTTGTTAGTATGATTTAGATTTGCGAGGTTTTCGCTAGTCAACAGAAATGTATAGAATCGTCTAGAATCGTGAATCGAATCGTCTACCATATTTGAAATCGTAAAATCGTAAGATTTTAAGATTTGAATCGCGATTTTAATAACTTTGAATAGAATAATTATGTATAAATGTGCCATTATTTGTTATCTATCAATGAAACTAAATCAACATTACTCCATTATATTTAGGCCGTTTGATGGCGGATTGTACCATGTCGTTCAATAATTTGGAGTTCCAGAACATAAACCACGCCTTGGCATTTGATATAGATCAATATGTTACCTCATGAGCTGTTATAAGCTATTGTTTGAGCTACTATGGATGGGGTGTAAGTTTGGTTTAGGCCCAAATCCAATTCAAAATTGATCCAGATTTGAAATTTTGAGTCCAAATCTAATCTGAATTAACCAATCCAATCCAATAGTCCAAATTTCAGAACTTCTTTTTTCCATGCGGAGTAATGACTAAAAGAACTTATTGTAATTAATATCTTATACAATCCAAAATATTGGCCCACAACGCTCAGTAAAAGTTCTCTTCAAATTTCTAAAACATAACATCCTCGAAGTCTTAAATTCTGGAGGAGGGAAGAGAGAGGGGTGGAGAACACAAATTTGTAATCCTTAACCTTATGTTTTAGAAATTTGAAGTACAAATAAGTATCAATACTTTAAAGGAAAAATACCTCATAAATCCCAAAATAGTGTTGTAGGGTTTCCCAATTTGGCAATTCATGTTGCGGTGGTTGTTGAGTATGACATATAATGCACAAGATGCAGCTTCCACCGTATTGCAACTATTACTCTTGAGTATAGCCACCAATAGTTTCTCTTAGAATTTTGCAATTATTGTTAGCAAACAAGATTTTCACTTGAGTAATTCAACTGTGCCAACCAAATTATGTGAGAGGAGGAAAGTGCGGAAAAGTAGCGGCAATGACGTTAGGTTTGGTTGGTTGGGATAACGATTATTTTGAACGCCACCTTGAGCTCGTCAATCATAATTGTACACGATTCTGTTGTCAATTCTTTTTGTTGTGTTCTTAGTTTTAAAAAGCGCGCCCACGGCCAAATCGCATCTCAAGAGTGAGGCGAGGCGATCTATAGTAGGCGCGTGCCTTGATTCACCTCCGGCCAGGCGCGAGGCAGCCGCATTTGGTGTAGAGGCGCAGAAAGGGGGGAAAGATCACATCTAAATTCAAAATGTGGAAAAAACCAAAATTTCGTCAAATTTTAACTTGCCTTTGCTTTATTTTATACAATTCGAACCCTTTGTTAATTGCATGATATTCATCAAATTGAACCCTAGATAAAAGCCTTATTTTGTGGGGAAAAACCCTAATTCATAAAAACTCGCTGGAAGTGACAAAGAACGCCGGCGAGCCACCTCATAAGTCCCGGTCCCTCATCTCCGATGGATATTTAGGTGAGTCCTCTCTCTCTCTTCGATCTTATCATCTTCTCTTTCTCTCTTCTCTTTCCTTCGATTTTTTCCAGCGAGCTGCCTTCTCTTTCCTATGATTTTTCCGGTGAGCTGCCTTCTCTTCCTTCTGTTCTCCAATCTTTCTCTTTCTTCTTTGCTAAAGGCTTTTCTCATTCTTGATGGTGGTGGAAATGTCGAGGCTTTCAACCTTTCTCTAACCATCTTTGTTTTTTTACCCTTTATGATTGATGTTGTCGAGTCATGTGACTTTTCTTTGATCTTTTTTCTTTTTCCTTATCCTCTCCTGCCTTCCTTTTTTTTAAATCACAGCTTTTTGTTCCTCTTAGCCTAAGTTTTTTTTTACAAGCAACTTAATTTCATTGATACAATCGCGAATCAAAAGTATGGACAGTAGCTTATATATAACTTATTTTAATAGCTTATATATTTTTAAATATTATATTCTTTTGATTATGTAATATGTTCTATTATTGATTATTAGATTTTGGTACCCAAGGTGTGCCTCGCCTACGAGGCGAGTGCGCTTTGCGCCTCCAGTCGCCTTGCGTTTTGCGCCTCGGTGCGCCTTGAGCCTTTTAAAGCTAAGGTTCTGTTTGATAGCAAGTATGCTTTTTACCTCTCAAGTCTCATCCTTGGTGGATATCATTTCCCAAAAGCATCTTAGCATGTTTTGTTGGTGCTCTTTTAAATGAAGTGGTAGTTGTAGCACAGGAATTAAGCCAAGTTCACCGTTGAACTAGTTTATTTCAGGATTGCTGCATTCTCTTATCTGAACTCCTAAGAATTGGAGATATGTAATTATGTGGCCAGGAGACAATAAGCCAATTTAGGCACTGTTTTTTGCTCATTTTATTGATAAATAATTTTCTGCAAGGAGTTAATTGTTTTGGTCCTCTCTCTTCCAGTTGCGTTGATTTGCTCATTGTGTCTGTTTTCTGTTGCTTTAGGAAAGTAAAATTAGTTATGGAGTCAGAAGTATATTCTGTGTTCTGGAGAAGGCAGAGCAGAAATGGTGGAATAGGCTTCTGCGTGGAGAAGGTAAGCCTCCGCATTATGTGAAGATTGATTGGGACAAGTGGGCTGATGAAGATGAAGATACTGGTGCTGGTAATGGTAATGGTGGTGAGTGTGGTTTTTTCATATTGTTGAGTGAGCTGTTGCTTCGGCACCTTATGTCGCGAGTGTGAATTATCTAAAAAAAACTATATTTTTACTTTCTCAGGTCCAGCAGACTTTGATCTTGGTGGAATGGACTTCTCGGTATGAATGTTTTATGCTTATATTCCATACTTGTACCCCTACATTTTGTTTTGCCTTCTTGATTTAGTTTTGATTTGCAGAAATTCGGGGATTTTGGTGGTGCTGGTGCTGGTGCGGGTGCTGGTGGTGATGAATTTGATGATAGTGATGATGATGGTAAGTACATTCTGAGTACCTTCTCACTCTTTCTTCTGAGGAGTGGAGGTAGTTATAACTTATAAAGTACCTGTTCCTTCCAGCTTTTTGGCCCCTATCTCAACTGCTTATTCGAGCTATATTTAGTTTTGAGAGGCGCACCGAGGCGTAAAGGCCCCTGGAGCCTTGGCACAAGCATTCTATAGTCGAGGCGCACCTTAACTTTTTTTTGCTTGTATAAAATTTCTAAAATATGTTTGCTGCTTGAGAAAGAAATGAACAACTTGTAAAAATAGAATAAAAAAGGATGCTAATGAGAAAGTATAAATGTGAAATAAATGTGAAAAAGAATATGTTCGTCGGATGCTAATGAGAACCAGTGATTTTATCTAATTGACAACTAAAATTAAAGGAAATTAAATGGGGCGTCTTCTCCCCACAATTGAGAACTCCAAAAAAGAAGAAAACAAAACAGGCTTTAACACACAGAAGGGGGTAATGCGTATGGGGTATCTTACCTTTTATCTATTTGACTCAACTTAAAGGAAAAGCGAATATAAATTCGGCGTCCACTCTCCTAAAGTCGCATTTGCTCCGGATGGAAACAAGGAAAGGAAATAGATGATGGAGAGAGAGAAGAACAAAAGATCAAAGAGAGGGAAAAGGAAACTTGACCAGGAACACTACGTAAGATTAGCGGCAAGATCTATCATGACTTGCTTGTCGGCAAACCACCAATTTTGAATTGAATTACTATGTTAATTAGGGCTTCCCCCATTTTAATGTGCGTTTTTATGAAGATGTTAGTTTCCATTTGAAACAACTTAATGCATTGAAGTTGGGGCTTTTGTCAAAATTGGCATCTAAAAGCCTGGCAAGATTAATTTTGTAAAGAAATTGGTTTTATGAAAGATTTTAATTCAAATCTTTCTCTCCCTTGCATGTCTACACAAAAGGCAAATGAGCCATCTCATGCCTCATTAGAAGTGGCCTCAAACGCGCTTCTTGATTCCTTTCTAGAGAGTTCTTTTTCAAAACTAAAGAACTATCCCTTTTTCTCTTTTAATGTTTTGCCCTCAAGTCCTCAACTCCTATTAGAAAGTGGGCAGTATGATAAGATCGGATTTGGCTATCAAAGATGGGTAGTGGGGCATTCTTAGAGGGAGCGAAAAAACATTATGCTCATCTTCATCCAAAAAATAAATGTGAAATAAATGTGGGCATCTTGTGTGATATATAGCAAGGCAAGGAGGGAATAAAATATATGTTTACGAAAATACCTTGTAGGTTGGGTAAAGCCTCCTTGAGTCCTAGTTTCTATTTGAGAGATTCCAAATATCAGCACATTATTGCAGCGGAAAAAGAAGTTGGTCCTTCTAGTTGGTATCACTGGTGGATGCAGGATTTGAGGAATGTGGGTTCGAAATTTTTCAGATTTAAAATCAAAATCAATCGATTCTAATTAATGCCATTTGAAACATTAGTCCAAATGCCAACATGCAAACCAATATTTAGGAGGTTGGAGGTTGGAGGTTGGATCACAACGAAAAAACAAAAATTATACAATTAAATCCGACGAACTTTTAAACTTTTTAACAGTTTAGAACTAATTAATTTAATTGGAGGCTCCCTTAAATTAATGAAAGTGAAACAAGATTAATATAGTGACTGCAGTTGAACCCTTCGTTCCATCAGTTATCTACCCGAATAATTTACTATCAACAAATAATTTTGGGTTGATTGTTGAAGCTAAAGTACATTAGACTCTCAAGACTCGTGAGCCTATCATTCTAGCAATTAATAAACTAACTAATTAAATTTGCTATCAACAATTCTTTTGTTTTGTTTATGAGTTGATTTATGAAATCCCAAAGAAATCTATGAGCATTGGGAAATAAAGAATAGAACATTAAAAGTAGAAATCTAGAAAATATAGTGTATGGGGCAAGAACTATTGATGGGGAATCGGTTGAAAATAAACAAAAAGTTGAGAAAGTATGTCAACATTGAGAATAGAACCCGGGATCCGAGGCCCAGCTAGATGTCAACAAAAGCGCAACCCGCACCACTGAAGCAAGCATGTATCTAATGAATCTAATTGCTGAGCGATTATTTTTACTTTCAATTTTCTTTACCCCAGAATTTTGTGGGTTCAGTGCCACTGAACCCACGCTGGATCCGACACTGGTTGGTATTTGTGCTAGTATGAATTCAAAGAAATACGTGTATGAATCTATTTGACTATGGAGACCTATAAGACCTCAGTATAGCCTACCTTACTATGAGGGAGAGGTGGCAGTAGAGTACCACCCTGAATTCCAGCGAGGGTTTGAATCCTCATCCCAACAATATGTTGGGGATTTCACTTGTGGTGGGAGTGGCCTATTGTCTTTTGGGCTGCTTAGCCTTGTACCCCGGCTCTGAGTAGCCTAGCAGGGTTGGTCTTCAGACCAATTATCTTTCCTAATCGAAAAAAAAGGCCTACCTTACTGTACGGGTATTGGTGCTAGTATGAATTGTTTTTTCTGAAAGGGCATAAATGTTTAACTAAGGTTAGTTGTATCTTCCAAGCAACATTGTAAGGATTTTTTTAGTAAATCTAGATAAAGGATACGACAGGTTATGAACGGAACATTCAGGTAATGACCAATTATTGCTTAGTTATCTAGTATTGCATTGAGGTAATCTTATGTGTTGTTGTCATGACTCGTGACTAACAAGCGCTACCTCCGACAGCAAAGACCCTCAGATGCTTCATTCTTATTGCTTAGTTATGTAGTTTGGCAATTTATTGCTAACAGTTTTTCATTGTATTCTCTTATGCAGAGCAAGAAGTGTCAAAACCAGAAGAGCAAGGCGCTGATTTAGCAGCATCTTTAAAGGAGCTTGAGAAGCTTAAGGAAGCAGCTGTTGCAGAGAAGACTGAAGCATCGAGTGCATGAGGTGCATAGTAGAGGATAAGCAGCCCAGCCAGATAATGGGCTGTTATATTAGTGGGTTGTGGCAGGGACTGAGCAGTCTCTTCGTCTTTGAAGTATTTGCTTCTGTATTTTGGGAGTGGGACAGATTTTATGTTTGCAGTCCTTTTCCCTGGAGTCTGGCAGCTGCAGGCCTACCCAGGTTCTTCTGAAGCATACATAGTTGGAATTTTAGGCTGTCTAGATATTCGTTCTGTTCATGACTGCTGGTTTTCGATCCTTGTTCACAAATACTTTGGCATTCTCTTGGATTTTAATGGTTAATGTGATTATTATCTCTATTGCATGCTAGGAAACTATGGAGTAGTGATTTTTTGCTTCCACTGGTGTCGCAAATGGGATCTATATCATCTTAATTTTCCTTGAAAAGCCTGAAGATGTTTGAATTGACACGGAATCATGAGAGGAAGTTCATTACTTTATCCGCGCTTCTCAGAAGCATGGGTATCTTCTCAGGTTTGAGATTTCAAAATGAACCGATGAGAGGAAGTTGCTAGTCTCCAACCGATACATTCCTATGGTTGATCTAATACTGAGTCTTATAAGACTTATGAAGGTGGCTTAAACGTAGCTCACTGACAGGGGAAGGGGGGTGGGGGGAGGATCTCGCCATTGGGAGTTGAAAAACTCATGGCTGTTAGTAATGGGGTGCGTAATGCATCTGAATGTAACAAAGTCTGCCCTTTTTAGGAATTTAAGGTCTTCCCAAATGCGGTTAAAATGATAAGTTGTTTAAGCTTTGTGATTACATAAAAAAGTTCACCAAATCAGATCATATTAGTTTCAGTTATACTCCCTTAGCTTCGTCCCATAATATAGTGCCTATTTCATTTTAGGTGAGTCAAACTTTTGACCAAATATTCTCATTAATATATACAAGAAAGCATACTCATGTGGGATCTTGTTAGATTCGCCTCAATATGTAGTTTCATAATATCAACTTTTCATATTTTTTATTGATAAGAAATTGAAGATATCGAAGGTCAAAGTTCCGTCTTGGAGACCATGTAAAAAAGAAACATACACTATATTATGTGACGGAGGAAATATAACACACAAGATCCAAGGGCACGATTGAACTTGACTTTTCAATGACTGTATTATACGTCTGATTATTTCTTGTCACAAATCTTCTCTTTGCAAAAAAAAGGTAGAATACCAATGTTTTCAAAAAAGTTCAAGTGTCCTGGAAAACTCAAAATATTATGAAAAATTGTAAAATATCTAAGAAAGCCCTTAAAATTCCTTGGTTTTACTGGATCAACATCATTCTCTGTATTTCACTAGTAAATCAAAAGTTACTAAATTTATCTTTCAATACTTCTCTCTAACCAAATGCTAGCGAAACGAAATCTTTCACAGCCACCCCCGCCCCGCGGCACTAACCTACATTCCCTCGCTGGCTTGTCGGTGGCCTGAGCATCTCCGGCTCTATAAAGGTCGTCGGCGAGCCCAACCCCCTTCCTTCTTCCCCCTCCCCCGAGCACAATAACCGTAGTTTAGGTGATGCGAACGGCAGTCATCCCGTGCCTCTTCTCAAACAGAGTAACCTCTATCGGCTTTCCATTTCGGCGCCGGCGAGTCAAAAATCAAGCATCCCGCCCACGGTTTCAGCAATAGAAGTCCTTTGATTTCAGATCTGAAATTATACTGTGAGGTTATCACTTTATCTCCTATTTTCCTAGTTTTCTTGTATTCCACTAGTTGTCGATGTTCACTACCTAGTTTAGGTTTGGTTTTCTAGTCTCCCTCTTCTCTAAGAGGGCGTTGGTGTCTCCCTATCTGCTAGTGGATTAGTTAGTTTAGTATTTAGAGTTATCTGATTATCTTTAGAATCATGAACAGTGTTGATGAGCTAAAGGGGGATTTGTGCCTATATCACTTTGAAGAGAGTGATTTTTCTTCTAATAGTTTGATCCAAATGATTGGTCATCTGGTTAATCCTTTTGGCATCTTTGAGTATGCTCGAAGTTCTTAAAGATGAGGGTAAAACTTTCTACATAAAAGGTGTTATTAAGTCAGCAATTACAGGCTATATTCAAGCCATCAAGATCTTGTTTTTTGCTCACTTTAATGATGAAAAGGAGAATTCTGTTTTTTTAAGCTTAGCTATCTCTATCAATTTGAATTTGGCTGCATGTTTTATCAAGGAAAGGGATTTCGAGAAAGTGGGTGAGTTTTGCTCTCTGGTTTTAAGTTATGATACTACAATTGCAAAAGCTTATTTTAGGAGGGCAGTTGCAGCATTGGAACTCAACAAACCTGACTTAGCCTTTATAGATCTTACCCAAGCTCTTAAAATTCACCCAAACAATGGATAATTTCAACAAAAATTCAATGATGTAACGTCTTTGTTAGGATTGTCTTCAAGTTTTGTTGATACTATTATTCAAGCAGTCGGCGAGGATAAAGTGTTTAGAAACTCTTCACTTCTTGGAAAGGAGGAGAAAAATCGCAAGGTAAGAGAAAGGAAATCCTACCAAAGTACCAATACTACTAAAGTGGAGGAGAATCACACCTCATCAGAGAAGGTGAAAATGAATGTTGTTGAAAAGCACAACATTAAAGATACTAGTTCAGTTCTGGAGTCTTCTTCAGGGAAAAAAAAAAAAATTTGCAGGGTCCAATTTTCGGTTTTTAATCGGAAAACGCAGGATATCTATTTGCGTATCACCCCCTCAATGTACGGGTGATTTCAACGGGAAGAACTTTGCATTACTATTGCTCTTCCAAAAAAAAATATGATTAGCATCCGAACTCTCAATTAGAGATGGAAATGGATCGGGTTCGGGGCGGGTGGACCATCACCTGCCTCCATCCACCCCACCCGATCCATCCATCACCCGGTCAAACATCTACCCGAATCCATCCATCCATCCATCGCCCACGGGTGAAACGGATGGATAGGGTGATAATCGGATGAACTATGTTAAAGTTTAGGCAACATATGGCAACTAATCTGAGATGTTGATTTCAGTTCAGGAGCCTTTCTCTTTGATGAAGATGGGTGCAAGAGTGGTCGACAATTCAAGGGAGGAGGTGGTGGAGTCTAAAGAATTCGAGGAACTCAATGTGGGGTTTGTCATGGATGAGGGGTAGGCCTCGCCAATTGACGATTTTTTGTAACTCGTAGTAACACACTAAAACACCTACAACACAACAAATACAACATCTATTTACTTATCTATATACTGTCAATTTGAAAAATGAGTTGTGATGCAGGGATTTGCTATGAACGCAAGAGAGAGAGAGAGAGATAAGAGTGAGAATGTGAGAGTGAGATGAGAGTGAGAAGAATTGAGAGGAGGCTGCTAGTGCTAGGGTTAAACTTGCTTAGTTTGGGCCTTTGGACCATTGGGTTTTGACAGTGGATTAATGAACCATAAAAATGAAAAAGCCAAATATTATATATCTTTTTACTTTAAACGGGTGACGGGTCAGGTGATATGAAAAAATCTCACCCGAACCCGACCCACATCCGTCACCCGGCTATCATCCGTTTAAACGGGTTTTTCACCCACTTAATAAACCGGGTGGAGCGGGTAGTCGGGTGATCCACTGGATATTTCCATCTCTACTCTCAATCCATCACAAAGGATGGATTGTTGCACGACTACGAATTACCATACTCCAATGGAGATGAGACACTCTATTGTTGAAGGGTATGATCAGTATGAACAAGCTCCAAATTTAAGCCCCAAAAGATCAGGCTGCAAGTATGGATTCTCAAACGTCGTCTTGTGCCTCTTCATTAGTACCTCCAAGCGCCTCCTTTTGCTCGCCAACCAAGTCTACTGCATGGTCACCACACGGTCTGCCAGCAAGATGAAAATCTCCTCTCAGTTGTACTCTAGAATCAAAAGACAACATGATGCGGTAAAGCGTAGAAGTCCCTCTTTTTCTAACCCTTGGTTTTGGAGGGTGCGTGTTGGATTCAAGAGAAGTCCATCCTATTTTGCTAAGGACGTTTGTTACCCTTGTAGGAAGAAATGTTATGCCCCTCTCCCCCATGTTTTAGTAGCTAATCTTGTTCATGATGACTTAGTTATACTGTTTTAGTTTACTCTTTTGGGGGTGTAATTCGAGTTTTATTTAATGCAAAATTCTCCGATGTAAAAAAAAAAGTGTTCTCTAAAATTGCTTTAGTTTGTTTTGGTGGACTTCAAAAAGAAAAAGTAATTCCTCCGTTTTTTTTCTTGTTTTCCTTTTAGACCTTTTGAAAAAAGTTTTTCCTACTTTATATTTTTTCTATATTTGTTTATCCTATTGTACCCTCATTAACACTTTTCCTACTGTTCGTTGTAAAGGTGGGATCATATGAAATCATATTTCCTTACTACGAATTTACCTTCTAAACTTTGTCATTGTTATCTTATCGAATAACAAAAAGTTAGAAAGATATACATGATATAAGACATATCTACCATTACTTTTTCCCCTAATTCCAAATAATCAAGATAAAAAGAAACATAACGTTTTGTCTTGTTTAATTTAGACTTTTTCAAAAAGGTTTTCCTACTTTAATGTTTTTTCTATATATATTTTTCCTATTGTACCTTTATTAACACTTTTCCTACTTGTGGTAAAGGTCGGGCCATATGAAATCTTATTTCCTTATTACAAATTCACCTTTTTAAACTTTATCAAAAGTTAGAAAGATATACATAAAATAATGGGGCTTTTGTTAGATAAGACCAAATAAAACAGGCTTTTGTGGGGAAGGACTTAATAAATTTTTTTGGGAGGAAAATACCAAATATGATACTTCAGTTGGCAACACTGAGATCACTTTAAGAATTTTCGGCAAAGAAGTCAACATTCTGGTGTTGAACTTGTCTTTCCCTCCAATTTCTCACTCGCTTTGTCATTTTCTACACAACCCCCTCCCCTCCAATACTAAATACTAGCCTTATATGCACGCGATGCGTGCGAAATTATTGTTGTAATTTGATTATTTGTGTAATGACATGTACTATTAACTTTAGAAAAATTATTTACAAAGTTTAACCAAGGAATAACATATTCATGATGTAACAATATAATAACAAAGACAGTAAATGAAATCTCTAGTGTTTCAACTACGTAATTTATCTTGATGGTGCTTGGTTAACCACATGCACTCTTCAGCCCAGTCAACTTGCAACACGTAGCTAACAGTATAAGAATGATGTGGATTGAACTCTTGCATAGGTGGAGGTATAATCCAAGAGAAGGCTTTATTTCCAAGTTTTGAAAATATCATATGCATGACTCGGGTGCGTCCATTTGGCTGCATTAACACAAACAATTGTACAATTATTTTGTAGAGGTAAATATAGGCTTTGAAATTATGCAGTGTATTTAAAAGCAATGCAAGCTAGTTTATAATAGATGATAACCTGTTGAAGTATTAAATTTATGTCCATAGCTGAGCATCTCAAAATGAGTTGTGCAAGATCATGAAGCATTGTGACCTTTAAAGAACCACTTCTATCACATATTGTAAGCCGAATTAACAATCTGTTAATAAAAAAGATATATAAGTTAATTAGATAAAATAAATTTTGGTTGTTTAATGATAAAGATCAAAAAAGTTCGAAAACTATACCTTGGAATGGTTAGAACATTAGTAAGATCGCAAGACTCACATTTAGGAACCCCTTGGAAAATAACCACCTTTCTAAGACAACGATGACATGCTTCATATATGATATTGACAGCCTGCTCAAGATGACACATATTGGCAATAACTCGACAATATTGTACCTGCAAGATGATTGAATGTTATTTATTCATGTACAGGTTTATTTTAGTTGAAAAAAATAAACACTAAGGGTTTAATTACATTTCTCACGGCATGAAAGGTAGCTAATCGGATCCGATGAGCATTTGAAATATCAATAGATGATTGTAAGGAGAAAGGAGTTGAGCGGAACCCCGCAACCCTTTTTTTCGTTAATTTATTGGATTCATACCTATAAATTTAGAAGAAAAAATTATTCAATAAAAATAGTAATTTAAGATACCCATTGATATAATTAGCTTGCACATACCATGTAGATAAGGAAGTAGTTAAGTCATCTACTTTGTTAACATGAATCCTGGAGTAAAATCCTGTTGTAAGATATGCCCGACCTATGTTTAAGAAACATAGAAAACCACTATCACATATTAATATGACAATTTTAAATATGAAAATGAAAATGCAAATACTGCTAATTCATGTAGTTCGATATTGTACCACGAAAGCTCTTTACATGTAGACCACATGCAAATAGAATTATTGGACAAAAATTATTTTCAGTGTTAAGATGCCCATCTCCAAGTATGTGCACAAATTCATTCCAAAGGGTTAACTTAATAATTGTCCAACTGCAAGTGGGAAATGAGATTAGTGTTAGGAACATTTTGTGTTAAATGAATATAGAGATGGTATACAAATAACAATTAATTTCTTAGAATATACTTACGTTTTATCCATTATCGCCAAATCTCTTTTAACCGAATTTCCTCCAACAGACTCAATTGGTGAAGCATATAGAACTAATCCCATTGCATCTTAACAAAATCAAAATTGTATAACTAAAGTTAGCTTCCTTCAAGCTAAGAATTTAATCTAGATAGATGGTTAGTAAAAGTACCGAACAATATATCGATACGATTGGCATGAACATGGAACTGGTTGAAAGCAACTAAATTGTAGAAGAATCTAGGAATTGCACTTGTCATCATGCTCTTCGCGTATCACAATTGTTTACTGCTGCTATCGTCATTTGTTTCCAGTTTGGGACGATTTTATTACTCTCATCAGCGTGCACTACTTGCACCCCACGGAGTACATAAACAAATCCCTCGTGAAACCTTCCTATGAAGTTTTCAACATGGGGCGAGAATATAGTGCATTGTATGCACTCACCCTGTTATTAAAACCAAAATGGAAGTTGATAATAGTGTATTGTATCATTGTGAAATAAATTATAAATCATTATTTGAAATTTTCTTTGACCTCGACATCAATGAAAAGCATTTTCCATATCTGCTTAGTTGTTCCGCGGTGAGTGTAAGTGAATATGTCGTAGTTACGAACCAACCGAGCCATGACACTATATCGTCGTACCCCGCAAGGATATAAATGCATAAAGGGTGGATAATGGAACTCCATCCTGAAAAAATATGTTAGAGATAAAAATGTAGTTACATATAAGTTGAAAATGACTAACATCCCTATTTGTACATCCACATCACATTACAATATGTTAGGGTTCACAATAAATCATTATCGTAATGATGCAATTAATTGAAGACTATAAGCTTACGATAGGAACACGAGATTATTATGAATTAAGTCACAATAGTAAAGTACATAAATTAGGTAGAATCATGACTATTTTTCAATCAGTTACATTTTGCTCTTGTTACAAAGGGGTATTTGAAAATTGTACACATTAAATACAACTATTCATGAGGCAATAAAACTTCTTTATATACAATGTTCTTTGTAAACACCCCTTGATGTCCTTGTACTTTCCCCTTTTTTACCACAATCTTTGTTGTATTCTCAGAGGTTCCCCGTGATAATGCCACATAGAGCTGACCGTGGCTGAATACATGATCTGGTAGGTAAATGCCTACATGTGGTATAGTTTGCCCCTGAGACTTGTTTATTGTCAAGGCAAAACTAACCTTCACTGGAAACTGCTTTCTAACCAGCTCAAATGGCAACTTTATATCTTCAAGACTCTTCAACGGAATTCGGGCGGAAAAACTCTGTTTCCCCTAGAATGCCCTGTTAAAATCTCAGCATCTATAAAACGTTCATTTAGTGAACGACAAAGCAATCGTGTTCCATTGCAAAGCCCATTTTTAGGATCGATGTTTCTCAAAAGCATTAAAGGTACCCCAGGTTTCAGAGTGAGAGCATGAGGAGGCAATCCCGAAGCTGAAATTGAATTCAAAAACTCTTGCTGATACAAATTTCTCCTGTCTTCGGGAACAGAATCAATCGAATAGTATGTTTTTCCTTCTCCGAGAAACTTTTCAACAACCTTATCATTTATCTTGTCTGCATCTTCGTTGAGGGGTGTGATGATGGCCCTTTCAACCATATAATTTCCATCTCCCACATGCTGACTTAGATTTGGAAAAACCTGGTCAATCAACATTTCAATACCCACATCGTCTATTGATGGTATGACCATATTGTTTGGCGCTTTATCATTTGATCCGATACGAAGAGGTTCATCTCCGTTGCCAATTGAGAGCAACCGAGTAGCAAATGTGTTGTCTTCTCTTGATCTCATATTTTCTCTCAGATGCAAAATACTTACGTGTCTCCAAATAGGGGACTTGACGAATGAAGCATCTATCATTTGAGCCCTTGTTCCGTTTCGAACCACTGGTAACACTTGTCTGAAATCACCACCAAACACGATAATTTTCCCTCAAAACGGTAAGTCATTCCCCATTAAATCTCTCAGTGATCGATCAACGGCTTCAAATTGATATCTGTGTGTCATTGGAGCCTCATCCCATATAATTATGGCAGAGTGTTTAAGAACAGTGGCAGTTTTGGAACGCTTGGTAAATGAGCAAGTTGAGTTGCTATCAGGTTGCAATGGAAGCTGAAAAGTCGAGTGCGATGTTCTTCCTTGATGCAACAACGTTGCTGCAATACCAGATGTCGCCGTGGGAACAGCAATTTCACCTCTTCTTTTCACGGTAGCTAGGAGTGCTCTGTATAAGAATGTTTTGCCTGTACCTCCCGGGCCATCAACGAAAAACGCTCCACCAGTTTTTGAATTAACAGCATCCATAATTGTGTCGAATGCATGTCGTTGGTCGCTATTAAGAGTGTTTACACACGCCAAGTCCTCTTCTGGAACCGGCACAGAAAAGTATTCCTCCATGATTGCAGTTGTAGGGATGTAATTCATTATAAAACTACACATATCAATTTAACGCGTTTATTATAAATTGATGATATAATTTCACCTTATTATGCAGTGTTGTATTTGCTTTTGTTTTATTATGATTAACCCTTTTTATTAATTTAACTTTCCGATTAACCAAACTTTAACATTAATCTCTATCCAATTATAACTATACCTATCTAATTCTATTTGTTTGATTTTAGTTTTATCAGTTAGCTACATATTTTAACAAAGTTAAAATAATTGTTGCAATAGAGATGATTAACCATTTTTGTTAATTTAACTGTCACATTAAACCAACTTTAACATTAATACTCTATCCAATTCTAATTACACCTATCTAATACTCTATCCAATTCTAACTACAACTTTAACATCTTTCTACAAAAATACTAACACGTATATGTACATATATAGCTCTATCCAATTCTAAGTACAACTTTAACATCTTTCTACAAAAATACTAACACGTATATGTACATATATAGCTCTTTGAATATAAGTTTTAAGTATTAATGTACAATCCAAAAAGTTACTAAATCAGAAACAGTACATTAAATTCTCTATTATAATTGCATATCAATGTATAAGTAATTAAAATACTCAAGTTAAATGAACAAAGAATAAGAAAATCATTGGGTGAAGCACAAACATGAACATAAACTGATAAAGTAAAATAAATTTAAGGGATGAGATGCTTCTTTTGATGCAATTTAAGTAACGTATTATTGGATAGAGATTATCCTTGGTACAAATTAATTGATTCAATATCTTACTCTACTTCACACTTCTTAATATATAAAATAAGCAGCTTAATAGTATGAATATTTTGAATGCATTTTAGTGGCTTCAATATCAATTAGAGATTGTTAAAAATGTGAATTGTTTTGAAAAAAGTTGTGAAAAAGTTGAGTTTGTATTTCTAAACATATCTCTATTCTATGAAGCTGATTATTTTATATATTAAGAAGTATGAAGTAGAGTAAGGTATTAAATCAAATAATTTGTAGCAAGAGAATTGTTAAATAGAGATTTGCAGAACAGTAGAACTGCATTGTTTAGTGTTTACCACTTTACCTACACGGCTACACTACATGGTGACACGCTAAATCCTAAGAGTTATACTTCTTAATAGTGTGAATCAAATTATTATAAAGATATTTTTATAACTTCATGTGGACAACATTTTGTAAAGAATTGTTAAATAGAGATATATTTATAACTTCTTAATAAAACCAAACTATTTCCTCGTGTAGATGTAGTCACCCAAATACCACAGTGAAAAACAAAATGCCCTCAAGAAGGTTTCACTCTCTGTACTTTCCTCTTATTAAAACCAAACTCGTGTAGACCCCAAATGCTTCTCAATCTCTCTCTCTCTATCATCCCTACTACCACAGTGAAAAAAAAATGCCCTAAAGAATGAATCACGCTCTGTAGTCCGCCTCACTCTCCTCCCTTTCCCTCACGCCGGAAATCACACACACCACCGATATCTTCGTCTCCAAAACCCAAAAAATTTGAAACTATTAAACCCATTAAATCTGTTGTCATCGCCATCAATTAATGGAAACCAAACAGCAAAGTCTACAAACTCAACTTGTGGGTGTGAAAGTCCACAAATTATGCATCAAAAATTAAAGTTATAAGATTTTTGAAGGATTAATGGAGGTAGGCGGATCTGTCTCCCTGTATTTGTTGCCATCAATCTGTTGTCTGGTTTGTTGCTTAATTTTGATTTTTTTTTTTTTTGTTCGAAATTGATTTAAAGTTGGAAATTTGGAATGTTGAATCAACATTTAGAGTTTGATTTTTTTTGTTCAAAATTGATTTAAAGATGGGATTGGTTGGTATCAAAGTCTCCCGGAATTTCGTTTTTGTTAGTCTACTATTAATTCCATGCCGTGTTTGATACATGTATTTCGTTTGATTGTTTGTTTTGAGTTGGATTTTTTTTTTTTACATTAATCCCATGCCTTGTTTTTTTCTTTGCATGTGAAAGATTTTGGTAGGATTTTTTTGTTGCGCTTACATTTTTCAAGGTGCAATTGATAAAAAGTTGTGTGGGTTTTGTTGATTTCTTGTGAGAAGCAAGAGATAAGTATGGGTGCTTATAGTTTGAAAATGATTTTTTTTTTCTTGTTTACAAATTCAATCGGATGAATTGTAGATTCTGTGTTTTAATTCTATGACCGTTAATATTCTTTTCAGTTTTTTTGGGTATAATTTTTTCGGTTATAAAAATTGTTACTTTTACAATTTGTAAAAATGCACGAAAATGTCTCCATTTTTTTATCTAAATGAAAATGTCACCAATTTTTCTTTATATTTTTTGTCAGCGTTTTTATTGAAAAATCAATTTTTTTTTTGTTAATTTCATAAAGTATTCTATAGTTGAAAATGATAAATGGTGAAAAGACGTTCTTACTGTATATTTTTTTGGGTATTCCCTAATTTCCCCAAAAACAAAAAAAAAACCATTTGCAATTGAATATTAGTATGTAAATGATTTGCAATTACACACTTACCTTGCAAATGCCCCTTTTTGCTGATATTTGGTTGACGAAATTGGTCGATTGTAACTGATACTTTCCTTATCCTGCTGTCGTGAATGAAATTCGCACAAAATACATTATCAAAATCATTTAATTGGATGTTGTGAATAATAAAGGAAACACATTTTAAGTTTTGATGTTCAGAAGTAGGTAAAACCTTGTTATTATTTGCTTGTTGACACTGATGCCCCACGAAAGTCGTTGCTTGTTGAGTACTATTAGTGAAAAAGTATCCTGTATGAATAGAGATTGAGAAAATGAATGATGTATTTTTGAAATTAAATGGTAAAACAGTGATTTATTATGTGATTACCTGATGTTGGTGGTATAATAGTATTGTAATGATTCTGTGTTTTTGGGTATTCTGCTGTGGTTTTCAGAGGTTTGAGAAGTGGAGATAATAGGAAGGAGAAGAGCAGGAACTGAAGGAGTTGTTTTCAGAATTTGGTTGCAGTTGTTTTCCCCATGTAATTAGGGGATTGAGTTGGGCAGTTAATTGTTCATAACTTAGACGTTGTAATTTTTTTATTTTTGTTTTTTTTTCCTTATTTTTTGGCGGTTTTCTGAGTAAGTTAGACAGTACATTTCTTTTTCTTTGTTTCCCCCTTTTTTTACTTATTTAACTTTTGTTTTTAAAATTTATTGAGTGGTTAATTATGTAATTATTGTTTGTAATTGGGGGTAATTTGGGCAACTCAAGTGGACACCAAAGTCCTCAAGAGTTGCCTTATATAATAGAGATAAAACCCCAATTTTGTTCAATTCCTCTTCCTCACCATTGAAACAATTGGTTTGTAGCTTTAAACTTGAAAAACGAGACTCAACTAAGGCTTCCAAATAATGAGGACAAAAAGAAACCAAAACGAGTATTGGAAAATTGTAGTGTTATGTGCCAAATCAACGATATGATAAAATATAGAATGATGTTAGGATAAGGTATTCAAAGTGAAATTAGTTTATAAACGTGGGTTTACAAATTGGAAGTTTCAAAACTCATGCTCCCAATATATGAAATTTCATTAACACTTTCTTCATTTCTAAATGAATGCTTACATTGAGTAAATTGAAACTATTCTTCAAATAATTTTGACTCTATTTTTCTCGCTATTATATAAAGAAAAACATACTTAAGTGGGATGTTGTTAAATTTATCTCAATGTATACTTTCATTATATCAACTTTTTATAATCTATACTTGTGCGTAATTAACAATATTAATCATCAAATTAAAGAACCGCGTCTGGTTACGTAAAAAGTAAATGTAAGTATGTAACACTTATTTAGGAATGAAGGAAGTATATGTATACATGTAAAGAGGGATTTGGTGTGGTACTTGTTTGTATGTGTGTATGTGTATATATATATATATATATACATATATATATATATATATACATATATATATACATATATATATATTAGGAAACATTTTGAGAAGCATTGAGTTTTATTTCTAAAGTAAACTTGAAGATTATTATGTAATACATATATTTCCCTAAAATTTATGACAAATAGATTCAGTTTAAATCACTTATTGTTTTGTTCTAAACAATATATATATGATTTCTAGATGTAAGATTGAAATAACCTTTTTGCTCTTTAAATAAAATAATAATAAAAGGGAATCCTCTAGACTATTCATGTAACTAATGCTCTTCTAATTAGATACTATTTCTACTTGATTTAGGGGAAGATAGATAATAAGGGAACTCAAAAACCCAATTACCAAAACTTTAAATCTTTCTCTTTCTCTTTCTCTATCTCTCTCTCTTAATCCGTCTTTCTCATGTAGCTCACCTTCTTCCACTTTCGCTTGACCTTCTCGGCCACGGTGGCTAGGTTGGCACTGCAGAACCACGAATCACATGCAGTTTCCCTCCTTCATCGTCATTTATCTCCTTTCTGTTAAGTAGTCTGGTATGATATTGTGAGCACTACCACTGGTGGTGTCCTAATTTCTCTGTAATCCCTAGGTTCATTCTCTATGGCTTTCTATGCCAATCATTATGATTTTTGTCTTGTAGTATCTGCTGTCCTATAGCCATTATTTTGGCACTAGGAAGTTTCCTGCTGTAAGTTAGTTTATAAAAGATTAGGTTGTAAACTGAGTTCAGCACCACAAATGAATGAATGAGAAAGGAAAAATAGAAAGCTAATGTCTTACTCTAAATGATTTTATGGTATCAGAGCTAGGTTCGAAAAGTACAAACTTTTCTCATTCAAAAATTAATCCTCCAAAACAGCTAGAAATTAAAGAAAAAAATAAAACTATAATGGCCACTACTACAACAATAGAGGCGACCAGTCCTCTATACCTCCATCGCTCTGATGGAAACACATTCATGGCTGTAGAAAAACATCAAGGGTCTGCAAATTACAGATCTTGGAAGATATCAATGGAAATTGATTTGGCTTCCAAAAGAAAACTAGGTTTTGTAACAGGCCTAGTTACTAGAGAGGAAAAAGATACAATCAAAGGAGAGGCTTGGGCTACATGTAATAGCATGATTCTATCCTGGATATTGGGGTATGTGATTGAATCCATTAAGAAATCTGTGATGTTTGTGAGCAATGCTCATCAATTATGGAAGCAACTAGAGAAGAGATTCTCTCTTACTAATGGATCAAGAAAATATAAACTCAACAAGGAGTTATATGAAGCAAAACAGCAAGGTAGGCAGGTGAGTGAGTATTAATAATAACTATTATGCTATGATGAAATGTCACTAGGAGGAGCTTGATGCTCTGAATATTCTACCTCCTATCACAGCTGCGACTACTAAGATAACTAGCTTCATTGAAGCTCTCACTCAGCAGCAAGATGAGTATAAATTATTTCAATTTTTGAATGGGCTTGATGAAGTCTATGGAACTCAGAGAACTAATATTCTCATGATGACACCTCTTCCTTCATCAGAAACTGCATGTAGCTCCTTGCAACAAGAAGAAGCACAAAGGGACTTGCTATGTCAGGTGAAAGAGGAAACTAAAACCCTTATTATGTTTAGCAAAGAGACAAGGGGAGCTACAAGCAATATGCGACCACCTACTCAATGTACTATGTGCAGTGAGAGTGGCCATATAAAGGAAAACTGATGGTTTGTGATAGGTTTTCCAAAGAACAAGATAAGGAACCAGACTCAACCATACAACAAAGGAAAAGGCAAGAGCTCATATGGTCACCAGAAGTGGAACAATGGCAAGCAATCTGGTGTTAAGGTGGCTACTAATGCTCAAAATCAAAGTGATATCATGTCTATCACTAGCAGCAACACTACATCAACTTGAGCAACTGGTTAGACTCCTACCTACTCCATCAAAAGGTGAAGATACTGAAGATGAGATGCGTATTCACTACTCAGGTATGGCGTCATGCTATTTTGCTGACTCTGTAAAAATAGATGCCTGGATTCTTGACTCTGGTGCATCAGATCATATGAATGGGAATTTTTCCATGTTCGAACATGCTGTGGTCGGTAAAGATAACTCCATGATTAACTTGTCAATTGGTGAAACTTCCAAGATAGCACACATAGGAAATATCTTGCTTGAAAGTAATATAAGGTTGAATAATGTTTTGTATATTCCAGCTTTCAAACATAATTTGCTATTTGTAAACAAATTATGTGAAGATATGAAGCGTAAGGTCACATTCCTTGATAAGTATTTTCTTATAATGGATTGCGAGTCTGAAAAGATAAGAGGAGTAGGAAAGGGTGAGAATGGTCTTTAATTTCTATTGAATGAACCAGTAGAAAAGACTCTTCACATAATTAGAAAACAGACTGCCAACACCATTCAGGGAAATGGAAAGAAGACATCTATGAATGCTCAAAACTACTCTATGATTCCTAGTGTAATTAGAGATGTCAAGTTTAAGCAAAGAAACTTTATGGCATCATAGATTGGGGCATGCTCCTATGAAAAGACTTGCTATGATTGACTCAATTTATGTGAAGAGTGAATGCCAAGATGTATATATCACATGCCCTTTGGCAAAATTCACAAAATTACCATTTGGTAAAAGTGAGTCAAGGGCTAATGAACTACTGGAAATGGTGCACATGGATACATGGTAGATACTTTCTCACTTTGGTAGATGACTACTGAAGAGTAACATGGGTTCATCTATTAAAATTGAAATCAAATGCTTTTAATGCAGTTGAAAACTTTGTGAATATGGTGAAAACTCAATTTGGGAAAAGTGTGAAAGTTATAAGGTCAGATAATGCTCTAGAGTTTAATGATAGCAAATGTAGACCTTACTTTGAAAAATTGGGAATAATTCAGCAGACATCTTGTCCTAACAGGCCTCAACAGAATGGTAGAGTTGAGAGGAGACATAGAAATGTTCTTGAAGTGGCAAGAGTCATAAGATTTCAGAGTGGGCTCCCTCTCCAATTTTGGGAGATTGTGTGATGACAGCAACCTACATCACTAACAGGTTGCCTATTGTTGTTCATATATGAAAAAGTCCTTATGAAGTTTGCTATGGTCAGAAACCAAACTATAGCATGATGAGATGCTTCGGTTGCTTGGCTATGGTTTACAACCCTGAAATAAAGAAATATAAGTTTGGTGCCAGGGGTATTCCATGTATTTTCATTGGATACTCAAACACTCAGAAGGGATACAAGCTTTACAATCTTATTACTAGAGTATCATTTGTGTCCAGGGATGTAAAATTTCATGAAAATATTTAGGGAAATTCTACATGGTGGCCTCCTACTCTCAATTTTTCTATTTGGTGGCAAGCTAAAAAAAAGATTTATACAAAAGTGACCTCTTACTTTAAGCAATTATACTTAGTGACCCCAATCCACTTAAAACCTAGCTACCCACCCAATTAAAGATGAATTACTAACCAACCCCTAAGTTAATTATCATAAAACAAAAAAAAACCTCCTATCCCTCGTGTTTTTTATCACCCTAATTCCGTAACTTCCCCTGCTCTCCTCCCTCTGTTATCTCCTCTCTTTTTTCGATGCTAACTCTACAAAGTTGTATCAATCCGAGGTTGAATTGAGGTAAATCGCAGCTGCTATCAATCTGAGTTTCCAATTGAAGTAAATTCACTGATGCTATCAATTTGAGGTTCAAATTCAAGGAAATTTTGCTGCTACTTTTTTAACCTTTTAATCCATGTTTTGAACTTGTAATTTAATTTCACGACCATGAATTCATATTGTCACATAGTACGAATTGCAATATATATACGCATGGTTTAATACTATTGCATGAATTCATATTTTTATAATATTTGTCAATATTTGAGAAGGTTCGAAAATCATGCAATAATACTGACATTGGCCTGGTATTATATTCACGCTGTATTTGGGAATGGGTAACATTATTGGTGCTATGAAACTATTGATAGGTTGGTTTATTTCTCCTTTAATGTTGTGTGTTTGATGGACTTTTGTTTGTATTATAATCTTATTATATGTATCTTAAGGAATTCATTCAAAGGGAGAAGCCTACTGTCATCAAATAAGTCATGTTATTGCTGCATATTTGTGTTTTTAAATTCATATAACACTGCTAATGCTGCATATATGTGTTTTTAAATTTAGGTGAATCATGCTATTGCTAATGCTCCTATTGCGTTTTGCAGAATGGATGAAATTGTGTTGAAATTCAGTTGTATGGGTAACACTGTTGATCTGATGATTGATGACATTGATAAAGTGATGTGGATTGACCTAATAAATGACTATGAGGATGAATTTAGGAAGAAGAACTATGAGATGCTTGAATTTCCTACCTTTTACTACTGTTATAAGCAAGAGGGAGTCAATATTCGTAGTGATAAGGGTTTGATGACAATGTTGCAAAGATTTAGTAAGAGTAAATTGATATATGTATATATATATATATATATATATGTATATATATATATATATTGGTAACCTAGATAAGCTAAGTGATTGTGTTAAAGCTGCTAGGAAATTGAGGTTTGATAAGGGGAAGGCTAAGAATATCTTGTATGTGAACCCCTTGCCTACTGTGAACAATGATGAAATGGATAAGGTGAACCATGCCACTGAGGAAACTTTGGAAGATATCCAAAATCACTTGGATGAACGCCCTGAACTAAAAAAAGCTCTGAACAAAAAACCAAAGAAACTTCAACCTAGAAGGAAGAAGCAAACCACTGCAAGCCAAACTGTTGCTCAATCAGAACCACCTTTGATCTCTCAAATCATATCTTTCTCAAATGCACCACCTATCCTTCAACCTATCATCCCTCCACAATTATATAAGTCAAACACTTCAACCATTTTTTTGAAAAAGATACCTAAAACAACAGCTGCTAGGAAGGGAATTATCGTCCAACCTACTCCTCACCTAGCGGAACCTGAAGTTGTGGAAAGTATAGAAGACTTGGAAAATGATAATGATGATCAGACCTTGGTGAAGACTGATGGTGGAGGGATTAAGAAGAAAGGGAAGGGAGTCCCTTTAGATGATGATGAGCATGACCCTCTGGAGACAGATGATGATGAGGATTATGGTGATGATGAACATATGAGAATTAATGACAACTATGATCCATATGAAGATGAGTTCTGGCAAAATGATGTGGACAATGACGAGTCATACTTGAAGAGAATTTACAAGAATGGAGAGTATTTTAGAGGTGATGAAGAATGGGGCAACATTGTATTAAAACCTTGGATGTTGTTTAGTGACAAACAACATTTCCAGGGGGTGTTAAGGGACTACTGCATTCAATGTAATTTTGGGATCGTTGTTGAGAGGTCAACACCTAGGAGATTGAATGTGACTTGTCAGGATTTGAACTGCTATTGGAGGCTGCATAGTAGCATACTCCTTGATGGCAAGACGTGGGCCATTAACAGTGTAATAGCCCTATTTTTAAGAGCGTTTATTAAATGTTGATTATATTTATTAAGTTAATTATGTTTTAGATATTCTTATTTTATTTTATTTGGAATGTGACATTTTATTAATTTAAATTTTATGAAATCATTCTTATTAGAACTATTTTGAATTTAAGCGTTTAAATTCTAGTTGAGTGACATTTGACCAAATCGGGAAACAGAGTCGGGAAACATTTTCATTCTTATCCGGTTGCTTTATTTGGAAACCCACAAAACCCCTTTGTCGGTTTAGTGATAAACCAAAACCCACCCCCTTATACGGATGATTCTTCAGTGATCATACCAAAATTATGACCATCGAAGTCAACAGAAGTCAAAGGGCTATGCACCACACGTTTTGCCAACTCAGCAAGCCATTTTCTTTTTCAGTTCTTTTACTAAAATCAGAAATATTTATGATAAATACTTAAAATAATTTTGTAAATTCCAAAAAATTAATAAGAAAATCCTAAAAAATTAATATTTCATTTTTCTGAAATTAACTATTTTGACCAAAAAAAATTTACCCATCTTTTTTTTCTCTCTCCTCTTTTTCCCCCTGAACCCCGTTGAACTACTTCCTTCCCTGCGTTTTCTCTCCACCCATCTCATATCCTTCCTCGACCATTTTCGATCAATTAACTGCTCTTTTGTTACTCTACTCTTCACGCATAAGTGAATTTTCTTCACGCAAACACTAAGGGTGGAAGTGTGCTTTTAGGGTAAGCTCGATTTCAGTCTTCTTTATATATCTAGGGTTTTGGTTTTGGTTTTGGTTTTGGTTTTGGGGAAAGTTCGATTTCAGTTGTCTTGATTTGTTTGATTTAGGTCTATACTCCATTTCGCATGAAAAAACCCTCATGTTCTTCAATCTCGATTTTCGTTTAATCGATTTCGGGGTTCTTTCAGTGTTTTATCAGATTCAACAGGGCCTAACTGTTGGCTGTTTCAATTTTGGGGGGGTTCTTGGGTGATGACCCAACTATGGGGCTTTCGGTGATGACCCAGCTATCGGCCTTTGGGTGATGACCCAACTATGGGGATTTGGGTGATGACCCAACTTTATGTATTTGGGTGATGACCCAACTATGGGGCTTTGGGTGATGACCCAACTATTATGTTCCAATAACAAAGAAAGATTCAACTATCATGTTGATCCAGCCAACTTAGATTGTGGTTTGTAATCTGGATTCAAATGAACAATGATGTATAATCATGTTTTAGGAAGAATTAAAATTTATGACAAACATTAGGTAAAATTGCTAGTATTAATTTTGAAAAAACTGTCATGTTTGGGATCATAATATCATTAGTAACAATATGTGGTTAATAATAATTCAAAATAATAATTCAATGGTATAAACGTCTTTAGGTAGACGTTTGCACTGCGGAACAAACGTTTAAGAAGGCATACGGGCCTTGGTCCAAACGTGCCCTAAAAGCGCCTGTCATGGATCAAACATCTTTTATTGACTTTTGTGTACAAACACGTTTGTCATGGATCAAAACGTTTAAAGAGAAATCTGTCATATTTATATTAAAGGTATCATTTTATGTGGTTAATAATAATTCTAAATAACGTAGAAATGGGCAAAAATAGATAATAAAAAATAATATAATGATCTAATAAAATCTTACGCTGCCCAGAACAAAATTACAAAAAAGGCCAAACACTGCTCGCCTTGAAAGGATTCGATCCCGCGCCGCATAGATGCAAGTGATTTTCATATCAGGGCTAGTGACCACGGAGACGTGGGTATCAGCACGACAAATGTTTGTACCCAGTTGTTTATGTACTATGGTGCGCAAAAGAAAGACAAAAATAAGATACGCGTATGTTTACATTTGCTGATAGGAAAACAGTTTTGACACAGAATAAATGTTTAACTTAGAATGTAGGGTAGCTAAAACACGCTTTCTAATTTCTACTACGAAATAAAGATTAGTGTTTATTAAATACTACCTCCGTTTTTTTAAGTAAGTTGCACCATTTGCTTTTTGGCACTATTCATCAACCAATTTTATTAAGTTATCTCGCACCATTATATAAGAAAAAACATAGTCAAGTGGGGTCTTGTTAGATTCGTCTCAATGCGAACATTCCAATTATCAATTTTTTTAAATTTTTACTTGCACCTAATAAGAGATATTAACGTTTAAAGAAGTCTCTCGACAAATGTGAAAAGGCAAATGGTGCAACTAAATAAATACAAAGGTAGTATAACACGCTAGTAAATGACCCCATTTTACACATGATAGCCTTATTAAATTTGCTAGTAATTCAAAGTAGTGGTTAGAGGGTTTCATCATCCAACCAAATATGCCCATACAGAGCGTCGAAGGGTTTATTGATCGTTTATCTCAATTGTTATGTCTGAATAATATATAGACATTGACGCCGCTTTAAGAATATATATATATATATATATATATATATATATATATATATATATATATATATATATATATTTGAGAGACTGCTATGTTCTGATGCAAGTGTATCTGCATCCTCGGTATTGGTGCGAGGGGGTAATTGGTTTCTTCACGGCTTAGGATGTCTAATGAAAGGCTACGACAAGAGTATGAAAGGTGATCGTAGGTACACGGGAGAGGTAGGGGAGGGGGGGGGGGGGTGGTCTAATACATTGGTTATATATATATATAGTAGTACGATATTGGTTCGAGAGAATGCTATGTTCTGATGCAAGTGTATCTGTATCCTCGGTGTCGGTGCGAGGGGGTAATTGGTTTCTTCACGGCTTAGGATGTCTCATGAAAGGCTACGACAAGAGTAAGAAAGGTGATCATAGGTACACGGGCGAGGTAGGGGAAGGGAGGGGAGGGGGGGTCTAATACATTGGTTGGGTGTTTCGAGCAATCTTGTGTTTGGTCATGTTCTAAGCCTGCCATGCTTAGGACGTGGCCTAGATTAGTGTCCTAAATGGCTGAAGCTGGGTCGTGTCCTAAATGGCTAAAGCTGGATCGTTTCCTAAATGGCTATCCTAGAAAATCGAGTAAATCGACCAACGCAAAATATTTGGGTCGTGACCTAAAATATATGGCATGACATGAAGGTTGGGGCATGCCCTAATTACTAAAATTATGGGTATGTCCTAGAAATCGACCAAGTGCTAAAGGTTGGGTCTTCACCTAAAATATATGGCAGGACATAAAGTTTGGGGTCATTACCTGATTTTTTCTTTCATATTCTGTAGGAGAAATCTGATATCAGTTTGTCGCCGATAACATATCTCGAGCTACAATCTAAAATTTCTGGTGCAAAAATCCTAGTGGAGGTGGAGGTCAGCGTTGCCGGCGCAAGGGTTTGATTCCGGGCATATAGGGATACGGGAAGGAAATGACAGACTACAAAACAACGCAGAGAAATATACTTCCACGAATATCAGTCATTCGTCGCCGGCCGAGTATCAGTCATCGTCGCCGGCCTAGCATCATTCATCGACGTCGGCACAAAGCTAAGAGATTCTTTCCCATGGGGGATAGGAGAATTCACAATTGTGAAAGAGGAACCGCAGGAAGTCGAAGGAAGAAGAGAGAGAAAATACCCTAAAAGTTAAAAAAAAAAAATTCCAGCAAAATAATTTTTCGGAATAATTTTTTATTTCGGAATTTTTTCTGGTATTTTTTTTTATTATTTTTGGTATTTTTTGTTATTTTTAGAAATGAATCTAAGGTATTTTCATAAATATTAGAAATGTTTTTGAGGAAAAGAAAATACAAGTGGGCCATGTTGAATGTGTGGCTCATATTCATTCTGACCCCACATTTTCAGTGATCATATTTCCCCCCTTATACTGTTTCTCTCTCACGTGAAAAACCCAAACCCCATCTAGCCAACTCTCTCTCTCATTGTGAAAAATCCAAAACCCCAAATCCCCAAATTCTCTCTCTCGCATCCTCTTCTTTCTTCTTCGTCGGTAATTCGCGGCGTTTGCTCGCCGATGATGCTGTCGGAGTTGTCATTGTTGCCCGAATCTTTCCCCGCCCTGTTCGCGTCTCCCTCTCTCCTCGTCGCGCTGGTTGTTGCAGCGGTTGTTGCTGTTGTTCTCTAGTGGACTCGATCGTCATGTTGCTGCGTTTGTTTGTGGTTGATGGTGCTGCCGCCGGATTGTTTTCCCCTCCCATGTTCTTGCTCGTGCTGCTGCTGTTATTGTTGTGTTGCTGCTGTTGCTTGTGTGCGACACCTTGTCGCCGGTGGTTGTTGCCGCCACTTCTTTTACCTCTCTTGAAGGTACTATACCTTCTACCCTCCTTCCTTTGATCTTGTTCCTCCCAATTTTAGATGAATATTAATAATTATGAATTGTGAATTGTGAATTGTGAATTGTGGATGTTGGTGGTATGATATGGTTGATGGTTGTGAATTCCTTGCTACCTGTGATTTAGGATTTCATGCTAGAACTTCATCATTTGAAAATAGTATATGTTGGTGAAAATAGTGGGATGTGCATTAAGTTAATTCACTGGTTAATTTATCTTTGGGTATAACAATAAGACTGATGGTTTACTTAGTTGCTTGTGATTAGTATATAACTACCTTTTATTTGAAAATGAATCCACTTATTACCATTTGTAATCACAAAGGTTGTTAGTAAGTTAAGGGAATGATTCTATAACTTGGCCTAATTCATATTTGTTGAACAATATCATGTTGTAGAGTTAGTTCATGTATTTGGTACACTAAGTGTCCTATGCTACTTGGTTCGATTATGTATTCAATCAACTTCGATGTCTTAGTTTCAGAAGTATAATGCTTAAGAAACAATGGTCTGACTATAAGTTATAAATTGTAATTTTGTCAAAGGCTTCCACTATAATAAGTTTTATCTTTAAATACCTAGATATCGGGTTGAGTTAGTCTTGTCAATGACAAACTGTCAAGCCCAATGTAATTTGTTTAATTTATCTAAATGTTCAGTGGGGCATAATTATACCATATAAACTATAATTTCATGCTTGCTAATTGGTTTTGTAATTCTTGGAATGACATTAATCAGAATAGTTATATAAATGAGAAAAAATGTTATTGTTGAAATCATAGAGTTAGTTTATGAGATGCAGTTTAACTTGTTTATAATGGAAGGATGTCAGACTGTCAATAGAGCGGTGAAAGTATTATATGAAGAATGTTCATCGATTTATTCTATTTGTCTTGAACTTAATAAGAATAGCTACTAGCTCTTGTCATTGTTGTTAAGATAAATCTAAAGATTAAGTTTGGAGAGTAAAAGAGTATAATATGATTTTAGATGTTTAATGGTGTCATGAAGAAGAACCACTTAACTAGACTTTGGAAAGCTAATTACTTAATTAGTTCTGTCATAAAAAATTATAAAAGGGATTAACTAATTATCGCTATCAATGAGGATATTGGATATATTTTAACTAATTGTGGACGAGACTACTAAGGTGGTGTTTCTAGAAAAGGTTTTGGTCTAATAACTACAAATGGAGTAATATTATAAATTTGGATTATCTGATTCGTGGTCGCTAAAATGAGTTCGTACGTGAGTTTTTGTAAATAAGTGAATATAAGGTTAATGATTACTTTAAAGGAGATTCAGTTATTTGATTCACTTGTTCTGTAATTAGGAAAGGGGTGGACTCGTCAATGCAAGTGTGAGTATGGTTCCTAAATGGGTTCATTGTTGATTACGTTAATTAGAATTCAGCTAATGGTATAAGTTGGACCATATTTAGTCATTCTAATCAACCTTTGATTGGTGAACCTCGAGTTGTGGAGTTTAAGTTAACTCTCCTTAGTTAATTCTAAGTGAGAGACCTATTGCGAATGTTGCTGGTGTTTGATAATCGTTATTATCAATATTGAGATGAGTCTACATCGATATTTGTGAAGTGGAAAAGAATATGAACTATCTATACGCAAAAGTATGTGATGCGTGGAATTGGTTTAGTAACTCTCATTAGTTAATTCTAACTGAGAGACCTTTTGTCATTGTTGTTGATGTTTAGCGAACATGATTATCTATTAGTCATTGCGGTTTATAAGTTTCATGATTGGAATTGGATTGCATATAAAAGTATATTTGTATTGATATGAAATACTCGCTTATAAAGATACTATGTCAAACGATTATAGTTATCTAAGGAGAAGTCTTCTGGTTGATTTGTTGTTCAAAGTTTGTTGTTAAGAATTATTATAACTATGAATGAGTTCCAAGAATGATTTGATTGTGATATGATTGATAATCGAAAGAAATCTAAAGGGGAAAGTAGCCTCGTCTGAGTCGACGGATGAGGTGATACGAACAGTACCCCATGGACTGTGAACCTTGGGGGGCCCTACAGGGAAACTTGCCCATTGCTCTGTGGGGCGACAATCGGGCGATATATCAGGTAATGTGAGACCTGTGGATGGCTGATTAAATCAGCGGAAAAATATACTCCGGACTAGTCGCGGTTATTGGCCAAAAGTAAAGCGAATGGTTGGGTGAAGACCCCCACTGTCGGAGTGTAAGCTTTGTCTCCTCCGTCGCGTTCTCTTTCCCCCTGGTTAAGAAGAAAGTTATCTCAAAGTATGAGAGTTATTCCGATATTGGATTCCCGATAAGGAATCGTATCATGATGAGTTGTTTCGATATTGGATTCCCGATAAGGAATCATATCAAGTAATGTAATGAATGTTTATTCAGTACTTGAATATGAATGATGATATTGGATTCCTGATAAGGAATCATATTTTGATATTGGATTCCCGATAAGGAATCGTGTCATGGAATGTTGTCATGTTATTTAATTCCTGATAAGGAAATGTTTGTAAAAGTATAAGAAAATGATTAATATAGTATTTGAGAATAGAAGTTGGATTTCTGATAAGACATCAATTAAAGGAAATAAGTTATACTCCCTCTGTCCCATAATACTCTCTACACTTTCCTTTTTCATCTGTCCCAGAATACTCTTTACACTTCTATTTTTGGATATGACCCACTATTATTTTAATCCTTCTACCTTTTAACCATTGGCCCACATTCTCTCTCCTCCAAATAAAATAATATCACTCCTACTACCAACCAACTCTAACCATGGCTCACATTCGCTGTCCTTAAAATAAAATAATACTACTTTTACTAGCTACTAACTCCTTTCACATCTACTTTTCAATAAAATAACAATTGATAACCAAACAACAACTTATCATCTAAAACTACGTGTCTTGATAAGTGTCAAGAGTATTCTGGGACGGAGGGAGTATAATCTATATCAGAATTGGTTAACTTAGTTTCCTCATAAGGAATCGTGATATGTTTAAAAGGCTAATTAAGTAAATATATATGAAATATATATCTGTTGTGATTGCTTGGGAGTCGCCTCGTTGCATTTGTTGCTATGTGAATGATGGTGTACTATAAATGAAATAATCTGATAAAGATATAATATGTATGTGGTCAACAAGAGTTGGTGTAATGCATGTTGTAACAGTGTGACTATTGTGATTATAGTGATCGTTGAGTCGTTTTCAAGTAAAAGCCACCAAAGCATGTGTTACTCTTGTTTACGGGTTTAGTACTCAGCTTTGCTGATGTGTCAATATGTTGTTTTGTCATTTCTGTGGCCTGTCACTTGATGCGTGGCAGTTTCCCTTTCAGGTTGAAGCTGATACAAGCTGGAGCAGTGTTGTATTTGTTTTTGAAGTGAGGACGTTCGACATTGTAATAGTTAGCTATTAAATATTTATAACCTATTTATGTATTTAAGAGTCCTTAGTGCTCCTCTTTCTCTCTTGGGTTGCTCCGCTAAAGCGTTGAGGCTGTTGACTCTAGCTGGGAATATTTTATTCGGTTATTTCACCATATACCCCTGACAAATCGCGAAATTCACCATATACCCTCAATGTTTCAGATATGCACCATATACCCCGGACTTTTCAAAACTGTTCACCAAATCCTAACCCTAACCCCTAACCCCTTAACCATAATCCTAACCCTAAACCCTAACCCTAAACCCTAACCTTCCCACCACCCCTTCCCCCACCACCCCACCACCCACAGCCCCCCCCCCACCACCCCACCACCCCACCACCCGACCAGCCTCTCTCCCCCCTCCCCCACCTTAGCAGCCCCTCCCCCCCACCCACCCCCACGCAGCCCCCCTCCCTCCACCACCCCCTCCCCTTCCCCTCCACCCCCACCCCACCCCCTCCCCCTCCCCTCCACCGCCGCATCCCCCTTCCCCCTCCCCTCCGTCTCCCATTCGATGCCGGAAATTCGAAATCCCCACCCCTCCCATTCCCTCGTAGCCCAGAAATTCGAAAGCCCCCCCCCCCTCCCCTTCGATGCCGAAAAAATGCGGACCTTAAACGCACGAAATGAAGCGGGAGAGAAGATCGAAAAAACCGGCAAAGTCGGACCCTAAATTCGAAAACGCCGGCAATGGCGAACCCTAAACGCACAACATGAAGCGGGAGAAAAGATCGAATAGAGAGGAGAGCGAAGGAGTAGATCGAACAGAGAGGAGAGCGAAGGAGGAGAGAGAGAGCGAGGCGCGACGCGTCGGGTCAGGTTGGGTCGATGGGCGGTGTGATGCGGCGTGGGGGTGTTGGGGAAATCGTGGGGGAGTGCGTGCGGCTGCGGCGGAGGGGAGGGGGGCCGAGCTCGCAAGGGAGAGGGAGGGGGGCTGGGCTGGCGCGAGCAGGGGAGAGGGGTGGGGGGGCTGCGGCGGTGGAGGGGAGAGGGAGGGGGTGGGGGCCGGTGGAAGGGAGGGGAGGGGATGGGGTGGGTTAGGGTTTTGATTAGGGTTTAGATTAAGGTTTACATTTTAGGGTTAGGGTTTAATGATGGCAAAATCGTAAATAAAACTAATGGTGAGTTAACGGCAGATAGAAAAAGGGCATCTGGTGAACATTTTCGAAAACTCAGGGGTATATGGTGAATATTTGAAACATTGAGGGTATATGGTGAATTTTTTGATTTGTCGAGGGTATATGGTGAAAAAACCGTATTTTATTTATTGAATTTGTAACAGGTTCATATTATTTCTCGTTTTAGGGTTGTCCTATTTTCAAAGGAAACTCTATCAAATTTTCTAAAGGATTTATTAGAATTGGAGTCTGAGAATCAGGGCTTGTTGTAATAGTTAAATAATTTGAATTGCTTTGGGATTTGAGTTCCATACTCTCCGATGTAGTTCGGTGAGTGTGATGGTAATTGTTCGGGTTACCTCGACCAGAGTCTCTTCTGCTGTGCTTAATTATCTGTAAGCTGGTCGGGAGAATTCGAGCTGTTACAAAGAGTATTAAGAATTTTGAGCACACCTACAGGGGCTTAGATGATAGGAATCCATTGGTCAATGTGGCTTGGGCAGCTGAAAAGTTAATGAATGACATTAGGGCAAATAATGATATCCCTAGGAGGACTTTGAATGAGCTTCTTTGGCATAGGTATGGGGTTCAAATGGCTACTAGTACACTCTACAAGATGAGAACCATGGCTTTGAGGGAAATTAATGGTGGCCATGATGAGTCCTATGCTTGGTTGCCCAAGTACTGTGAGGTGATTAAGAGTACAAACCCTTGTTCTATAGCCAACTGTGCATGAAGTACTGGACAATAACCACATAGGGCTCTAATCTTCTCTAGTATCTTCATTAGCTTCAAGGGAGCAATTGACGGATTAGCTGCAGGGTGTAGGAGCTTGGTTGGAGTGGATGGAGCTCATTTGAAGGGCAACTTTGGGGGAGTCTTGCTATCTGCAGTTGCCATTGATGCCAACAATGAGCTCTTCCCTTTTGCTTGGGCCATAGTAAGTGCATAAGATGAGGAGAGCTGGAAATTCTTTGTTTGGCATTTGAAGACAGTACTGCAATCTTGCAACAGAGGTGATGGGGATGACTGGTGCATTATATTTGATAGACAAAAGGTATTTTGCTCTATTTTGCTATCAATGTGGCATTTGAGCACAACAATTGCAATTACATTTCACTAATATGTCTTCTTTGCTTGTAAAAACTGTTCAATGTAGGGAATTGATGTTGCCCTTACTGCTTTATGGCCTACAGCAGGGAGGAGATACTGCTGCAAACATCTTGCTAAGAACTGGAAGGATGCATTCCCTGGGCCCCTCATGTACTCACTGTTCTGGAAGGCTTGCAATGCAACAAGTCCATTTACCTTTAAGAAAGCTATGGAACAAATACAGAGGACTAATCCTTTAGCTTTGGTATGGTTGTCTAAAGTTGGAGATCAAGAAAGGTGGTATAGACACCAGTTTGATCCTAAGATATGTTCTGAAGAGAACAAGACCAATTTGTGGAGAGTCTTAACGCTATTTTAGGAGTTGACAGAGCAAGGCCTGTATTGACTCTGTTAGAAGGTAATGGTAATTAATTGTTTACCTTGGTTTCTGTGTGTTTATATTATGCATAACAAATTATGTGTTTATGTTTTTATGTACATGTATTAGGAGGGTGTGTATGGTGAGAATGTCTAGGAGAAGACAAGCTTGTGCCAACTGGAATGACAATGAACCTTGCCCCAATATAGTTAGAAGAATTCAGAAGTTAGTGTTAGACTCAAGAATATGCAAAGCATATGAGAGTCGTCCAGGGGAGTTTGAGATCAGAGATGGAAAGTCCATGTCGCCAGTGAGTTTGAACAAGAGAACTTGCATTTGTGGATTATGGCAAATATCAGGATTGCCTTGCAAGCATGCAATGAGAACATTCTTATATGCTCAAGAAGATCCATACAAGTATACTAGCACTTGGTATTATGGCGGAACCTACAAGCAGACTTATGGTCAGACTATTAAGTCAATTCCAGATCGAGAGAATTGACCAGAGATTGACCAACCAGAGATTTCGCCACCACCATTGAGGAGGGGTGTAGAGAGGCCCCCAAGAAACAGGAGAAGGGAAATTGGTGAGCAAGAAAAAGGCAAAAGGTCCACAACTATCAAATGCACCAATTGTCATGAGTTTGGTCACAACAGGTTGACATGCAAGGAGGACTTACTACCAAGGAGAAAAAGAGGATTGCTTCACAGGGAGATGCTTCCACATCTGGTACTAAGAAGAAGAAGGTGGCACAGTCTGCAACTCAACCTACCCCAGAACCAGTGCAAACACAAGGAACAAGCACTAGGAGCAAGAAGAAACAACAAGCATCATCGTCACAACCACTGAGAAGATCAATAAGACTTAACTTGTAGTTGCTAATAATGGATCTTTAATTAGCTAGGTATGCTGTGAATTAGAATGACAAACTTTTTTGTTCGTGGAAATAATGTGGGTCTTCAGTTGTTACTGATGAATGATGAATTATTTTGGTTTATTTCTTGTCCTATTTAGGGACAAGAGGCATATAAAGCAACAACTAATTGCACACAGTATAGTTGTTCATATGAAAAAAAACATTTAAGTGGTGTAGGACTGTTTTCTAATTGCATTGATAAGTCTGGAAGGAAGCAGGAGCAAATTGTGTTCATAGTGAGTGAAGAAAAGCCACATTAGTTCTCTCAAGTGGTGACTTAATCTGATGAATTGAAGCTGCTGCTCATTCTACTTGCACCCACATGTTGGTTTAGTTCATTAGTTTCAATTTTGAGTCTGTGGATGTAGAGAGTTGAAGAATTTGGGTTGCCGCGATTAGATTAGATTCATGCCAGAAATTTGCCTATGTAGGAGTTGAACCTACATCTTTGCATGTTGCCACGCAATGCTCTCCCATATTGAGCTAATAGGCATATATCCTATGAAAATTAAGTAAACAAGAGCAATTTGGTTCTTATGTGACTAGGAGAACTTTTCCTTATTTGTTTGCTTATAATGTTACCTAAGTCTTGTTCTTCTCCTTATCGACCAATTTAGCTTTTAGATAGGTTGGTCATTTACTTCTGTCCAACCAAAATCAAAAAATCTGACTGGTAACTTATAAAGAAACATCCACTCCATTAACATAAACAGCTACCTCATGTATTCTGATATACAACAAAATTGGTACTCCAAATGCCAATTCTCATATTACATTTAAGTCACAATGACATTAAAGATCTCTATATCTCTTCAATTTGAGTTGCACATCACAATGTAAAATAACACAACTTCAAGGTGTCAAAAATTACAGGCCATAGTACCCCTAATGTACGCACCATTCATAGATACAGGGCATTTGAAGTTGTTTACCTTGGTAAAATTCTGGTCTTGTGTGCCCTTCTGCACATCTTACTGCAACAGTTGCACCTGAAATGCCAGATTTCATAAGCATGTTTGGGTTTTTCTATTAGAAAAAAAGACCAATTATTAGAAACTTGATCCTATCAAACATATATAAGCGCATGTTTCTTCTAGAACTAAAAACTTAATCCTATCAATAGGAATTGCGACTCATAGAACTTAATGTGGTGTTATTAGAAAGCATAAGTAAATTTCCTTCTCATGCTCAATGTAAATCACCTACTGCCACTTAATGTGGAGTTATTAGAAAGCATAACTTAATGCGGTGTTATTAGCAAGCAGTAGTAAATCACCTACTGCCAACAATTGTTTTATCACCTCAATTACAATTTCCTTATCATGCTCAATGTAATCAGCTACTACCTTTGAATTTGTCAATGACGCCAATTGCTCGCCACTCAACTTTATTTGCGAATGTCAAACCAAATGCAAGCATAAGAAAGAAAGAGATGCATGTCATTGACACCGGACAAAAAACCATCCATTTTATCAGTTAAAAAGCAATCGATAGTCTAAATACATAAACATTTAAATCTACCTAGTTGATTATGATACTAAAAATATTGTCAAAATGAGTAACAAAAAAATGAAATTCAGAACCTGAAAAGCACGTTAATTCGAGAATATTTAATTTGGATGTTGAGAACTTTGAGATTTTGAACTGCTTCAATGCAGATTTATGGGACGTTCAATGGAGATCTCCGTTTTTGTGGAAGAATCGACATCAATTGAGGACAATTTCAAGAGATTGAAGCTGCAATGTAAATTGGAAATTCTAGGTTGAATTTGGGGATTTTTGTCAAATTGTTTAATTAACTTAGGGAGAAATTAAGGGTAATAATTCCAATTTCCCCAATTATAATCGCGCAAGCCATCAAATGAGCAAGAGATGCAGGTGAAATTTCAAGCTAAGGGAGAGGATAAATTGGGAGGGAGAAGTTTGGAGGAGAGAGAAAGAGTTTTACATAAGAACACAAAGTCAAAGAAGAAACGTGATTTTTTTCAATTGATGGGGGAGGATAAATGATTTGTTTTATGATAATTAACTTAGGGGTGGGTTAGTAATTCATCTATAATTGGATGATTAATTACGTTTTGAGTGGTTTTGGGTCATCACTAAGTGTAATTGCTTAAAGTAGAAGGTCACTTTGTATAAATCATTTTGTGGCTTGCCACCATGTAGAAAAATTGAAAGTAGGAGGCCACCATGTAGAATTTCCCAAATATTTACCCATATCATATATTTCACTCTACATCTCAAAGAGTGAAGGTTTGTGAGCCACCTAAACAAAATGTTGTGTGGAGTGACGACTGTGATGAAGGAACTCCACATGAGAGAAATGAAGAAATCACACATTCTGGTGGCAGTGAAGCTGCAGATCTTGGCAACACAGGAGATGATATATCACTCCTAGTGAAAGATCTCCAAGGAGATCTGGAAGAGAACACAAATCTCCAGCTTGGCATAGTGATTATGAAGTAAGTGCTAACTGTGTTAAGAAGGTGATCGAAACTTAGGTGACTAAAGAGTACACTTGTCTTATGAGCACAATAAATAAAGCACCTAACCCTAACAAAATAAACTTTGGAGAGTAACAATACCTAGGAAATAAACACTGGTTAAAAGCAATGAATGAAGAATTAGAAGCTTTGGAGAGTAACAATACCTAGGAAATAACAGATCTTCCTAAAGGTAAGCATGCTATTGGGTGCAAATGGTTGTATACAACTAAATTTGACCCTCAGAGACAGAGCTCAAGATACAAGTCAGTTTTTGGAAATAAGCAACAATATAGCCTAGATTATGGGGAGACCTTTGCTTCCGTGGCAAAATTGACTACTGTGAAGTGAATTCTTGTTGTTGCAGCAATATAAGGTTGGCATACACATCAGATGGATGTGAAAATGCCTTCCTACATGGAGACCTTAAAGAGATTGTGTACATGAAGTTACCACCTAGATATGAAAGGAAGGGGTTCAGATTTGATCTTGAGGGATCAAAAGAAGTTGTCACAACTAGCAACAACAATACAAGGTTGTGCAAGCTCATGAAGTCATTATATGGGCTAAAACAAGCTCCAAGACAGTGGTTCACTAAGCTAAGTTCAGTATTGAAAGAGAATGGCTTTACTCAATCTAAAGTTGACTACTAACTCTTTGTGAAGCAAGAAGGATCTACATTTACTGCTATTCTAGCCTATCTAGATGATCTTATACTTACTGGAAACGTTATGATGAGTATTAAACAAGCAAAGCAATTTCTTAACACTGAATTCAAAATGAAAGACCTAGGAGAGTTGAATTACTTCCTAGGAATTGAAGTTGACAGAAGTTGTCAAGGTATATTCTTGTCTCAAAGGAAATACATTTCAGATCTCCTTGAAGATTATAGATTATTGCATTGCAAGCCTCTAAAGCTCCCCATGGATACTCGTGTGAAGTTGCTCACAACATCAGGAGATTCATAGGGAAGCTGATTTACTTGACCATTAGAAGGCCTGACATTGCATATAATGTACATGTTTTGAGCTAGTTCATGCACAATCCCACCTCTACTCACTATCAAGCTGCAACAAGGGTCCTAAGATATCTAGCTGGATCAAGAGAGCAGGGTATTCTTCTTGCAACAAGTCTGCAGCATAACTTCAAGCTTACTGTGATAGTGATTGGGCTGGCTGCCCCCAACACTAGAAGATCCACATCTGGTTTCTGCACCATGTTGGGTCATTCACCTCTCACTTGGAAATCCAAGAAAAAGTCAGTAGTTGCAAGATCAACAACTGAAGGTGAGTGTAGAGCTCTTGGTATGACAACATGTAAGTTATATGGATCAAGCAGTTGCTCAAGGATCTTGGTCTCTAAAACCCGAACACTACTCCTATATTTTGTGATAATCAGGCAGCTTTAGCTATTGCTTCTAATCCAGTGCATCATGAAAAAAAACATGTGGGAATTGATTATCATTTCATTATAGATCAAGTCAGTTTAGGGAATGTGTTTCCTACCTATGTTCCTACTGATCAACAATTGGCTGATGTGCTCACAAAAATCCTTGCCACCGAGCAGCACCAGACCCTGCTGTCCAAGCTAGTAGTTCTTGCTTCCTCTCCACTCACAGCTTGAGGGGGAGTGTTAAGTAGTCTTGTATGATATTATGAGCACTATCACTGGTGGTGTCCTTTCTCTGTAATCCCTAGGTTCATTCTCTCAGGCTTTCTATACCAATCATTATGATTTTTGTCTTGTAATCTGCTGTCTTATAGTCGTTATTTTGGCACTTTCTTAGGAAGTTTCCTGCTATAAGTTAGTATATAAAAGACTAGGTTGTAAGCTGAGTTAAGCACCACAAATGAATGAATGAATGAATGAGAAAGAAGAAAAATAAAGATGTCTTGCTCTAAATATTTTCACTTTCCTCTGTTTTTCGGTTGAAGCGATGGCACGGTTGCTGTCGTGAACTGCGCGCCACAGTGGTGCGTTGGTGCTCCTACCTTTGTCCTTCCTTTTCTTTGCTCTTGTCAGCTCCACCTTTGTTCCATTGTGGTTATGTCGCCTTCTTCGCCGGCTAGTCTATATCCTCTTTGACGTGGTAATACTTTGACTCAATTATAAGTCATTTCATCTTTGACAAACATCAAATTTATGTATAGTCAGATTTTGATTAATTTTGATACAACTTTGCAAAATCATATTTTTGTATAAGAAAAAGATTGAATCTTTCCTCTCTAAATTATGAATTAAAGTTAACTTGGTTTCACCGATTCTTCTTGTTTCTAAGTTAACCCAATTTTATACATTGGGATTAAGGGGTTTCTAGAGTCATTGAGAAAAATTGTTAGTAATCATTATCTTAGTAATCAATTTATTTGACTTGCTTTCAAGTTGAGTTTAGGAGTTATTAAATTGGACCTATGTTGATTTTGGAAATAGAATTCTGATTATATGGTTACCTAGATGGTTTTATGTTTTCATACACATAAGATTTGATTAGTTAATGTGATTATGCTTGGTTTAGCTAAAGGAAGTGCTTTGGGATTTTTATATTTGTTATTATGGATTATATATGAAGGTATAAGAATATAATGAACAAGAGTATGATGAACATGACGACTAATTGATTCATAGATCTTGAAGGGTTATTGAGGCCACCATGTGTATGTTGTTTAAATGTATGTAAGAATAATTGTCAAGGGGATATGAACTAATGAAACCATATTTTTGTGGATTAAGGAAGAAGTAGTTATTCGACATAGTTAAGTTTTAGTTGGTAGAAACAAATTATTGTTATTATTGGTTATTTAAGGTGAATATTATGTAGCTCGAGTTGGGTTGCTGATCAAAGAAGATGGATTATCGGTGATCAATCATCGTGTTGAAGTGATAAGTGGAGGTTGAACAAGGTACACATTGTCCTTCAACTTTCCAACTTGGAAATGATGTTTTATATGAATTTTATGATTTATGTAAAGTAATTAGACATTTGACTCAAGTTTGTTCCTATTATTATATTGTTTAATTTGAAATGTTAGAAAATGTAGTTTTGAACCTTCATGAACTTATATTGCTTGTGTATTATGTTTTGCTAAGTTGAACATTCTATTATGAATTGTGATAAGTTTATTTTGTTTTGAGATTCAGTAGTATAAATTTTGTTTAATAAACCAAGTGTTAAGATCTTATAGGAAATTTATAGATATTTGGGTTATGAGTATTTAAGTGCGAGTTCTTGTCATACTTCTTAATATAATTACTGATGAATATAACTTTCTGAATTCAGTAATGATGAATTTTATTTCGCAATAAGTAACAAGTTTATGGAATTTTAATATGTTTTCAATAGGATTTGTATGTACATAGTTTTTAGATATATTTTTTTTACAAGGAGTTGGTTTACATAAAGTTATTGGGAATCTGAGTATATCGTGTTGGTCAGGTGAGTTATGATTCGAGTTCTGTATGTGAATTATTAAGAGCGACTATGATATGCTGTTTAGCAATATTAATAAATATGAATTACATGGTTAGAAGATATGAGTTCGAGGTTCTAGATGTGATGTGGAATTTTGGAGTATGCTCTGACATGATTTTCGGAAATTATGATTAAAATTATGAAAATAGGAGTAGTTAACTTATGCAGGGGTAATATGATTTGTTCTTGTGAAGGGAAGAAGTTCGGATTAAAGGTTATATTATACTTTCCAGAGATGTCATCGAGGAATATCGGGAGGATTTGGTTTTGATATTATTGACCGATGCCGGAGTAGTTGTGAGATAAATTAGCTGATCGAGAGATTATGATTAAGATTACAAATTTTATTGAGGAACTTAAGTTAGGTATTTAAGGATGGTAATTTGGAAGTGAGATTCAAAGGTCAAGCATTAATCTATGGGTAAATAGAGTTGTCACAATAGATTCGAGAGTCCAAGAGATGCTATAACCGAAATAAGTATTAGAGATGAGAGATTAGAAATTGGGAAGTAAGATTTGAAGTATGAATGTCATATTAGTGAGATAAAGGATCAAATATGGGTGATGGTTCGAAGGATCAAGATATAACATTTTAAGTTATGGGCTAATTAAAAGAGTTTAGAGATATAATTTGCTAGTCAGATGAGTAAGGTTATATAAAAGGAAGTTGGGGGGAAAGGTAAATCTGGTATATTGGAGAGCTTGGGAGCTGGTGATATGAATTTATAATAAAATGAAGATGGAGTTAAGATTAATATGAACATTGAGTTCAAATATTGGGAAGTACGGTCGTGAGTTATAGATTTAAGTTTGATGTGGATAACGAGTTTAAGTATTTGGAGTTATAAATTTCAGAGTAAGATGTTTTTTATTATGGTATAATATGGTTATAAAAAGTATGAGGTATTGAGGCAATAAAGCTAGGATTACGTATATCATTTTGACGAAGTAGAACTTGGTATATTGAGGAATCAATTTAATTTGAAATTGGGAATATAAGTTTCATTGTGGGGATATTACGTTTAAGGTAACAAGGTACGATTTCGATATTCTTGGGAGGACGTTTGATAAGAATTCTGGATTGTATGCCAGTTGTGTGGTTATGAAGATACAATCGGAAGTTCAAGTGTGAGGTATTCAATTATTGGGATAAGGAGGTTAACCGCCAAATTGTGTTAGAGAAAGTGTTAGTCACAACTATAGTATATAATTTCGAGCATTACAAGTTGCAAGTATAAAACCTTTCTTGTTTGAAGAGCTATTATGTTCAACTAAAAAAGCTCGAGAAGCAATTGCTATTATTTATTTATCGATAGCATCACATGAACGTTATGAGTTTTGATTGGAAAAGACTTAGGATTTTAAATATATTAATCTACACTATTTATTTAAAGCATTTGATGTAAATGACATTTTTCTGGAATTTGGTTTTCAAATGGAACTAAATTAGTGAGATTTAGGTATGTTGGATTTGTCAAAAGTTATCTTTTAACTGAAGTTCGATAACTACATTTCGGAACTATGTTTGTGAGATTTCATGAACGAAATTTAAGCATATGCTATAAGAATTGAATTGTGAATTTAGTGAATCATGAATCCTGATTTCGGAAAGTTGATATGTGAAATTAAGAATTATGTTTTATGATTATGTTTTAATTTTGTGAGGGGAAGAAGATGTGTATAACAGTGATGAACAACATTGTGGAGCGAGTTGCTCATTATGTGTTATGGAGCGGGTATCCTTTGTGTAGGGTCATGACCTGAGAGTCTTGCAAGCAGAATGTGAAAAGGTGGGGAGATGTCCCTCAAAAGTCTAGAGACTCGGCATTGGCCCCTCTTTAGACGTGTTCTCTTCCCCGTATGTGTATGATACTTTTTGAATTAGTAAATTTTGAAAATCTATGGTTTCATGGAAGCTACTTGAAACTTTAATTCGAAAAAAGATTTGACCATGAATTCTTGTGAACTATTATTACAACGTATTTGATTATCATCTTCACAAAATATTGTTGAAAACATGAAACTTCTGTTTTACACTTGCCTTTGTTACGAATTAGATTTAGAATGACTAAGAGATATTGCCTCAGGAACTTCTATTTTTTTTTATTTGGTAATAAAAATGTAAAAGTTGTGAATCATATAAAAGGAGGAATATTGTCAAATATTTTGGAAGTATATATATATTTAGAAAAACATAGGGTTGACTTGAAAATTTTAATACATGAGAATCTTAATTCATACTTTCACCCTAACCCTAGATAGGACACTATTCACTAATCATGGAATCATAACATAAAAATATGAAATTTATAACTAATCTAGGGCTAAACATGATTAAAGGATGATTATTGGAATAGAAATAAGCAATTATGAAACTATAGTATAAGAGATCTATAACCATGGAAGATGAGAGAATGACAATAACAAGGATGAATAAAAACTGAAAACTTGCAATTCGATTGAATAAAAAGTACCTTGAATGTGTAGAAATCAACAACTTTAGTCTCTAAATCCGAAATATAAGACAAAACTATGTGTTTTTCTCTCTAATATGGAACCCTAAAATAACTTTCTCAAAACTAGAATACAACATAGTTTCGAAATGAATCATTCTATTGTTTCAATAGGCACGAAGCCTTACAAATTTTGGGCGGAAATAATGGTGCGGGGGTACCAAAGTGAGTGTTGCGGGCGAACCAAATAGGTGCGGGGGAACCTCAAATGTCTGTGCAAGCGCACCAAATAAACTGATCTCAAGGTAAAACCATCCGTTGAAAGGTGCGGGTGCACCTTTGTGAGTGGTGCGGGCGCACTTCCTTGGCCAGTGCGGGCGCACCAGAGCCACTGATATCAAAGAACTCTAAACTGCCAGATGGTGCGAGCGCACCATAGTGGATGGTGCAAGCGCACCAAAGTGCTGCGGGCGCACCTCAGCTACTGCCCAAAGCTCCTCTTTTCTTCTCTTTTTGTGTGAGCAAGGTAGTCATATCTTCAATGAGTTCCTCAAAACTCTCTCCTTATGCCGTTTCTTCCAACTTGCAACCTCAGAAATGGTCACACCTACAATCAAAACACTGCAAAGCACGGTGAAAGTAAATGTACTAGAAATCCTGTCAAATTTGACCGTAAATCTAGTGAAATGTCACTATGATCAAGTAAATGAAATAGAAGAGAAAATGGAGAAGAAAGAGGGAAGAAAGGGGAGAAAGATGATCAAAATAAAATTAAAAGAGTCCGTAAAGTGCGTTAGAAACGCACTTATCAAACTTCCCTATGCTTAGCATTTTTTTGTCCTCAAGTAAACCAAGAATGAGATGAAAGAAAGGAAAGAGGAGAAAAAGATGATAGGAAAAAATCATGCAACACACTAGCCTAAATGTTCTAAATGCAAAGCTACAAACATGACATGCAAGCTAAATGAGTTCATAACAAGATTTAGGAGACCAACCAAAAACAAGAGGAAAGATGACTAGGAAGCACAAGAGTGACTTAAGAGATCCAATCTACCGATCAACCGAGTCTTCTTGAAAATTAAGCTTTTTAGGAGTGATTTCTCACTCCTCTCCACTTCCAAGTCACGAGTTTGAATCCCCCTTAGTGATTCTCAACCATAGTAGCTCGCCTCTACCACATTTTGATGACCCTCATCGCCGGCTAGAGTGAGAGGGACGAGTGCGCCGGCGAGAGTGAGGAGGGGGAGACGCGGGGGAGATCGAGGAGAGGCTGCGTGGGGTTAAGGTTGGGGGTGCTGGGTTAAGGTTAAGGTTACTTATGGTTTTTAGGTTATTTAGGGTTTTTAGGGTTTAATTAGAGTTGATTAGGGTAACTTAGGGTTAATGACAAATGGAGTTAACCGCCGTTAGTCATTAAGGGCATTTGGATGTATTTTTTAGAAAGTCAGGGTATATGGTGAATTCAAAAAAAAGTTGGGGTATCTGGTGAATAAAAAAATTTGTCAGGGTTATTTGGTTAAAAAACCATTCTTTTTTTTCACATTTTTCTTCAACTTTTACAATTATACAAACACATTAACTCACTTTCACCTAAAGACTCATCAAAATAACTCGACTCATCACAACCTAGACATGTATTCCACTTTTAGGAAAGTTTGGCCATGACTTATTATGAGGGATAAGCAAAAATAGGATAGGAAGGCTCAGATGGATTAAGAAGCTGATAATTATGCCGGTATAAGAAGCTTTTTTTGTCGTTAGATTTAGAGCCAAATCCACCTAATTATTTCAAATAATCCTTACTAACTAAATTAATGCATAGAATAGAATTAGAATATTTACTAAAAAGAACCTTCCTTCCACCTCAACCACCCCACCCTATCATTACCACCGAACTGTCAACAGAGTACCACCCCCACCTAGAAAAATGGCCGGAAATTTCTTCCCCCCCCACCCTCGAAAACGTCCCCTACCCCCTAAAAACTAGGGGTGTTCAGGAAAACCCGACCCGGTTGACCCGGCCCATCAACCCGGTTGACCCGCCCAAAAAAAGAGGTATTTTTTGAATAATTTATAATTTTGTTGGGCCGGGTACCCAACCCGGAATAAGCTGGTCGGGTCACGGGCCACTTTATTTGGTCAACCGATAAATGTTTTTTTAAAACTTAACTTCCTGTAGTTTTACTGTTTTAGGCTTGTAGCACTTAGCTAATGTGTTGGGCCTGATCCATTTCACTTAATCAATTAAGTTTGGAGTAAGTCTTGCGTGGACCTGGTCCACAATAATATTATTGTGGACCAAAACCACTTATTTAACATAATGACCCTTTAGTTTCATATAGTAACCTTTTCAAATTTTAAGTTACACTATGCAGTTACTATCTACCATAGTGACTGTTTTTTTTTTTTTAATATAGTAACTATTTCTCACATTAGTTTATCATGATGAAATTTTCACTTTGTGACATAGTAACCTTTTTTTTCATAGTCAAACTTCATAATTTATACTTCCTCCGTTCCAAAATAAGTGAAACACTTGTCTAAAAAAGCTCTCACATAAATGAAAGAAGTGTTTCACTTATTTTGGAACGGAGGAAGTATCTATTCATCTTTTATATTTATTTTCTTATACAGTGATCCTTTTTTTCATAAATCACATAAATTAGCATTAGGTCCACACTAATTTAGTGCGGACCAAGTCCATATAAATTTTTTACGTGGTGGTGGGGCTGTTGTAAATGTGGAGAGTCAGGTCACATGGCAATCGAACGCCCATCTGGTGCTCTCCACATTTATAAGAGTTTCAACTCCGCCGCTACTAGCTGATGGGCATTCCATTGCCATGTGACCTGATTCTCGGGTCATTTTAGGCCTATTTTCGCCTTTCATGTCCAATTCGTACCAGCTGATGGGAATTTCGGAGGGTTTGTGTAGTGTATGTATATTTCTTGATATGAGATTGTATGAAAACGCAATGTAATTTAGCTATGAAATCTACAAGTTGTTTGAATCGTCATCATATGCCTAGATACCCGGTTTGGGACTGTTCTTGGACGTTTGATATCACTTAGGTGGTGAATGTGTGTCTTCTTTTCAATTATGAGGAAATTCTTGGCTTATCGTTTCTCTACATTGTTCTCTCGGTACATATGTAGATAAGCAATTATCTACATTGTGTACTTGGAGAACTGTAGGAATATGCTGCCGGATTTTCCTTAGAATTAAAAAGTTGGCATATATTCACTAGTGAGATTAGACGTCCAAGGATGGGTTAGGTTGGAGTGATAAGGACCTTCGGCTGCATGCATACAATTGAACATGTCACTATCTTAGCTTGCTCTATACGTGTGTGATTTGAATATGTGAGTGTATGTACTTAAATAATGATTGATGCATTATAATGAATGGTTGTGTTTAATTATTAGAGGTCTTCTTGAATGAGATGGATCGTACTTGGATGTATGGTAGTCGTGAATCGATTGAGTTTGTGAAAGGGGTCTCGGAATTCTGTACAACTGCATAACAATATCAAACATCCTCTGGAGCAGTCGACTTTTATTGTCCTTGTTTCGATTGTAGAAATGTGAGCAAGGTTAGTAGTATACATGTGGTTAGGGAGCATGTCTTTCGCCGTGGGTTTAGGCCTGAATACCACGTATGGGTTTGGCATGGTGAGCAGGGGAAGTATATAGGAAACTCTAGAGTAATGAACGATGTATGTGAAGAAAAGAAGGATTTAGAGAATTGGGATGATGAGTTCGGGGATGAGAATTGGGATGATGAGTTTGCAGATGATGATAGGGATCGGGTAGACGAGATGATACACGAGGTTGAAGATCAGTCGTGTAAACGACCTCGTATTTTTTAGTCTATGTCTGAGGCTGCTGAAAAGCAGTTGTATCTAGGTTGTACAAAGTACACCAAACTTTCCGCGGTGATAACACTGTTCAACATTAAGTCGAAAGCTGGTTGGACGGACTCTAGTTTCACATCGTTGTTGGAAGTTTTAGCTGATATGCTCCCTGATGAAAATGAACTGCCAAAAGTCGTACTATTATGCGAAGAAACTGATGTGTCCTTTTGGCTTAGAGTACGAGCGGATACATGCTTGTCCTAACGATTGTGTGCTTTATCGTAATGAGTATGAGCATTTACATGAGTGTCCACGTTGTGGATTGTCGAGGTACAAGCGTGAAGGAGCTGGAGGTAGTGAAGGACCACCAGCTAAGGTGTTGTGGTATCTACCCATAATACCTAGATTTAAGCGCATGTTCTCAATTAAAGGAGATGCGAAGAATTTGAGGTGGCATGCAGATCGTAGGAAGAAAGACGGTCTGCTCAAGCATCCGGCTGATTCGCCTGAGTGGAAAAGTATCAACAGGGTGCATAAGGCATTTGGTAATGAGGATAGGAATCTGAGGCTTGGATTATGTACGGATGGCATGAACCCTTTTGGCAATCTCAGTTCGAAGCATAGTACATGGCCAATAGTTTTAGTGGTTTATAACTTGCCTCCTTGGTTGTGCATGAAACGCAAGTACATGATGCTGTCGCTTCTTATATCGGGGCCCAAGCAGCCTGGAAATGACATTGATGTATACCTCCAGCCGCTTGTTGAAGATTTACAGAAGATGTGGAACGAAGGAGTGTTAGTATTTGATGCGTATGCTAATAAGATGTTCACTCTGCGTGCCATGCTTTTTTGTACTATGAACGATTATCCAGCTTATGGGAACTTATCTGGGTATAAGACTAGAGGAAAACAACCCTGCACGATTTGTGTAGATGACATGAAATCTACACACCTTAAGGGCTGCAAACATGTTTATATGCGCACATGAAGGCTCCTCAGACGCGACCATCCCTATCGGTTTAAGAAGAAGGCATTCGATGGGACGGTTGAAGAAGAAGTTGCTCATAGACCATTAACTGGTACTGAAGTTTATAATCAGGTGAAGGGCATTGAAACAATCTTTGGCAAACCTGCTAGTGAGGTTGATCGACCTACAGGATTATGGAAAAAGGAGTCCATTTTTTGGAAACTCCCATATTGGAAAGATCTAAAGGTCAGACATTGTTTGGATGTCATGCACATAGAGAAGAATGTTTGTGAAGCTATTCTTGCGACACTTATGAATATTCCGGGCAAGACAAAACATGTTAAGGCGTCACGACTTTACTTGGAAAACCAGGGGCTTCGACTAGAGTTGTGGGCTCAGAAAAGGGACGGAAGGAAGAAGAAAGTAGTGGAGGAAAGGGTTGATGATGAAACTCAGAAAAGTAAAAAGAAGGTGGAGGATTCGGAGAAGAATTATTTGCCACCAGCTTGCTACACGATGTCGCGTGCAGAGAAACGGATTTTTTGCGAGTCATTGTATGGCATTAAGGTCCCAACTGGCTACTCATCGAATATGAAGCGATTTATTACCTTAAATGGTGAGTTGAAGTTATCGAGTATGAAATCTCACGATTGTCATGTCATGATGCAAGTATTCTTACCGATTGCAATTCGTGGGATACTTCCAAAGCATGTGAGGCACACCATTACAGAACTTTGTTCATTTTTCCATACAATATGCAGCAAAGTCCTAGAACTGTCGACCCTCGATTCCTTGTAGGCCAGAGTAGTTGAAACTCTATGCAAATTTGAGATGTTTTTCCCCCTCGCATTCTTTGACATTATGGTCCATCTCATTGTCTATCTACTTGGAGAAATTAATCTGTGTGGTCCAGTGTTTTTGAGGTGGTGCTATCCTTTTGAGAGATATATGGGCACTTTGAAGGATAAAGTTCGGAATCCTGCACAACCAGGATGGATTGTGGGTGAAGAGATCAGTAATGTTGTGGCTGAGTATTTTGCTAGTGTTGATCCCGTTGGACTTCCGACATCCCGACACGAGGGCAGACTTGAGGGCAAGGGTACAATTGGTTCAAAATTGATCACACCTTCCGTAGAAAAGCGTAAACAAGCTCACTTATTTGTATTGCATCACGTAGCAACTGTCCATCCTTATTTAAATAAACATATGGAGGAATTACGTGTTAGCAATCTTGGAAAAGGAGTTAGGGCATTGACGCAAATGCATAACAAGACTTTCATTGATTGGTTTCATAAAAGAGTAGTGAATGATTTGGATGAAAGTGTTCCTGAAACAGTCAAGTGGTTAGCATCATCTCGTTTGTAATTTCTCCAATTTGTAACTATATGCTTCCAAATCGTACTTATCGATTCATTTAACCCAAATTCTTTTTGAACATGATAATATGAGGTATAATGTAACTATTGTGTAGAGTTTTAGGCTTGCATTTGTTGTTGGTTGCATTTTGGGAACGAAAAGGTCATTTTAGGCCTAGTTTTGCCTTTTCGCTTCCAAATCGTACTTATCGAGTCATTTAACCCCAAATTCTTTTGAACATGATTATATGAGGTATAATGTAACTATTGTGTAGAGTTTTAGGCTTGCATTTGTTGTTGGTTGCATTTTGGAAACGAAAAGGTCATTTTAGGCCTAGTTTTGCCTTTTCGCTTCCAAATCGTACTTATCGAGTCATTTAACCCCAAATTCTTTTTGAACATGATTATATGAGGTATAATGTAACTATTGTGTAGAGTTTTAGGCTTGCATTTGTTGTTGGTTGCATTTCGGGAACGAAAAGGTCATTTTAGGCCTAGTTTTGCCTTTTCGATTCCAAATCGTACTTATCGAGTCATTTTTTTTAATTTTGTTGATCTAACTCCTAACTTTTGCTGTGTTCAAGAAGGGTAGTGATATTACACCTAGCCAGCCGACCAGTGATCCACCAACATCTATTGATCAGATGATACCTTTACCTGATCCACCTGTAGTACCCGAGTTGAAGGTAATCACTTAATTCCTTTGCTTTGTTACACAACTATTGTTCTTAAATGCATGAAATTCTTAATATAATAATGTTGTTTCATAGACTAACTATAAATGGAGTTTTTTTTAAAGGAGGAGACACCATGTGAACTATTAGCTCGAGGAGATGGTTATGGTAGTTTCATTCTGGTAGCTTATGGCCATGCACAACCCCCTAATGACCGAGTACGATTGCATAACCAGTGAGTGGATGATAATCACTAGCTATGTGGTCACCCTCAATGAAATTGTGTCTAGTTTCGAAGAATTACCTCTTCCGCTGCCGAAGCCAGAAGTTGGTCTACAGTTATTGAATGATGGCCTTTGCAGTTATGTTCTATGGCCGCGTACATTGGTGCGGTTTTTAGATGAGGTACAATGATTAACATACATATATATATGCGTGTTTTCTTTTCTATTTCCTATGATAGTTAGTAATATCTTTACTTTTAACTAATTACTAGGTTTGGGGAAAGGCCGGCTCACATGACAGGAAGGCAAAGAAAGCCTGTTCACCTGATAAGAAGGCAAGTTTACGTGATGAAGGTGAACGAAATGTGTTGAAGGGAAATGTTTCTATGACAAAGAATCCACTTATTATCGAGCCAGAGGTGGTGCGAGGCCTTAGTATTCCATGCTATTGGTTACATGAGTGCGCTAGCGATTTACCCGATCATAGTACAATTAAGGTTCCTTTGGGGGACCAACAATTCCACTACTTTGAGGAGTCATCGACATTCATTTCTAAGGTCGATATTATAGAATTCTTATGTGGGGTAGAGTTGAATGTTTCCATGATACAAACTTTCATGAGGTAATACATAAGTATATAAATTAAATATACATATACATATGCCTTAAGTAGTTTTCAATTCAACTTCCATAATAAGTAAGTTTACTTTTAATCAATATGATTTCTCAGGTTATTATACAATGAATTGATTGCAACATCTAGTGATGAGTCAATGTTTGGTTGGTTATGTCCAAACATAATACAAGATGACAATTGCTTACAAAACAAAGCCGAAGTGAAAGAGTATCTCCATATGAGTTTCAAAGCATCATCTCGTTTTAGATATCATCAGATCATTCTTGTTCCTTATATTGAAAAGTATGCTTGTTAAACTCGCTTTACTTTTATTATTCGATAATTAAATTGACCTATTAATTGTTCTACGATTAATAATAACTATATTTTCTTGTTGTAGGGCTCATTGGACACTGCTTGCGATATGTTTGTCACATAACAAATTCTACCACTTTGATTCTTTGCGTCGACAACCACCACAGTCCTTACTAATCAAATCATTGTTAAATAGGTAGCCTAATCGAAAGTCAATATATGCGCACTTATTAATATTACACATTATTCATCATCTTTATATATATAAACAATTAGTACATCTAATCTTATAATAATGTATTGATATGGTGTGATGAAGCATATTAGTGCAACAGGACTTCGAGCACCAAAAGCTCCTGTTTGGATATCAGTCGAGGTAACATGACTAATTTATTTGTCCTTATATAGAAACACTTTTAGCCACATACTACACATCTAACATAAATGTCATTGGATGCATCCCTTGGCGAACATTTAGTGTCCGCAACAAGATGATGGACTTTCATGTGGCTATTACGTGCTGAGGTACATGTTCGATATCGTCAACCATTGCACTAACGTCGATGATCTTCAAAAGGTATGTAACTTATTAGTATATGTTAGTTTAGATTAGATCGATTGGTAAACTAAGTATTAATTGGTTTAGAAACCAAAGTAGCACATGCATATTTTTGGGAACGAAAATGTCATTTTTAGGCTATTTTTGCCTTTTACGCTTCCAAATCGTATTTATCGAGTCATTTAACCCCAAATTCATTTTGAACATGATAATATGAGGCATAATGTAACTATTGTGTAGATTTTTAGGCTTGCAATTGTTGTAGGTTGAATTTTGGGAATGAAAAGGGCATTTTAGGCCTATTTTTGCCTATTCGCGTCCAATTCGTACTTATCGCATCATTTAACCCCAATTTCATCCTGAACATGATAATATGAGGTATAATGTAACTATTGTGTAGATTCTTAGGCTTGCATTTGTTGTTGGTTGTATATCGGCAACATAAATGTGATTTTAGGCCTATTTTTGCCTTTTCGCGTCCAATTTCTGTTTCTCGAGTCATTTAACTCCATTTTCTTTTTTAATATGATAATATGAGGTATAATATAACTAGTGTGTAGAGTTTTAGGCTTGCATTTGTTTTTGATTGAATTTCGGGAAGGTATATGTCATTTTCAGAACTACTAACTACGGTAAATGATTGAATTCTTATATTATGTGTTTATTCCTTGGTTGTTTTGCAAGGTTTATATGAATAACACACCAAGTTTGAGGACCTTCACCACAGATGAATTACATGAAGTTCGGGATAAGTTGGCGTCCCACCTTTGTGATGATTGCTTATGATACATGTTGGTGGAATTCGTGATATAATTAGCTACATCTACTAGTTTCTATCAATTCTATGTACACTTTTTACATTATTAAATATACATATTTAAAGTTAATTATTACGTTCAAAAACTTGTCATATATTATTGCAATTTGATAGGTTTTTTTTTTTGTGTCGATGGAAGGTTTTGGGTGGGGGGGTGGGGTGGGGGGCTGCCATGGGCTATGGGGGCTGGTTGGGTCTTTGGGGTGGCTGGCAAAGAATGGGTGGAGGGGCCGCGAGAGGGTGGGCTGGGGTGGGGGTGTAGGGGAGTGAAGGGGGGTGGGGGTGGGGTGGGGGCGGGGGCGGGGGGAGTGCGAGAGGGTGGGCGGGGGCAAGGGCGGGGGCAGGGGGAGTGCGGGGGGTGGGCGGGGCTTGGGGGGAGTGCGGGGGTGGGGGGGAGTGTAGGGGGCGGGGGAGTGTAGGGGGCGGGGGTAGGGGTGGGCTGGGGTGGGGCTGGGGTAGGCGGGGATTGGGGGGAGTGCGGGGGGTGGGGGTGGGCTTGGGGGGGAGTCTTGGCGGGTGGACGGGGGGGTGGGCTGGGGGGAGTGCAGTGGGGCAGTGGTATGGGGGGTGGGCCGGGGTGGGGTGGGCTGGGGAGTGTAGGGGGTGGGGAGTGGGGTGGGGGGCTGGGGCGGGGGGGGGGGGGTGTGGGGGGTGGGCGGGGGGGTGGGGTGGGGTGGTTGGGGGAGTGCGGGCGGGGGCGGTAGGGGGCGGGGCAGGGGAGTGTAGGGGTGGGCATGCAGGGCAGGTTTATTTTTTTTTTTTAAAAAAAACATAGGAATACGAAGCGCTGCGGTTTTAAGCCTAAACCGCTAAAGAAGGGATGCATTTTCGCCTTAAAACCGCAGCCCTTCACTTAAAGAAGGGTTGCGGTTTAAGCCGAAAACGCTGCCCTTCGAGCTAAGAAGGGCTGCGTTTTTAGCCTGAACCGCAACCCTTCTTTTCTATTGAAGGGCTGCTGGCCAAAAACGCAACCCTTAGGGCTGTTTTGACCGCAGCCCTTCCTTATTTTTCCACTAGTGTAGGTTGTCTTTCTTTTCCAATGTCTATATCTTATTGCTTGAGGACAAGCAATGGTTTAGCTTGGGGAAGCTTGATGTATCATATTTATGTATAGTTTTTACGTGCATTTAGGTTGCATTTTAGAGCATTTAGATTCATATTTAGTTTCGTTATTGCATCATATTCTTAAGTTTTGCTTTTCTACTCCTATTTGGTATGTTTTCTTGTTTATTCGAGACTTTCCTTATCTTGTAATTTACTTCCCTGGTCTTATTAGGTTACTTAATATTATTTAAATTAGGTATAACTCCTCTTTCCTCTCTTCTACTCTCTCATTACATAGTTTTATTCCTGAGTTCTAATTTTAGTTTTCTCTTCTTCTTTTTCTCTCTAGTTTTAGTTGCAAACTCGAGTTTTTTGTTCATCTTCATTAATTCATGATTTCAATTAGTTTCTTTCATTGATTTATTTTATTTACATTTTCCTTTATAGATTTAGTTTTTAATCTTTATTTCATGATTGAGTAGATTTTATTTCTAGGGTTGTTTGGGAATCCATATTTATATGCTATGAGTCTTAATTGTTATGTGTTGATGGTTTGATTAGTTATTGATATCTCTAATTGATAAGTGTTTTTATTATTAATCTTGCAATCTGATCAATTGTATGACTAAATATTGCTAACATCGAGTCATAGATCGAGAGATAGTACTCTTTAGAGGTTTACTTACAATTAGCAAATCTGTTATGTTAGCAACCGTACTGCATATGTTTATTTGAGAGCGTTAAGACTTGACCATAGGATTAACCTGTGCTCTAGGTTTCTGATTAATTGAACTATTGATGATATTTTGATAGATTATATATATATATGAACATGGTGAACCATTGCCCTATATCTTTTTAGTTTGATTTTCTTTATTTATCAGTTTAGAACCTTAATTAACATATTTTTGATCTTGTTTAGTTTCCCCATACCTTACAAGCTAGATTAGAACGAACATCTCTATGTGTATTCGACCCTACTTACTCTACTACATTGTTAGAAGGTTTACTAGGAATTATTTTTGACAGGTGTACGACAACCTATCAATGAGCCTGCATCGTTTTGCAAGGTACACCCGCATCGTTTTGCAAGGTGCGCTCGCACTATTTGGCTCGAGGATAAAATTTAAAGACTGATAAAATTTATATAGTGCGCTGGACCTATTGTGTTCTAGAACTATTATGTAAGGCCTCGTACCAATTAAAACACTAGTTAGATTTTATCTCGATTTTATGTTTTATTATTAGACGTTTAGATATCTTATTAGAGTTTATGCTAGAGAGAAAAATACTGCTTTAGATCTTAAGTAATTAGATTGAAGATTAATGAATAGTCTACAACTTTGAGGTATACCAATTCAATTTTGTTGGTTTTAAAGATTTTGTTAATCTTCTTTTAGTTTTTCTTCTCTCTTTATTCATGGTTAGAGTAGTTTGATTATAGTTTCATAATTATTAGTTTGTACTCCCTTCCTCGTCCATTAATCATGTTTAGCCCTAGATTAATTATAAATTTCAGATTTTTATGCTTAGATTCCACAATTAATGAGTAGTTTCCTATCTAGGGTTTGTGTGGAAGTATGAATTAGGGCTTTGCTTTGGTTGTTAATGTAATTGTGGTGATTTAATGATGATTATGCATTGATCTTGGTGTTTTGACGCATGAGGATGGATATTGATGACACCGTTGTTTTAGTATTTTGGTTACATATGTTCTTAGTCGAATTTTGAACCCAAATCTCAACCCTATCAATCAACTTAATTTCAGGCCAAGTTATTAGGTAGAAATCAAAGGGATCCTTCTATTAGGAGTTTTTCAACCTTATTTGATCTCTAAATCAATTAACTAAAGACCATTCAAGAGAGGATTTAGTTGATTAATTAAGCGATTAATCTCGAGGATCATTCCAGAGAAGACTTGAATATTTTAGAGGAAAGTTAAACCTTGCATAATTATCGCTTTTTGATCAGCAATTGCATTGTTAATTAATCATTCTTCCCATTTGAATCACAATACCCCTCCCCCAAGTTCACTATGAAGTGCTAAAAAGAGTGTTACTTCACATTGTAATAAGATTAAGAAGGAACCTCTTTTCTAACACACCAAATACATTCTAGAAAGCAGACATAATAAATATAACGAATAAGGAACTTAAACTTTAAAAATTGACATAAATATTGTAGGCCACAAAAAGGCCAAGGAGACCATCTATAGAAGACCGGTTAAGGTCACTAACCCATTTCTTAACCATTGATTATCTAAAACCAATCTCTTAAGTTTATTTTTTGACTCATTGAAAAAGGTGTTGTGAGATAGGAAACTGATTCTCAGTAAAGCCGGTTTCCTTGAAATATTTTAATTTTTAATTGATTTTGTTTCCAACAAAATACTACTATACAGTACGTGCTATATATTTATCTTGTTGTGAGATAAGAGACCACTTCTAAGTAAAACTGGTTTCCTTGAAATATCTTAATTTTTTAATACAATTTCATTTTAACCTAATATGTGATATTATTTTATTTGTAGAATTATTTCTCTTTTGAAATCAACAAATCAGGAGCATTCATAAAAAAAAAAAAAAAAATTAAAAAAATAAACAAGCAGACTTCTCAACGTAAAACGTGATTGTAGAATTTCTTCTCAATCCCGCCACTTTGCTGAGAAGCGGCCATCGCTAAAACCTTAAACACCACTCCTGATAATCCAAATTCTCCCAGCTCCATTAACCGCCTCACTCCCGTATACTAGGTTGAAGGGAGAATGACCCGTTGCTTCTTTGGTGGTAGTCCGAGCCGACCAAGGGACTCCAGGTAGGTCATCAACCCACACTCCTTTAGCGTCCTCCAAGGATTTTCTGATTCCTTTGAGGATGATCTTGTTAGCCGACTCGGCCCGTCCGTTGGTTTGTTGCCTCGATACTGCGGAAAACATGGTTTGTATTCCGAATAGAGCAAAATAATCTCGAGTGGGGCTGCTATTGAATTGTCGCCCATTGTCAGATACCAATACCCTTGGTATTCCAAATCTGGTGATAATGTTCCTCCATATGAATGCCTGGACCTGTTTGTCGGTTATTGAGGAGAGTGGCTCGGCCTCTGTCCACTTAGTAGATTAGTCGATTGCGACTATTGGGAACTTCCGTTATCCCGAGGCTGGGGGGAATGGTCCGAGGAGATCCATGCCCCATTTGTCAAATGGTAGAACTGCCTGGATTGTGGTCAAAGAAGTGATTGGTGCTCTGGGGATGTCTGAGTGGATCTGGCAGGATGAGCACCTCTTGATTAGCTCTTATGTGTCTGATTTCAGAATCGGCCAGTAGTATCAGGCTTTGAGGGCTTTCCCTGCTATTGTCCTCCCCCCTTGGTGACTTCGACAGGCTCCTTGGTGGATTTCCCTTAGGATGTAGTCCCCTTCTTCTGGGTTTACACACTTGAGCAGAGGGTGGGTGAAGGACTTTTTGTAGTGCTTGTCTTCATGCCATAGGAACCATCCTGATTTGTGCTTGATCCGCTTGGCTTCTTTGTTATCCTCGGGCAATATCCCATCTTTCAAATACTTAACAACTTCTTCCATCCATGTGGATGTCCGACTCAACACCAACTGCTCTTTGGCGTTGATACTTGGCTGATGTATTAGTACCTCCCACATAATGGTCCGAGGGGCTGACCCTTCTGCTGAGCTTGCCATCCGAGCCAGTGCATCGGCTTGTTGATTATCCAACCTGGGTATGTGAGTGATGCTGAATAGGGCTAGATTCTTGATGAACTCTTGGGTTTTGGCCAAGTACATTCTCATGTTTTCTTCTTTCGCCTCGTATTCACCGAAACCTGACCCACTATGAGTTGTGAGTCGGATTTTGCTTTGATAGACGTGGCTCCTGCCAGGATGCAAAGTTGGAGTCCGAGTATAAGCGCTTCGTACTCCGCTTCATTGTTAGACCCTAAGAATTCGAATTTGATGGCATACTCCATTTTTTCTCCGATAAGGGGTTTGATTACTAACCCAGCTCCGCACCCCGTATAGGTGGATGACCCATCCACCTGCATTTCCCAACCGTCTCGCTCGCCGACTGGGGGCCTGGTGGACCATCCTATTATGAAGTCTGCTAGGGCTTGTGCTTTTATGGCCCTTTTTGGCTCATATTCTAGCCCGATGTCAGCTGGTTGATCCGCCCAATCAGTTATTCAACTGGAGTGATTTCTGCTCTCAATGAGTTTTCTGAGTGGCTGTTCGGTGAGGATTTTAATTTGGTGAGCTTGGAAGTACGACTTTAGCTTCCGACTAGCAATTACAAGGGCAAATACCATCTTCTCTTCATATACTTAGCTACCACTCCTCGGAACCCATGGCTTATGAAGTAGACGGTGTGTTGCTTTTCTTCTCTTTCGACTACCAGGACAACACTGAGGGCGTACTCTAAGACAACCAAGTATATGAACAAGGTTTCCCCCGGTAAGGGGGAGATCAACTTCGGGAGAGTTGATAGGTGCGTTTTGAGGGAAACGAAGGCTTGTTTAACTTCTTCTTCCCAAGTGAACTCTTTTCTTTTTAGAGCCTTGAAAAAATGAAGGCTTTTGTCGGCTGATCTTGAAAGAAAGCGTCCAAGGGCTGCCAAACAACCGGTTAGGTGTTGCACCTCTCGCATGTTCTGAGGGGATTTCAGTTCCATTACAGCCTTGATTTTGTCTGGGTTGGCCTCGATTCCTCTCTTATCCACCAAGAATCCGAGGCACTTCCCTCCTTTTACTCCGAAGACGCACTTCTTCGGATTCAACATCATGCGGGACCGCCTCAATGTTCCGAGGGTTTCCCTTAAGTCTAAAGGGTGATCCCCATGGGATTTGCTTTTGACTATCATGTCATCAACATATACTTCAATGTTTCGACCCAGTTGGTCACTGAAGATTTTGTTAAAATTTTGCTGGTACATAGCCCCTGCATTCTTAAGTCCGAATGGCATCATCTTATAGCAGTACACACCTTGCTTTGTGACGAAGGCGGTATGAACCCGATCGTGCTCAGCCATTGGGATTTGATGATATCCAGCATTTGCGTCCATGAAGCTTAGAAAAGCATGCCCAGTCGTTCAATCGACCAACCTGTCAATTTTAGCCAGGGGATGGTTATCTTTTGGACAGGCCTTGTTCAGGTCTGTGATCTACACACATCCTCCATGCCCCGCTCGATTTTTTGACCAGTACTACATTGGCCAACCACTCCGAGTACTGGCACTCTTTTATGAAGCCTGCCTCAAGTAACTCAGATGTTGCTGCGGCGTTCCTCTCGGGACCCTGGTGTCTCAGTTTTTACTTGACTGGATTGAAACCCTCTTTGATATTAAGTTCGTGGCACATGATTTTGGGATCAAGTCCGACATCTCCGAGGCTTCAAAAGCAAAAATATCTTTGAACTCAAAGAGTTTTTAAATGATTTCTTCTCTAACTTGAGGGTTCATGGCTTTGCCTACCCTCAATGTCCGACCGAGCTCTTTGTCGATGACAACTTCTTCATCGTTTTCGGCTGGCTTCGAGCGTTCGTATTGTTTAGAGTTTTTAGTGATGTATACCCCGAGGCCACTTGCTGGCTGATTTTCTTCTCGCTTCCTCTTTTTCGAGTTCTCTTTGACGTCGACCTTGTTTTTTAGACTATTGACATAACATTCCCTTGCTGTTTGCTGGTCCCCCTGGAACTTTCTGACCCTACCCTCGTCGGTTTCGAATTGCATGAGGGGCTGATAGATGGAAATTGCAGCTTTGACCTCGTGAATGTTGGTTTCCCCATTATAACATTGTATGGCAGAGGGATGTCCACCACTAGGAAGTCGATCAGCAGGCTTCTTCCCTTGCCTTTCTCCCCAATCCGAGTAGGCAGCTTTATAGATCCGACTAGGTGCACAGAGTTTCCCCCGAAGTTTATGAGCGGCTGATTCAGGGGGGTAACATCCTTCTCGCTGTACTCCAATTTCTTGAGGCACTCCAGGGTGATTATGTCGGCCGATGACCCGCTATCAATCAACACTCTTTTGACCCTTGTGTTTGACACTTTTAATTCGATGACCAGGTGGTCGTCATGCGGTGTGTGGAGAGTCCGACTGGATTCTCCAAATGTCATCACAGGGCAGTCGGTTCTGGGGTGGTGGACGTTAAGAACTTGGTGCTTGAAACTCTGTAGGTGGGCTTTGCGGGATCAGCCGATTAGGCCTCCCGACGCAAAGCCACCTGCTATGACCCCGATGAATCCTTTTGTATCCCCACTGTTCGACTGATCCACCTTTTGTTTGCCTTTTTCCTCACTTGCGTGTTTAAGGTAACGGTTTAGCTTGCCTTGATCCACTAAGTTATCAAGGGATTTCTTCAGCTCCCTGCAATCTTTGGTGGTGTGTCCACACTCCTTGTGGTATTCGCACCATTGGCTTTTATCTCTCCGATCGGATGAAGTTTTGATGGGGGATGGGCGGGGAAGCATGGACTTATCCTTTATGTCCAAGTAGATTTGTCTTCTATTTTTGCTGAACCGAGGGTCATTGATAGGATGGGCTTTTCTTGGGATAGATGGCTATGTTGCCTTTTCTGGTAACCATCTTTTCAGCCCTTTAGTGGATCCCTAAGCTTCCGAAGTTAGGTCAACTCCCAAGTGGGACCCACTGCTGCCAGTTGTCTAGGGCCAGGGTGGCTTTTATGTAATCATTGGGCTGATCATTCATTGAACCCATACATGAGAAATTAAGGTTGGTGAAGTATCTTCAATTGGTTATAAGTTCATGATTTTGCTGGTTGATGAAAATGATCTTTTTTATCTTGTAACATTATTAGATGAATGCTTAGTCTTGATTAATGGTTGAATTGTGTGCATTGTTATCATTTGTTGCACCTTTTTATGTCTAACTAGTGACAATGAAGAATGATCTAAAGTACAGGTAAAAAAATATTAGTCTTCTAATTGGGTGAAAGAATCTATTATAGTAGGAGTAATTAACAGTCTCTTTGATGATTAAAAATTTGCTTTTTCAATGTTTGGATTGGCAATATGATCCTTAATTGGGCATTACTTTTAGTAAATTTTGGAACTTGAACATTCATTTCATAGAAATCAGTTTAAGCTTGATTTCTAGCTTTATTGTGCAATGATAGGAAAGTAGTATTCTGCGGCTCTTAAGCTAAGTTATCCTTTTGCCTTTAGGTCTCAATTTACTTTGAAAAGGCTAAGGTGATAGGCGTTTCAAAATTGAGCTACTAGAGATAATGTTGGTCTAACACTGGTTGGAACCTAATTCTTATCGGGCGTCTTGGCTTAGTTAGTGTGGTATCAATCTTAAATGTACCATACTAGTTGTAATATTATGGACACAGGTAATTAGCTTATTAAGTTGGTTAAACCACTTATATTACTTAATCTGCTTAAGGTTGCTCATATTGTTGTTACCTAAAAGCAACCTGCATTCATTAAGCAACAGTTGTGTAAAATTATTTGCTCACCAGATGATAATCCTTCACTAGATCATCTGGACATCTTTATCTTTGCTTGTCTCTGGTATGCAATAGCTCATGACAGGTGGAAAGTGGTATCAAATGTTGTTATGTTGGTTCTAGAATTGTCTTTGATGTTCCCAAGGTTTGGTATAGTTTTACATATATCGCTCTTTGATATGAAACATTTTGTGATGGCAATGAAGAAATGGATTTCAAGGCTGTGCCGTGGTAGGAGACCACTGACTTGAAAGCAATTACGGCCCGACAACGGTGGTAATCGATCTGACCGGAAAGCTGCCCAAGGTTAACACAACAACCTAAACTGTCACCACTAACAGAGTAGGCTATGGAGACTAGCACGTACCCAGGAAGAAAAGAAGAGAAGATAAAAGAGAGAATGGTTTTTTTGTATCTCTCAACTGAAGAATAATATACTGATCTTATAGGAAGAGATCAAACCAAAAAACGAAAGGCAGAAAATCCGGGGAGGATCAAGGGATTGCCATAAATACTGTAACGTTTTGAAGGTTATAGTCTTCCCACAACAGTTAAGTTTATTCCCCAAAGCCCAAGGCCCATGGCCTTGGCCCGGTCCGGGCAGGCGGCGCGCGCGTGTGTGTGATAGCAAGCCTAAACCCAAGCATGATATCCAACCACAAAAGCATCTCAAGTACCAACTCAATAAGAATAAGAAAGAAGGGAATATATAAACAAGGGAGTATTTCCTCCCACAAGCAATGTGGGACTTTTGAAGAAAGAAGGTTAAGGCTTTTCAAGCCTTGATTCCAACAATCCCCCACAAAGGCTCTGAAAAGCAAAAGAAATTCCTGGGGTAAGGAAAGGAAAGTACTTAAGCATCAATATCTTTCGATTTGAATTTATACATAGTGAAATGAGGCAACAACTTAATTTCTAGTGAGTTAATTTCTCTTAAACTCACCAGAGTTCCTTTAAGACCCCCACAACACATACCTACCTTAAGATCGTGCAGTCTCCGTGATAAATCACAAGCGCTTTATAGCCATGCGCATTCCTTGGGTCTCATAAGTGCTCTAGAAAGACAGCCCAGTCTTTCATAGAAGGCGGCTCAACCTCTACACTTACGTAGGTAGTCCATCAAGTGTTTCTCAACAACACCACCCCGAAGGGATATGGAACCATTAAGAGCAAAAAACTCAGCCTCATAATATAAATCCATCAAGTGCGTCTCATTAGCACCACCAATAGGCTATGGATTTAAAAAAAAAACACTACCATGCGCCATAGGGATGAGAAATGTAGTGCAAGTTAAGATTTTTATGGCTTTGTTTGACCACAAATGAATATCCACCTTAAAATCTCAACTAATGGGCTTTAGCCCCCATCCCCCTCGACGATTCTAGGACAACTCTCCTAGATAACCCCTTAGTAAAAGGATCAGCAAGATTTCTTTCGGACCTCACATAGTCCAAAGAAATCACCCCATTTTTCAAGAGTTGTTTGACGACTCCATGTCTGATCCATATGTGTCTCTTCTTACTATTGTAGACACTGTTCTTAGCAACACTGATGGCTGCTTGAGAATCACAATGAAGAGAGACAGGTGCACCCTATCCTCCCCATAAGGGAACATCAGACAACAGATTTCTCAACCATTCAGCTTCTTACCCTGCCAACTCGAGGGCAATGAACTCAGACTCCATGGTGGAACGTGCTATACAAGTCTGCTTCGAAGACTTCCATGATATAGCACCACCACCAAGGGTAAACACATAACCACTAGTTGAACTGATATCATCATTACCAGAAACCCAATTTGCATCACAAAATCCTTCAAGTACAGCAGGAAATTTAGAATAATGCAAACAAAAATCAACAGTTCCTTTTAGGTATCTGAGAAGACGATAAAGAGCATTCCAATGTTCATTACTAGGGTTATGAGTATATCGACTCAGTTTACTCACTGTATAAGCTATGTCAGGTCGAATACAATTCATGAGGTACATCAAACTACCTATGACTTTCGCATATTCACTTTGAGAGACACTTTCACCTAAGTTCTTGGTCAAATGAATACTAGGATCATAGGGAGTACTCACTGGAACAACATCAAAGGAATTAAACTTTTTAAGCACCTTTTCCACATAATGAGACTTACTAAGGGAAATGCGACCGGAGATATTCTTAAGTCTTACTCCTAAAATCACATCAGCTTCTCCCAAATCCTTCATCTCAAATCTTGATAACAACCTTTAAGTTGCTGCCAAAAATCAGCATGTCATCCACACAAAGACATATAATAACACAATCTGATACTATCAATTTGGAATATACACATGAGTCAGGGTTGTTGACAATGAATCCATTTGACACAATAGTATTGTCAAATTTTTCATATCATTGTTTCGGTGCTTGTTTGAGACCATATAAGGACTTCCTCAACTTACACACTTTATCTTCTTGACCTTGCACCACGAAACCCTCAGGTTGAGACATGTAAATCTCCTCCTCTAAGTCACCATTCAGGAAAGCAGTCTTAACATCCATCTGATGTATAACTAAGTCATGAATAGCAGCAAGAGCTAGCAGGGTCCTAATGGTGGCTATCTTAGTCACATGAGAATAAGTGTCAAAGTAATCTAGTCCTTTACTCTAAGTAAAGCCCTTAATGACAAGTCCAGCTTTAAACCTCTCTATTGTCCCATCAGGTCTCAACTTCTTTTTAAAGATCCATTTATTATCTCTTTGACCCCTTATGTAAGTCAGTTAACTCCGAAGTAGAGTTAGACACTATGGAATCTAACTCGCTCTTAATGGCCTCTTTCCAAAAACTAGCATCCACATATCTCATTGCCTCTTCAAAAGTCTTTTGATCCTCTTCTATCATGAAAGCATAAACTAGTTCATCACTCAACAAGTCAACACAAGAACTTTCAGACAGGAAAGCAGTGACAAAATCAGAACCAAAGTCTTTTGCTGCTCTAGGTCTTTTACTTCTCCTAGGCTCATCTACAGCAGAAGAACTACTAGCATGCATGTCAACTGAAGTACTACTTAAAGTCAAATCAGCAGGAATATCACTAGTAGATAAAACAACATCATGCGTAGAACAAGTAGATAAATCAACAACAGGAGAAGAACAAGAAGGCACAGATGCAGTATCACCCTTTTTCAAAGGAAAAACATGTTCAAAAAACTCAGCATCTCTGTATTCACAAATAGACCTATCGCTTAAAGTTATGAATCTATAAGCAGCATGAGCATAGCCAATAAACACAACATCAAAAGTCTTGGGGTCCAATGTTTGACTTCTTATAGTCAGGCAGCCCAACTTTAGCTAGACACCCGCACACTATAAGAAAACTCAAGTTTGGAGGATACCCCTTCCATACTTCATAAGGAGTTTTATCTAACTTTTTGTGAGGTACTCGGTTAAGAACATGGCAGGCTGAAAGGACTGCTTCCGCCCACATTTCATCAGGCAACCCAGAACTTACAAGCATAGCATTCATCATATTTTTCAAAGACCTGTTTTTCCGTTCAGCTATACCATTTTGTTGAGGTACATAGGGGGCACTAAGTTCATGAATGATACCCAATTTCTCACAATGGTCATTCAAAGAGTTATTCTCATACTCTGTACCCCTATCAGACCTAACCCTCTTGATTTTCCTATCAAGTTGGTTTTCTACTTCGGCCTTATACTTTATAAAAGCTTCCCCTGCCTCACTTTTGGCTTTAAGAAGGTATAACTTAGTGTACCTCGAGTAATCATCAACAAAGGAAATGTACCAAAATTTTCCTCCTCTACTTCTAGTGTTCTGGAAATCAGCTAAGTGCGTATGAACCAATTCTGGAAGTTGTGTGGTCCTTTGAGTCACGGTTTTGCAAGGTTTCTTAGTAAATTTTGCTTCAACACAAACTGGACACTTAGAAAACTCTGTTGTGGACAAATTAGGAATTAAAGCTAAGGTCCTTAGTCTCTTAATAGAAGCAACATTCACATGCCCTAATCTACCATGCCATAAATTTAAAGACTCAGCAATATAAGCAGAACCAGAAATAGTTTTATTAATAGCAAGAACAACAGAAGAAGCAACATTCAAAATAAATAAACCCCCACTTAAATACCCTTTCCCCCACAAACTCCCCACCACGAGTCATTACAACCTTGTCACCCTCAAAAACAATTTTCAAGCCAGCTTTGTTTAACAAGGCACAAAACACTAGGTTGGGACGCATAGTAGGAACATACAACACATCTGAAAGGGAGAGGATTTTTCCAAAGGTAAGTTTTAGAGTGACCTTTCCTTGTCCAAGCACTCCAACAGTTGCCGCGTTGCCCATGTAGACACACTCGCCTTCAGCAGCATCCTGGAAGTCATGGAGAAGCTCCTTGTTTGCACAGAAATGCCTCGAAGCCCGGTATCCAAAATCCAATCAGAACTATTCTCGATCAGATTCGCTTGAACAACCACAGCAGCGACAATGTCATCAGATTCAGCAAGGTTAGTCTGAGGTGTTTGCTTTTGAACAGAACCTTGGCGTTGAGAACATTGATAAGCCTTTTGATCAGGCTTGCCACATACATACCAAAGAACAGATCTCTTCTAAATCTTACCATCAGGTTTGTTGAATTTCCCTTGTTTCTTACCTTTGTTGTTGACCTTCTTACCTTTACCCTTAAACTTATCAGATCCTGATGAAGCAGCAGCAGTTTCCACCAGGTTAGCTTTGGTAACAGTGACAACAACAGAGTCCTGATTATCCTTGATGCGGTTTGCCTCTTCAATCCTCATATGACTAATGACTTCTTGAAGAGACATAAACTCTTTCCTATGTTTCAGATTATTACGAAACTCTCTCCAGGAAGGGAGAAATTTTTCCAGCAGAACATTAGCTTGAAAAACTTCGCAAATCTTCATGTCTTCATTTAAGACATCAGGACACATATTTTCATAGACATGAACTTGGTCCATGACAGGCTTGTCATCAACCATCTGGAAAGCCAGCCACTTTCCGACAACATACTTTTGTTTCCCAGCATCATCAACCCCATATTTTTTGTCAAGGGCCTCCCAAATCAGTTTAGATGATTTATGCACCATGAATAAATCAAACAGATTGTTTGTCATCAGATTAAGGAGGTGGAAACGAACAGTCTTATTATCTTTTTCATATTTAAAAGAATTTCGTCCTCATTCTTCTTAATAACAGAAGTAAAAGGAGAAGAGGATGAATCACCTGCAGCAACAATAGCAGCAGGACAATCCTTGAAAAGAACGTAGTCGATGTCCAACTGCTCAAAAACCATTAGCAGTTTTTGAGCCCATCGTTTGTAGTTATTCCCGTCAAGAGACTCAAGCTTTGAAAGGTGAGCCATGGATTTGTTCGAAACGTCAGCCATTGCAAATAAGTAATTGCTTTCAAATTGTTAGAAACTGACAATTGCAATGGCAATGAAGAAACTGATTTCAAGGTTGTGCCGTGGTAGAAGGCCACTGACTTGAAAGCAATTACGGCCCGACAACGGTGGTAATCGATCTGGCCGAAAAGCTCCCCAAGGTTAACACAGCAACCTAAACTGTCACCTCTAATAGAGTAGGCTATGGAGACTAGCACGTACCCAGGAAGAAAATAAGAGAAGATAAAAGAGAGAATGGTTTTTTTGTATCTCTCAACCGATGAATAATGTACTGATCTTATAGGAATAGATCAGACCAAAAAACGGAAGGCAGAAAATCCGGGGAGGATCAAGGGATTGCCATAAATACTGTAACGTTTTGAACGTTACAGTCTTCCCACAACAGTTAAGTTTATTCCCCAAAGCCCAAAGCCCAAAGCCCAAGGCCTAAGGCCCAAGGACCATGGCCCTGGCTTGGTCCGGGCGGACGGCGCGCGCGCGTATGTGTGATAGCAAGCCCAAAATCAAGCATGATATCCAACCACAAAAGCATCTCAAGTACCAACTCAATAAGAATAAGAAAGAAGGGAATATATAAACAATGGAGTATTCCCTCCCACAAGCAATATGGGACTTTTGAAGAAAGAAGCTTAAGGCTTTTCAAGCCTTGATTCCAACATGTTATACATTGATGTTGTTCTTACCATGATGATCTTTCATGAACATCAAGTGACAGTTGCACAGTTACTCGATGATGATTGTAGATGATAGTATATCAGAGAGAATAAGCTTAAGCTTCCATACCCTATCTATGATATTCTTTAACCTCACAAAGTGGGGCATGTGAAGATATGCCAACCATTATTTTATAAACATTATGACTCGCTGGTATGGTTATCGCTTCTGATTAGATGGAATAGTTTTCTATGTTATGAACTGAAATATATCCGAGTTTTAATCGATTTGTTATTTATGAGTTTGTGTATAAGAAACTTATAGAATATATCCTAGTTCTAACTATAATTATCTGAAATTATTTTGTAGTACTTTCCTGGGATTCCTAGCACTTATTCACAAGAGATGATTGACAAGCTAAGAGATAGGGTTGTGCAAAGACCAGGGTCGGACCAGAATCTGGACCGGACTGGACCGGACCGCAGTCTTCCGTCCGGTCCTCGGTCCACAAAAAATCCCGATTCCAGGTTTCCGATCCGGCCAAAACCAGGAAAATTCCTGTCCTGACTTGTGGACCGGAATTTCTGAATTTTTAGTAAAAAAAAACAAAGTTGATATGTTAAAAAAAGCTTAAAAGGTAGAAAATTAGAAAGTGAAAAACCTATTATTTATTACCTTTAGAATGTTGTTATTAAAATTATTAAATTTTAATGTTTCTAATTTATAAATATCTTTAAATCAAATAAAAAGTTTTGTTTTTAAAAAATAAAGATTCCGGTCCAACAAATCCAAAACCGGACCGGACCGGAAAAATTCCGGTCCAGACCAAACCGGACCAGAATTTTTCCGATCCGGTCCCGGTCCAAAAATTTTCCAGATTCCGGTCCACTGGTCCAGTCCGGTCTGGTCCTGGACTGGTGCACAACCCTGCTAAGAGATATGTTGGTGTCATATGTAAGTAACCAAATACAAGACGATGGAGTTGAAGACAACGGCGGTCAAATTCAAACTTTATTTTTAAGATATTATTGGAGGAAATTGATGCTTTGAGAGAATATTTTTTTTTATACAAATTAAATATAGCGAATATTTTCTTGACAAGATGAATAAAGCAAGCGGAATTCCTGTTTAACAATATTATTGTAATTATTTATATATTGTTTTATAGAAAAAAACGTATATACAAGGAGTCGCAAATACAGGAGCAATTACAGGATAATGTATATATACTGTAATTTATTCTATTTTTTTTTTTTTAAAAATGTGTCATAAGCCTAAAAAATCGGTTGTGGTCAATAACTGGTTTCAAAGGGTAAGGTAAGGAGACTGGATTTAAATGTTAACTGGTCTCCTAGCCTCTTTACATATGATATATATGCTTACCTAAGAGACTGGTTTCAGTTGGCAACTGGTCTCCCAAATACACAAAGAAACCAAACATCATAACCGGTCTCCTAGCCTAGCTAGGACACCTGTGAGATGGAGACCTGTTATAGTCCGGTTTCCTAGGCCGTTTTCAACTGGTTTCCTAGGCCTTTTTTTGTTGTAGTGGATCATGGTATACAAAAGAAAGAAGGTAATAGAGGATTCCTTCTAAGCAAACATAATGTACATTACTTATGTTGCTTTTTCTGCATTATTCGCATCCTGGTTCTTCTGCTAAAAGTAGGAGCTGGATACATACATATATATATGCATACAATTTAACCTCAGTAGTGATAGGCTCTTTCCTCTTTAGGTTCATATTCACAGAGAGGGAAAAGAATAGCTTTACAAGTAACACAAAATGCGATTTAACAAAGAAATATTGATGTTTTTCCTTTGTAATTGAGCTAGAATTTTCAAAGTAAGTCCCTTCATTTGAGATAAACTGAGGACCCTAGTGGCTCAATTAAAGGATCGTTGCTACTTGCTATTAGTGATGGGGTTTGAAGGTAGGCAATAAGAGAAGAAAACTCAACCTCCGGTAGAAAACATTAAGCATTAGATAATGGTAACCTGAATCTTTAATATCGCTTATCTTGCAACACCTTTTTAATTGCAACTTGCTCACCATTTTCCAAGCACTTGGCCTAGTAATTGCATTAGGTTTCAGACAAAAGAGCAAGGGGAAAATGAATCAGTATCTAGTGCTCTTGTAAAAGCCAAAGATCATCAACAGAACAGTGATCCAATTACCTGGAAGACTACACCAAATGATCCAGTACCAACGACACGTTCTGCCATGTAAGAAACTGTCAAGGAATTATTTAAAAGTAAATTTATAAACAATAACAATCATGGTATCTCTGAACCACGAAAGCAAAAACGGTTCAATACTATTACTACTCAGCTCAAGATAAACAGTATATTAGTTATTAGCACCTGCTGTTAAGATAAGCGCTGATACTGAATCTTTAATGCCAGTTGGTGTTGTGAATGATGAAGATAGAAAGTTGTTATCTTCCATGGTTTTTCTAGGAAGTGCAAGTTTCTGAGTGGTTTTTCACCAGACATTGTAAATTTGAGGATTATATAGTTAAATGTTCTGGAATCATAGAATTACTGATGTTTTACCTTTGTTTGCTTATGGCTAGATGACTTAAGAAGAACAAAGGGATGACCTTTGCTTTCACAATGAATCCTTTAGTTTCTTTATGTCGGATGTGTTTGATACCATGTATTCTTGAAAGAGCTCCCTGAGTTTTGGCAGCGTCTTCAAGTGATAATCACAAGGTTTGATGTTGAGCAACCTTTTAAAAAGATTCTCCCAGAGCATGATTTTCTGATACCTGAAAGAAAAGACTTACTGCAGATAAGTACTTGCTAGCAGTGAAAGAATATGGTCCAGTTTAGATGCAAATCAATTTTGATCATCAATAAAGACCGTTATTGCATCAAGCACATTATATTAACAACAGATCTCTTAAAGTGTATGAGTCAAATTGGTTGATATGATCACATATTCTATTGTTTGATGATTACAATTATGATTTCCCTCATCTTAATAATCGAAAGGATATGATTGATATCTATATAAGTATATGGTTTTATACTTATAACACGTAGATCCAAGTAAGAAGGGTCCCGAGGTCCAAGTAAGAAGGGTCGAGGTCCAACAAATTTATTCAAAGTCCAGGCTCGTAAATTGGAAGACCGCTTTGCTATTTACTATAATGACTTAGGACAACCCATTGGACCTGAAAAGGCAAGGAAGGAGCTCACCAGATTCTTGGGAACCATAGCTCATGATCATAATTGGGCTCCATTGACTTACACAGATTAGCATGAAGCTCTAAATAAGGATAAGATTTGGGAATATATGAATGTAAGCTCTCTTTTATTTTTATTGTAGTCGAAATCCATGAATTTCAGTTAATACTCCAAAATGGCATGGTCCAGTAATATTCCCTATTTCTTTTGTATGCTTCTTTTTTCCTGCTAACTTAAAACTTGAAATCTTTAAGTGTAAATCTATTCTCCAGCTGAATCTGAACGTTGGATGGTGGAGACCTATAGACACATAATTGTGTCTCCCCATTTAAGGGGCTAATGATGAAACATAATGCGGTCTTAATTGGTCCCACCCAAGGGCAGAGCAGTCTGAGGAGTCAAAACTATTTTTACAAGTGTTAAAAGCGTACTTTAACAATCTAAAATCGTATTTTATTTCGAGCCGAACTCTTTGAAAAGCCCATTTAATTATTCATTGGTTATTGTTCGGTCCTATTTAAGTGTCCATTTAGTTATTTTATTTAAATAAAATAAATATTTTCAAAGATATTTTTATAATCAATGTCCGATTTTATCCCGTAAAATCATATTTTCGGAGTTAAAAGATAAAAGAAAATCATCAAAACGCGTTTTTATCAATAAAGCTGTCAAGACGTGTCAAAAGTAAGGCCGAGCGCACCATAGTGTGTCAAGCACACGAGTCTGACATGTAGACATGTGTGTCACACAGAGTCCTGCGCCTAGTGCACACTCTGTGCGACATGCAGCCTATCTTTTCTATCTTTTTCAAAAGCGCGTACCACGTGTGATTCTGCGTGTGATTCTACGTCACATAGCCGCTTGCGCTTGGCACAGCTGACGCGTGAAGTGCAAATTCGTTTTCCCTATAAATAGGCTTTGATTTTCCGAATTAAATTACGGTTTTCCACATACTTCAATACTTTAACACCACGACTTCGATACTTACGAATACCTTACGAACCTTTTCAAAATCTCTATAAAAACTCCTATTTATAAACAAACACACACATACAAATACATACTTTCAGACGTTCAGATTTCCAGGTTTCACACTGCTCGTCCCGAAGGTTGTCAATCTCTCAGACCCAAGCCACGGTATAATCCTGAGGGTCCTTGAATAAATTATTTTTTATGTTGAAGTTACTAACAATTTCTTTCCTAATGTAGATCTTTAATATAAAAAGCGCTCTTTTGTACATTCTAATCTTTCCCTCGTTTTTATTTATTTTTATATATTCATATGCATGTTATGTGATTGTATGATTTTAATGCTTTTATCACCCACATGTTATTTTTGCTAATCAAGACCTAAAGAATTGTTCAATATTAATCAGATAATTTGGACAGCCTGTTAGAAACCTTGTAATTTTGATTGTTTAATAACATATCACTAAAATAGTCTTTTATGTGTTTCCTGAACCAACCTAGACTAATATTTTAGGGTGTATAAAAATATTATTTAGTTATTATATTGCATAAAAATTGACATGACTTGATATTTACTAAAGGCCAACAATGGGCGAATGTGGTTCATTATGACCGTGTTCGTATCCTCACCCCCAAACTCAATCTATGGGTCATGACAATCTATGGAGTCGGGACAGGAAAGTCTACATTGGATAAATCCCTAATTTGTCCCTACGATTTCCCAATTTCCAATTAGGTTTATGATCAGTCTTGTTTTAAAGACTTGTTGGCGACTTCGAGACATTTTTCAATAAAACCTTAACAATGGGGTAGCCAAATACAAGCTCACACCGCGTAGGCGAAATAAAAACACGCGTACAATTTGGCGACTCCACTAGGGAGGATTTTAAAAAATTACTTTTTTAAAATGAGTGGGTGAAACTCGAAAAATACGATTCATACTATTTTTATGCTTTAGAATGACATTACAGTTTTGCATATGCATGGCTATTGTTTAAGCCACCATAAGGACAATGTACGTTACCTCATTAGCACATGTTATGAGCGTGAGGTCACCCCGGGGGGTTTGTGCTTTGTCCTTCCAAAAAGCTTCCAGAGCGATAATGTTGGATCTTAGTCATAAGCAAACCTACCCAACCATGGCATTGTTCTCTTGTTCCTGACTTGAGAACTGGAGTGCGTCTTACACGTGGCCACCTTTTTAAGCAAAGGCACAAAATGTGGGATCAATCTCTTAGTCATGGACCCTTTTCAGCCTTAACCTAAACCTGACCATAGTTTCAAACATAGAACTCGACTTTAGGTTAGAACTTTCGCATCCATGTTACATGAAATTTGCTTGTAATTGCAATTTGCCTGTTATTAACTTGTCGAATTGTCATTATTATGCGTCGTGCCTAAAAATCGCGTCTAGATAACAAATAAAAGATCGTCAATTAGCCAAACCTCGCCTAAATCCCCGAAAAACATGTCGGGGAGTAGTGCGCCAAGCGCATTAAGTTGCGCCTGGCGCACCACTCCTGTGCCAGATGCACGGTTGTGTGTCGCGCACAGCAATGTTGTGTGGCACGCAGTCTGTGCATCGCATGCTTTTCGTCGATTTAGTCGTTGTGGTGGTCGATCCTATGTTCGGCCCGTCTGCATTCGCGTAAAAACATGGTCATTCGAGGGGTCTCACCTAATTCACATAATATTCAATCTTTTCATGCAAGGTCGAGTATGTCCTAAAAAGTGCATCTACAAAAATGGTCATGGCAGAGTTAGAATTGTCATGCATGCCTACCTTCTCCCTGATGTACAACTAATCTTCCCTATCAATCTTACCCAATCATATTCAATCAATTTCAAAAAACTTAGATCTTTCAAAATCAATCCTACACCCATATCTATTCTACCTTTTTCAAAAAGCATTTACTAATAATCATCATACAAGACATTTACAACAATATTTTCGAAATTAATCCATCATATTTTCCTAACAAAAGATAAAAACAAGGGGTTCCTTTTAAAAACGAATATCGAAAATTCCAAGCCCAGTCCAAACACCTTTATTCAATACAATCCAATCCACTTGCATTCAATTTAGGCCCATATGCATTGGAGTTCATTTTGCATTTATATTAGGTCCATCTAAATTTGAGTCCATACATTCACTAGCATTAGAGTCCATCTTAGGCCCATATAAGTCTAGTTGATCATGTCCAAATTTAGGCCCATTTGCATCTTTATGTGAACCCTAGTCTATGTCAAGCCTAGTCCAAGTCTAATCCCAGTCCATTTCAATCTAAGTCCAAACCTAGTCCATTTTTAATGTCAAGCCCATGTGCATCTCCAAGTCTAACTTCAAACTAATAAAGGGCTAAGTCCAAATACAGGTCCATATAAGGCCAACTCATACCTTAAATCTAACCAAATCCAATTCCAATCCATGTAGGATGAAGTCCAAATTCTAAAACTCAAAACCTCTAAGCCTAGCGAAGCTAGCACTTCTTAAAGTCCATAAAGGCAAATCCTGATTTTATGAAGCTACTCACCCTTTAAGACCATAATGGCACCTTTTAGACTTAGTGAAGCTAGTCATCCCCAAGACCATAAAGACACCCCTTGAGTTTAGCGAGGCTACTCACCTTTAAGACCATAATGGCACCCTTTAGACTTAGCAAAGCTAGTCATCCCCAAGACCATAAAGGCACCCCTTGAGTTTAGCGAGGTTACTCACCTTTAAGACCATATTGGCACTCTTTAGACTTAGCGAAGCTAGTCATCCCTAAGACCATAATGGCACCTATTAAGTCTAGCGAGGCTACTCACCTTTTAAGACCATAATGGCATCCTTTAGACCAAGCGAAGCTAGTCACCCCTAAGACCATAAAGGCATCCTTCGAGTTTAGCGAAGCTACTCCTACCTTACATCTTTAGCATCCCAATTAAGTTTATGATGGCCCAAAACCTTTGAGTCTAGCAAAGCTAGTCCATCTTAGATCCATAACAACCCAAAATCATCGAGTCGAAGCCAATCACCCTTAAGTCTAGCGAAACTAGCGTTCCCTAAGTCCACATAGGCAATCCTTTTAAGTCTAGTCTGCTTGTAAGTTCAAAATCTAGTCCAGTCTGCTTACATAGTCCAGTCCAGTTAACATTTGCATATGCATATATATAGTTAGGCCCATGTCTGCATCATGGTCAAGCCCACAACAGTCCTAAAATCCATAACTATTTCTAATCCTCCATTTCAAAATCATTTCCCATTTCCATTTCCCATTTCAAATTTTCATTCTCCATTTCTCATTTCTCATTTCCCACCTCTCCATTTCTCATTTCCATTTCTCATTTCGAAATTCATTTCTTAAAATTTATGAGGTCCATTCGAAATCTGTTCAGGACAGGTCGTGAGATTATAACTTGGGAACGTCCGATGGAGAGGATACAAGGTCAACCTACTCCCAGACTCGTCAAACGAGTTCTCACCTTTCTAGATGAGTCTTTCGAAACTTGTGAATCATTTGAATCATCATCCGAGATGGGAGACAATTCTGAACAACTCAATGCAATCATGGCTCAGCTCAAACTGATGAACTCTCGTCTTGAGGGAGAAGATAAAGAGATTAAGGTGCTAATAGAAAAGCTGATAACTAAGGAAGAAGAGCATGATGACACTCCGCCACCACCACCTCCTATCAAGTCCAAGACATATTTGAGGTTCGACAAACTCGAGCAATTGATCCAGTCAATTCCTGCACTCGAGAGTCAGGCTCATGGCCATGACATCAGTGATCCTGAACTGAGGGAAAAGCTTCCTGAAAAGGTAGCATTAAGTGACCTCCTAAAAGTCAAGGGGGTCGAAGACCCAGATGATCATTTGAGAGCTTTCTCCATTTCTATGGCTCTTAAAGGCATGAGCATGGACCTGTTTGCTTATGTCTTTCCCTTGACCTTAGATGCACATCCATCCTCGTGGTTTAGATCCCTGAATAAGACCATGTTGAATGACTGGGACTACATAAAAGAAGAGTTCCACAAACCGTATGTATACAACACTCAGCTTCCTAGTGGTCTACATGAGTTGGAATTAACTAAATAGAATTCCAACGAAGATTTTATCACCTTCCTTAACCGATGGAGGGGAAAGGCCGCACAAATGACTAACAGGCCATCTGAAGAGGATCAAGTCCGAATGGTGATCCGTAATCTACAGTCTAAATACGGGGAACATATTAAATTCCAACCTATAGAGTCTTTCACGAAGCTCTACAAAGTTGGTTTACTGATTAAGGAAGAGGTGTAAGCCAACAAGAATAAAAGTTATAATAATAACAAAGTAATAACAAACCTTCTAGCTCCAAAAGCAACGACGTCAATGCCCTAACTACTAAAAAGAGAGGTTATGTATCAAAAGCCTCAAAAAATATTCACTCCTTTAGGCATGTCTTTAGAAGAAGCCTTCACTAGGCTTTATGCAAAAGGAGCACTTCAGCCTATCGGCCCAACTCCAGACTCTGCTCCTGAGAATAGATACAAGTTGTGGAATCCTAATGCATACTAATACAAGTACCATCAAGGAAATGGGCATGTGACATCATAGTGTTGGACTTTGAAGCATGCTCTACAGGACACGGTTGAAGATAGTAGACTACCAATTCCGCATGCAGCAAAAGTCAGCAACAACAGCAACCCCTTGGGCAGTGCTTAAATAATGTCGGGGCATGGTCATTTGACGCTAGTTTTCTAGGTTGAGTCGGGGAGTCCCTCCCCTAACTTCTTCATTTCCTTTTCTGTCGAGTCTATGTTATTTAGGACTTTAATGTTTATAAGCCTTGTTCCATTTCATTTATAATCAATAAAATAATTGCATTTTCTTTTAATTTTCATTGACCTTCCATCATTTTATTTATGCTTCTAATTCAATGATGAAACTTAAATCAAAATATCACCTAATGACTTTGATTAATTAACCAATAATAAAAAATTTGAAAAAAAAGATAAAGAGAGAAAAAATAAAATGGACATACTTTATTTTGGATCAGGAGTTATTCCCTCTTACTCTTCCCTCCATCATCCATAAACCATCTTCATGCAACAAAAAGAAAAATCCCTTAAACCATCATCTCTATCAGCCACATAAGCCTTCAAAATTAAAGCGCCATAAATATCCATCAAACTTTCCAATATCCTAAACCAAAAACTTGTGTGCAAGCCTCACTATAAAAAAGTTAAAAAAAAAAAATCAATGCCAGGCGAAAATAAAAAAACAGGTTAAAAAAATTCAAAGTGCGAAAAAAAGCAAAATCAAAAGAAAACACAAAAAATAAAAAGAAAAAAATGCAAAAGAGAAAAAGCCAAAGGCGAAAAAATAACAAAGTCAAGCTAGGGGGCTTGCACACAAGTTCCACCCCTCGTCAAAAATTTCTTTGATCCATTAAAACCTTAATCCTTATAATCCGAATCCATGATCCTTTCCTTCACCATCTAATTAAATCTTCATCAAAACCTCAAGCCTCGACCTTTAAACCTTCCATATTCAACCCTAACTCCTTTTTCAAGGTATGTCCAAGCTCGCTAGGTTGAAATCCCGAAAGGGCGGCCTAGGCCAAAGTTAGGGCGCAAAAAAAAATTAAATAAAGAAAGAAATCAGATCCAGAACTACGAATGGTCTGATTTCGCAAGAATACGTAGGAATTCTCATCTTGAGGTTCGATCGTTTCAATAAAACAAATTAGTCATAGTCTAATGAATTGACTTTCTAGAATTCATGAGCATATTTTTTCTAGATCTCGACATAGACTCGAGTCTGAACCTAGCCTCATCAAAGCTTTTTCCCACCTACATTTATTTAAGTCATAAATTTAAACCTTTTATTTTTCCATCCAAGCTCTCTTATATCAATTCTATGATTTCTGGCGATATTTAACTTTGCCTATATCAACTCCTCAAAGAAGAATCCCCAATGAAGAACTTTGAACGATTCAAGACAGATCAACTACATTTTAATCAAGGCTCATAGCGCCTAATTCAAGACAAGCTTACCCAAAGTGGGGGCTTCCTATATATGTGGTGGTTCCTCCAAATCAAATCAAACTCCCGAAAAGTTGTAGTCTGCGGACCTCGTTTACAAACCTCGATTATTTACGAAAAACAATTTTCGAAAATCATTCTATCTATATCTAATCATTCCATCATTCTACATATCCAGATCTTCTAACTTTGTAAAATCCTAACCTTGCATTGCATTTGATACATCCTAGTCTTGCATAACCCTGACCTTGCATGACGTGTCATATTCCTTACCTTTGCATAACCCTGATCCTTGCATAGCGTCTCATGCATCCATAGAGAGTCTAAGTTTGCATTACTGCATCATTATGTGCTTGTGTGAGTTGTTTGCACCTATCTTCTAACATCTTTCTCTGCAGGTAACTAGATTACTTGTAGCTATTGTCCTGCATACTAACTTTGTTTTGCAGAGACCGGCATATATAGATCAGTTCTAAACTACAGAGCATTTAGAATTGTTCGCCGTCCCGACACCGTGTACTTTGACTATCGGTTTCCTGAACCTCAGTCAAAGTGGGGGTTTCTTTAGACACATAATCGTGTCTCCCCATTTAAGGGCCCAATGATGAAACATACTGCGGTCTTAATTGGTCTGACCCAAGAGCAGAGCAGTCCGAAGAGCCAAAACTATTTTTAAAAGTGTTGAACCGTATTTTAACGATCCAAAATCGTAATGTATTTCGAGCCCATTTAATTATTCATTGTTAATTAATTATTTTATTTAAATAAAATATTTATTTTCCAAGATATTTTTATAATTAATGTCGGATTTTATCCGGTAAAATAAGATTTCCGGAGTTAAAAGATAAAAGAAATTATCAAAACGCATTTTTATCAAAAAAAAGCTGTCAAAACGTGTGAAAAGCAAGGCGGTGCGCCTAGCGCACCGTAGTGCGTCAAGCGCACGAGTCTGTCACGTAGACTCGTGTGTTAAACAGAGTCTTGCGCCTAACGCACACTCTATGCGACATACAGCTTGTCTTTTCTGTCTTTTTCAAAAGTACGTACCACGTGTACGCATTTTATTGGCCATGCCTCGTCAGGCGCGCCAATGTGTGCCTGACACGTGTGCTTCTGCGTCACACAGCCGCTTGCACCTGGCGCAGCTGGTGCGTGAAGTGCAAATTCGTTTTCCCTATAAATAGGCTTCGATTTTCCGAATTAAAATACGGTTTTTTCACATACTTCAATACTTCAATATAAATAGGCTTTCACACTTAAGAATACCTTACGAACCCTTACAAAATCACTCTAAAAGCTCATAATTATAAACAAACACACACATGCAAATAAATACTTTCAGACGTTCAGATTTTCAGGCTTCACAATTGCTCGTCCCTAAGGTTGTCAATCTCTCAGACCCAATCAACGGTATAATGATGAGGGTCCTTGAATAAATTATTTTTCTATTAAAGTTACTAACAATTTTTCTCCTGATGTAGATCTTTAATATAAAAAGCGCTCTTTGTACATTCTAATCTTTCTCTCCTTTTTATTTATTTTTATATATTCATTTGCATGTTATATGATTGTATGATTTTAATGCTTTTATCACCCACATGTTATTTTTGCTAATCAAGACCTTAAGCACTATTCTAATATTAATCAGATAATTTGGACAACCTGTTAGGAACCTTGTAATTTTGATTGCTTAATAACATATTATTAAATAGTCTTTTATGTGTAACCTGAACCGACCTAGACTAATATTTTTAGGGTGTATAAAATTATTATTTGGTTATTTTATTGCTTAAATATTAACATGAATCGATATTTAGTAGAGGCCAACAATGGGTGAATGTGGTTCATTATGACCGTGTTCGTACCCTCACCCCTGAACCCAATCTATGGTTCATGACCATTTATGGAGTCGGGACAGGGAAATCTATATTGGATAAGTCCCCAATTTGTCCCTACGATTTCCCAATTTCCAATTAGGTTTATCGGTCCTCCTTTAAAGACTTGTTGGCGACTTCGAAATCATTTTTCAATAAAACCTTAACAATAGGGTAGTCAAATACGCGCTCACACCGCGTAGGCGATATAAAAACACGCCTACAAGACCCTAGATGCATCATGGCGAGCTTTCAAATGTCGGCTCAAAAGGGACAACTACTATAAATATGACCCTTATGAACAACGATTTGGAGAATGCTCCAAAGAGGATGCCTGAATCACATTTGAAAATGATTCTAGCATATTGGGAGACTATACCTACAAAGGTAGATTAAAGACATAATTTATATTATGCAAATATTTGCATTATTGTTTCCTGCTTGACTTTTCCCTTTTGTTAGAAAATAAGTCTACAAAATTCTGAAAATCGCAAAGAACAAGACAGCATGCAAACAGTTGGTCCGATGATTTATGACGAGATGGTACTAAATACTTACAATGTTAGCTTACATAACGTCATTTTTTTACAAAAGATGCCTAGCTTATTGTTTTTGTCATCTATATATTTCAGTTGTGAAAAGATGGTGTAGCTCCATATAAAAGAAAAATGTTTGAGAAAACTCGTGTCAGAAAAAAAGGAAGAACATACAACCGACCTTATGATGATATTGATAAGAAAATTGTATATCTTAAGCTTATCATCTTCCATTCGAATCTAAACTTCTTTTATGATTACTTTATTGTACATTTTTAACATGGTATATTTAATTCATATACCAAGCTATGAGGCAATTGGAATCATCACAAGAAAATCCAAGTAATGAAATGAATCTCGTAGAGATCCATACCATGAACTAATGGGAGATGACCGGCCTGGTCGTATACGGCTACAAGTGTAGGTGTTCACCACAAGAAGCTAAATGATAAAAGGACTAGTACTTCTCTCATATTACTAAGGAGGTCATGGAGTCCATCAGCAGTAATAACTGATGTGCAGAACAATTTTGTTCCGGTTGCAGAATGGTTGGCGGTCTTGAGAAGAGTCCGCCAAAGAGTGGAGTTGGCGTCCGCTGGTGAATAGCTGCACAGGAAGCAAACATGAACTACCCTCGGGGGTGATGCGAGGAAACCCCCTCCGACGCTCAAGTTAGCACGTGTCCACTTAGGATTTAGAGAGAGAAAGTAGAGAGAGAGATAAGAATTGTGAGTGTGAGAGAATGTACCTGGAGAATAGTACTAGTGGGGTATTTATAGAAGTACTATTCCTCTGAAAGGGTGCGTAATCCTTTTACACGTGTACGGCTATGGTACGCCTGACATAAGGGAAGATTCCTCTATTTTGTCTTGTTAGGCAACCGCCAACGTTGTCGGACCACTTTAGTGAACTGACTTGTTAGAGTTGTAGGCGACGTTTACACGTTCGCGTCCTTCATAATGTTAGCGGACTCTTCGGGGATGTCCGCTAACTTACTTGGGTGATACCCATACAACTAGCCCCCCCCGGCATCATTTTGGGTCTTGACCACTAAGGATGTTGTTGGTGGACGCGAGCCAGTGTTGTCATGTTTAATTTTTCGGAGAAGTTGATTCGTTGAGTGCCACGTGTCGTTGCAGGGAGTTGCAGAATTTTGAAAAGTTAATGATTACTTTTTCAAAAATCCCGCCCATTACTTTATTAGGGTTTAACTGCGTTCTGATAGTTTATTAGGATTTCATAAATCGGGAAGGAAGTTGGGACGTTTTTTAATCTCAGTCGTTCGCTCACCACATATATATGGGAACAGTTGTCTTTTTTTCGGATCTTTTATCATATTCTCAAACTTTCCTTTCTTCTTCTCCAGTTTTCTCTGACAAACCTCCATAGCCGAAGCTTGTATTGCTCAAAAGTCACCCCTTTTGCACTAAAACTACTCCAAAAAGTTGCTAGAAATCTTTATCTTCACTTTCCGGTTCTGGTGCACTAACAATTTCGTCTTTTCTTAACGAATTTTTCCGGTTCTTTCGAGGGTTTTAGAGCTTCTTCTTCGCCGGCGTTTTTCTGGATCAAGCTTGGAGCTTTTTCTACGTTTTCTTGCCTTCAAAAGCTTTGTTCGCTCATTTTCGACCACCGTTCTTTATTTTCTCACTTTTTCTGACGACTTTCGTTTCCAGGTATTTCCTCAATTCTTCTTCACTTTTCCTAAAGTTTCTTTGCGTTTTCATCATGTGGGACCTGTCCGATAGCCAGAATACCCCTAGTGATGTATCTATGACCGAGAGTGAACCTTCTTCCCCCCTGCCGATAACAATCCTTCTTCAGATTCTAGCCCTGTGGGGAGGACTAGGCTATTAGCGGACATACCTCTCACGACTGAGAGAGAGAAAGAACTCATATCCAAGTTTCTTAACGACCCCTCTCCTCCTGATGAACATAACTTGACTAGGAGATACCTATCCTCTAGGGATAGCGGTGATAGGCAGACGCTTAGGGAACTTAGACATCAAATTCTTGCTAGACGGTCCACTAGGCATCCTCCAGCCGATGATGTTTCCGGCCTTGATGTAGCCCTCTTTATAGACCATGCCTGGTTAGATAGTATGGCGGATGCTGAGGTTGAAGTGACTGCTGACTTTTATGACCGTTTACACGAATATGTAGCCCCCACTTATCATCCTATCATTGAATTAGGTTACGATAGTGATTCAATTGCGACCATCATGGCCAATCAAGAGTCCGTTTACCAACGTCGATCTGTTACTGCCAGCCCTGTCGCTCGCGTTACTAAGGACGCGAACGATACTATGGATGTTAACATTGGCACCAGCGTGCCTTTGTCGGAGCGTGTGATTGGGGAGAGTTCCCATGCCGCTGAGAGGAGGGTTGACACCTCCAATGAAATGGAGGATGATAAGGAAATTGTTGAGGAAGAAGTTGATGTCGGTCCCAGATCCGACGCCCTTTGGCTGCCTGAGGAGTTTAGTGTCGGTCCCCTCAGCATAGAGATCGATGAGCTTTGGCGTCTGGACGCCATCAGCCTTGGGTACCCCAGGGTTGCTCGGGATTTGTATCAGTTCCCTGTGGGCTATCGGCTAGTGGTTCCGCTAGAGGGGGCCATTGTGACTGAATGTACTCCCAGCCATGTGGCCGTTTATACTCACCATATCGAGTTTGGGATTCGCTTCCCTTGGATTCTTTTTTGGTGAAGATCTTAAACGCCTTTAATGTCTGCTTAGCCCAATTAACTCGATCCTTTAGTGGTCCGCAATTTGATTGCGTACATCTCGACTGTTCGTTTTTAGGACTTCCCACAAACATAAAACCTATTCCGGCATCTTCATTGGCTAAAAAAGAATGGGTCTTCTCGGCGAGCAGGCTGGTGGTCGTTAACTACTGCCGACAAGAAAATGACCGTTCAGCCTAAGGTTACCGATTTGAAGGGTTGGTAGAATGGCTTCTTTTGGTGGCAAGTGCCCGAGGATTTTCCTGTACGCCGCCACTTCACTGAACCCCGTCCTCACATAGAGCATTTACTTCATGTTCCGTTAACCGGGTAAGAACTAACGGCCTTCGGTTATTTTGATACCGAAGATTATATAATTACTTATGAGGACAAGAGGGAGGTCAAGGTTAAGGAGCCCAAGTATATTCTCGGGAACCAGCCATTGTCAGCCATGCTACTTTGCCACACCCATGAGAATGGTAAGTCTTGTTATCGGACTGGCCCGTCTGATGAAGCAATTTTTTTTTAATGTTTTCTTGCCGTTTGCAGGCTTTTTTTTATCTAGACGCTCTGTGTCTCGACAAGAATCTTCAGCCGCTAACAAACTTGCAGCCAGCTCCCGCCGAAGAGTACGAAACAATGCACGGCAATACCAACGGCCGCCGAGGGGGCAACCGTAACGGCCCCCAGAAAATCCGTCGTGGTCGCGATAGTGTGAACATGGGTCGCACTCCTGGCCGGGGTGCCTCTACGGCTGTTGCCGACTCTGGCGGCCTTCTCACTCCTGCCCAATCAGGTCTTCTACCTCTCGGCATGTTGTTAGGAGTAGCAGAACTAGGAGGCGGGCCCGCGAACCACTGAGGCAGATGCATCCGCCAGCAAGAGACAGGCCTTGGCAGATCCTGCCACTTCTGCCCCCACCAATGAAATCATTCAGGTGCAGGATTTGAACGTCAATGCTCCTTCTGAGAGCCATGAGGAGCGGGTTGAAGTCGCGACCACAGGTCCTGGCCATCAAAGCAGCGCTACTTGGCTCTTGAGCTCTTATTCCACCATCTGCCAGAAGATCCGGGAGATGATCACATCTCAAAGTTTGCTAACAAACTTATCTCCCGGCCTTTTTTCTCGATTCGGTGAGTGGATCGAGAAGAAAGAGGTGATGATAAGCGACTCTGTGGTGGCCTCCTTTGCCCGTAGGCCTATCGTCCCAGGTAAGGTTTACCAGCCTGAGTGGAACGTCAGGGAAGATGAGTCGCTATATGCCGACATCCCTGAAAACGGTGGCATCCTTGCTTACTGGATTTTGAAGGGCATGCAGCTTCCCCTGGACAGGCGGCAGGGTCCTTAAAGACTCCTGCTGCTAGGCTGGCTAACGACCAGCTTGTGGTACGTTTCCATACTCTTGCATATTTATGCCTTCTATCTCATTTCATATATATACATATATATATATATACATATATATATATACATATATATATATATATATATATATATATATATATTATACTGCTCTGGAGCTGATTGAGCAGTATGTTGAGTACTAGAAGCTAGCGGACAGCTATAAGCACTAGGATCTGCCGAAGAAGACCGAGGAGGACTTGGCCGCCAAGGCTGCGGCTCAAAAGCCCTTAGAAGATGAGCTGGTAACTCTGAGGAATAGAGCAGCCCTTCTGGAGGAGATTGAAGCCAACGTCGAGACGCTGACCAAAGCTCTTGACACTGCCCAAACAGAGAAGGAGATTGTCGTTCTTGATGCCGCGGCTGAGGCATAAACTAAGGGGGCCCGCTAAGGCTATTGCTGAATTCAAACAATCTGATGAATATGTAGCGGCCCTCCACAAGAGGTATGACGGCGGATGGGCAGCCGCAATAAGGTGCATTTGCAAAACCGTTCCCGAATTTGACTGGAACGTCATTGAGGACGCTCATGCTGACGGCCAACATCTCACGCCTTTCGAGGGGGATTCGAAATTTGCCGATGAGGACGCCATTGCTGATGCAGATCCTCGGGATATTCCAGAACAGACAAATCAGGACGCCCCTCCCTCTTGAAGTTTTTGGCGGCCTTCTATCAGCTTATCCTGTTCTTCTAACATTTTATAACTTGTAATCTTTTGGATATTTTCGCAACACTGAATTCAGCCCATGTTGGCGTCTGTAAACAATGAAACTTTATCTTTTTCAATTGCAAGTACTTTATTCCAATTGAAAGCCTTTTCATTGGCCGCCATCTTTTTTATATTGTAGTTGGCCGCCAAGCCAGTAGCTTTTATTTTATGGAAATGAAGTACCTTCGCGGTTTTGGTTATATTTTGCTATGCTAAGGTCGTTATCGTCATCTTTTTGTTTATGATCGTTATGCGACCGTTATCACATTTAACTTGTTATGTCTAATTTGTACTTGGTTTATTATAGGACGTGTTTGGTCTGTCATATGACCGTTAACGCATCTAGCCAGTTATATGGCTTTGACTCGTGCTAGGTCTGTCATATGACCGTTAACGCACTTAGTCTGTTATATGGCTTTGACTTGTGATTGGTCTGTCATATGACCGTTAACACATTTAGCCTGTTATTTGCCTTTGATTTGTGCTAGGTCTGTCATATGACCGTTAACGCACTTATCCTGTTATATGGCTTTGATTTGTGTTAGGTCGGTTATATGACCGTTAACACACTTTAGCCTGTTATATGGCTTTCTAACGTTCATGCCTGTTATATGGCCGTTAGTATTTAATTTGTTGACCTGTTATATGGTCTAACAGTACACGTATAAAAATAACAAAGTGAATGATGAAACGCTAGCAGAAGTTGTATTAGTTATGCAATAATAAAGGGTGGCGCTTGGCCAATTACATCCTACAAATCAGACATAATATTTCTTTAGGACACTAGCATTCCAACAATTTTTGAGTTCCTTGTCATCCATGCCCTTTAAAACAAAAGACCCGGGAGCAAGCTTCTTGGCTATGATGTAGGGACCCTCCCAGTTAGCAGTCAGTTTTCCTTCTGCATGCACCTTGCTAGTGGCTGCTGTTCTTTGCAGGACTAGGTCGCCAACATCTAACGACCTTTCCAAGACCTTCCTGTTGTAAGCCTTGCTGATTCTAGCCTTGTAAGCAGCCGCTTTCAATTCAGCCATGAGCCTTGTCTCTGGTAGGAAGTCGAAGTTTTCCCCGAGTGCCTGATCATTCTTTTCAAGGTCTTGGTGTTTGATCCGATAAGAGGGCAAACCCACCTCTACCAGCAGCATTGCTTCTGCACCAAAGGCCAGCTTGAAAGGGCTTTCACCCGTTGCTTCCTTTTCTGTTGTTCTGTTTGCCCATACCACGGCTGGTACCATATCGGCCCAACCTCCCTTAAACTCATCTAGCTTTTTCTTCAAGGCATTCAAGATCTATTTATTAGCGGCTTATGCTTGTCCGTTGCTCTGAGGATGGTAGACAGCTGAATAGGCGAATTTTACCCTGAAGTCCGTTAGGAAAGCTTGTATAGGACGACAGTCAAATTGGACACCATGATCGAAAACGATGGCCATTGGGATTCCAAATCTCGTCATGATGTTTTGCCAAATGAACTTTTTGACCTGATTTGCCTTAATCTTTGATGTCGGCTCTGCCTCTATCCACTTTGTGAAATAGTCAATTCCCACTATTAGGAACCTCCTACCTCCGGTCGCTGTGGTGAACGGTCCCAAGATATCCATCCCCCATTGAGCGAATGGAATCAGGTACAAGATGGGTTGCAAGTCATTGGCGAGCCTGTTGATGAGAGGAGCATACCTCTCGCATTTGTCACATTTCAATAAAACCAACATGCTTGGCCAATAAAACCATGCTCTCAGCGCCTTTAACGCTAGAGCTTTACCGCCTATGTGATTACCGCAAACACCTTCATGTATTTCTTCGAGAATCTTTTATGTGATGCTTTTCTCCTTCAAGATATCAATCGTGACGGTCCTCTCAATGCTGAATGAGTCAGGGTTGTCTAACTTAGACAATGCGTCCGCCTTTGTATTTTGAGCCCTAGGTTTTGCTTGAATTTCAAAGTGATTCAATTGAGCAATCATCTCCTTGGCTTTTTCCACATACTTCTGCATGTTAGCTTCTCTGACTTCGAATTCTCCTTTTAACTGCTCGCTAACTAGCTGCGAGTCTGTTTTTAAGAACACATTCTTTGCACCTGCCTACAAGCACATTATGAGGCCGGCAATTGCTGCTTCATACTCTGCTACGTCATTTGACGCTGAGAATGCAAACTTGATGGCGTATTCATAGTTGTTCCCTTCTGGGCTTGTCATAACAATTCCAGCTCTTGATCCGCTAACGGCAGAGGAGCCGTCGACCTCCAACAGCCAAGATTCTTTTTCCTTCACCTCTTCTTCCTCATATGAAGCTTCCACAATGAAATATGTCAGGCCTGCGCCTTGATGGCGGTCCTGGTCCTGTATTGAATGTCGTACTCTGATGATTCAACGACCCATTTCAACAAACGGCCGGAGCTATCCATCCTCTACAAAGCTTTTTTCAACGACTAATTTTTAGAACTTGAATGGGATGGCAGTCGAAATATGGCCTAAGCTTCCTTGCGGCAATTACCACGGCCAATACCATCTTCTCAACCAGCTGATAACGGCTCTAAGGTCCGTTAAGGATGTGGCTGACGAAGTATATTGGCTGCTGCCTTTTCTCTTTTTCCACCAACAACACAGCTACAACCGTTTTCGACGAGGCCGAGATATATAACTGTAGCGTATCTCTCGTCTCTGGCCTTGTGATGGTGGGTAAACTTTTCAGGTGTTCCTTGACCGCCAAGAATACTTTACTTTGCTCCTCTCCCCACTCGAATTTCTTATTTCCCCTTAGCAGCGCAAAGACGGGCAGAGCTTTGTCTGCTGATTTTGAAATGAATCGAGTGAGGGCCGCCATCCTTCCCGTCAGCCTCTGGATATCTTTAACACTCTTTGGCTCCGGTAAATCCATGATGGCTCGAACTTTATCTGGAATCGCGTCAATCCCTCTCTTGCTTACCATGAAGCCCAAAAATATCCATGCTCTTACTCCAACGGACACATTTCTTTGGGTTGAGCTTCATCTTGGGTGGAGTCCACCAGCTGGTCTATCCTTGGAAGTGGATAGCAATCTTTTGGGTAGGCTCTATTTAGATCTGTGAAATCTACGCACATCCTCCATTGACCATTAGCCTTTTTCACCATGACTACATTGGCCAACCACTCAAGATAATCACAAGGTTAATTGAAATCAGCCGCCAACAGTTTATCCACTTCATCTTTGATGGCTTTATTTTTCTCAACTGAACAGTTCCGCTTCTTCTGCTTGACAGGACGAACTGCACTATCGACGTTCAGATGATGTACCATCACGGTCGGGTCTATTCCTGGCATCTCATCCGCCGAGAATGCAAAGACGTCAGCGTTTTCTCGGAGGAGAGTCACCAGGTTAACTATGACCTTTGAGTCCATGTCAGTCCTGACAGCGACCGTCCTTGTCGTATCATCAGCTAACATTTCTTGCTTTGTCTCCCCATCAGGTTTGGGTCTTGGCATATCATCAGGCCTAGGCTCCAAATCCTCCATGGGTATTTCCATCATTTCTTCATCCATTTTCTCGGACCCTGTTTCATTTGCCATAGCTTTCCTCTGGGATGCATTTGCTATCGCGTTGGTGGATTCAAATCTTCTATCGGGATTCTTCTTGCCGCTTGCTTTAGAGCTGTAAGGTAACATGATTTTGCCATCTCTTGGTTTCCTCTCAATTTTGATGTCGTTCCCATATTGGATACGTACAGCATTGTCAGATGATAAGTTGATACTACTCCTTGAACGTCATGAATTAATGGGCGTCCAACAATAGCATTATAAGCCCCTGGTACGTCTATAACCAAGAATTCCGCCATCGCATCCCTGGCGTCTTCATTTTCTCCAACTCTGACCAGCAACGTTATGAGACCTTCATGAAACACTGACGCTCCCGTGAACCCTATCAGCGGGTAGCGGACTGGCTTCAAATGCTCTCGGCCAATCATCAGCTTCTTAAAGGTCGAGAAATAAAGTATGTTTGCATAACTTCCTCTATCCACAAGAATTCTATGAACTAGACAATTTGACACCTTTAAAGTGACCAGTAGAGGGTCATCACGGGGGTAAACGACATGCTTAGCGTCCTCCACAGTAAAAGACATAGCTGGCATTACTGGCGGCTTTCTCCACTGCATGCTTTCATTGAAGTTCATCTGATGCCTGAATTCTTTCAAGCTTGCCTTGGCTCCATTCACACTGCCACCGTGAATAGGTCTGCCACTGATGACATGAATTTCGCTAATCCGCGACTGAACATTCTGGTTGGTTAGCTTTATGAGGTCTCCGTCCTTAGTCTGAGCCTTGTACTAAGTGAAGTAACCCCTTCTTATTAAATCTTCCAAGTTATCCTTCAAATGCCTACAATCTTCAGAAAAGTGCCCGTGATCACCATGAAAATCACACCACTTGATTTTATCGCAGTTTTTATGGAACATCTGCTTTGGACATTGTCACTTGTCACTTTCTTTGTTCATCAAATATATCTGAGCTCTAGAGGTTGTGAGCTGAGTGTACGCGTCAAATTTTTCTTTGCGTTCACCCTTCTCGCGGTCATACCTCTCGCGGTCATTTCCCCTCTTGACCACATTGGATTCTTGCCTTCTTTCATCTCGGTCACGATCACTCTCGCGCCCTTTATCTTTATTCTGCTTCTCTTCCTTCCTTTTTTCAGGCTCACGGTGCTGACTGCTCGCAGCCTTATCAAATTCTTCACCCCTGGTAAAATCATTTGCTTTTCCCAGAATGGGTCCCAAAGATGTGAAAGTCTTGCGGCCCAAATAACTCCTGAACGCGGACCCTTCTTTCAGCCCAGTCATTAGAGCCAAAACGGCTACGTCCTGCTGGAGACGCGGAATAGAGACCGCTTCCACGTTGAAACGTCCGATGAAATCTCGCAGACTATCCGTTTCACCTTGCTTGATAGAGAACAATTCACAAGTAGTGCGCTCACGAGCTTACAAAATGAGTACCAAATGTAGATGATAGTTGAGAGAAGATAGAGATAATACCCGGTCTCAAACTCTTAAACCAAGTCTGGGCGATCCCAGTCAGAGTTGATGGAAACACCTTGCACCAGATGGCGTCCACTTGAGTGTATAAGTACATGTGACCTTTGTATGCAGCAACATGATCATCCGGATATGAGCTACCGTCATACTTGCAGGACGGCATCTTGATCCTCGGCATGGGGTGATTTAGGATCTCTAGAACAAAGGGAGAGAGCTTTGGCTTGAATAGTTACTAGCACCCTGGGTGCTGTACTCTCGGTGGGAGTGACTTTGATTCTCATCCTCAGAATTGTTAAGCTCCTCAGTGCCCAAGATGTCTTCCTTATACCCTGGATCATCTATTTGTCTTTCCATCTGGTGTCCTCCTGAGTAAACGTACGCATCCTCCTTACCGGCGTACCGTCAGCGTTTCTACCTGCCATAGCCAGTGATCGTTTACGGTGTTGAATGCCTCTAGCATATGTAGGGGTGTTATTAGGCTGAGGAGTGCCCGCGAACATTTGAATGAATGATGCTACAGTTTGTAATTGTTCGGGGAAGAACTGACTCAACTGAGCCATACTGAATGGAAGGCCGCCAGTGTTTACCTCAGTTACATTGTTCTCAGGAGTTTGTTTTTCATTGTTGAACTGTGGGGTACCAATTGGTAAGGTAATAATGGGTTGGGAAGACCCTTGATCGATCTCGAATCCTGGTGGACCGCGACCTGTGTTGTTTGCGTTATCCATGGCCGTTATCACAAAGATGGGAAGCCCCCTCCTTCTAGCGCCAAGTTGTTGTTGTTGTAGAACGGTTGGCGGTCTTGAGAAGAGTCCGCCAAAGAGTGGAGTTGGTGTCCGTTGGTGAATAGCTGCACAGGAAGCAAACGTGAACTACCCTCGGGGGGATGCGAGGAAACCCCCTCCGACGCTCAAGTCAGCACGTGTCCACTTAGGATTTAGAGAGAGATAAGAATTGTGAGAGTGAGAGAATGTACCTGGAGAATAGTACTAATGGGGTATTTATAGAAGTACTATTCCTCTGATAGGGTGCGTAATCCTTTTACATGTGTACGGCTATGGTACGCCATAAGGGAAGATTCCTATATTTTGTCTTATTAGGCAACCGCCAACGTTGTCGGACCACTTTAGTGAACTGACTTGTTTGAGTTGTAGGCGACGTTTACACATTTGCGTCCTTCATAATGTTCGCGGACTCTTCGGGGATGTCCGCTAACTTACTTGGGTGACACCCATACAGATTTGATTGCTGAAAAAGAAAAACTAGGAAGGGAAAAGGAAGCTCATGTTGCACAAGTTGCTAATATGGAAAGAGTGTCAAAGGAACTTGAATTAGAGGCAACAAAGTTATAGGAGATGAGAAAGGAATTTGAAGCTCAAATAGAGACAATGAGTGCTCTTGATGTGATTATTGCTTCAACACTATTCCAACTTTGCCAAAAGGACCGAAGTTCAACCCCAAAACTCATTGCAAAAGTAATTGTTTCTATTGCTACAAATGGTGCAACATAATTCCTCAACACTAAAAGTCTCATCTGTCATGGTTAACTAAAGGTATGATTTTTACTTGCTTATTTTTCTCTTAAGTTTGCATACTACACATACTTTCAGTTATATTTTTTTCTAGATTAAGCTGCCCTACTGTTTTGTTGATGCTGCCATGTTGTATAAATCTACGTACCGTTTGGAACTTGTTATAGCTTAAATACGCCTGAGACACTAGGATATGGAGCCAACATGAGCATAGTTACTCTTTATGGATTATTATAATGTGTTGACAGAGGAAGATGTCAAAGAGTTGTTGTATTATGTTTCTGTGTAAAAAAAAATGCAGAAAATGGTCAATTATTAGATGGTAAATTTTTATGGACATTAACGCTTGACAAGGTTTAGCATCCATTTATCATGTAGATGTAGATATACTAATTGAAAAATATGTAAAATGAAACTTAAGGTGCTAGAAACTTTATGAGATTGCAATTCGTATATGTGTCAAATAAACAAGATCAGGTACTCTTTAATAGTTTTGTTATAGTAGGTAATAAGAAGAACGATATCTAGTATATATGAGACATCCTTACTAATATATGACACTAGTGTGATTGATAAATCTGCTTTATTTATTTATAGCTACTGCTTTTTATTGTCTAATAATTATGTTTTTCTTGTTTTGCATGTGGTACATAATGCACAATCTTTGCGAGCTTCTCAAAATTTGTAAAGAATTATTGAATGTCATCGGCACATAAATATTATGAAGATTTTGGAATATAATATAATAATGAGTTTCGAGGTCTTGATTTTTGGATATTACTTTTAGTTGATGTAATTGGAAAGTGTTGCCATAACTGAAAGGATAATTATTGCTATAATCGAAAATGTTGCCCAAAAAAATGCTAGACAAACGTTGCAATAATAAGCTATGAAGTATTGCCATAATTGGTAGAAAATGTTTCCGAATTAATTTTGAATTGCTACCTCAAGTTAAATAACAATTGTTGCTAACTTGCTATAACTAGGTAAAAGTGTTGCCAAAGAAAAGAGTTGTCATAAATATTTATGATATCGGATAATCTTAAGTGTTGCAAAAGGTGCCTAAAGCACTGCTATAGACTTATAGCAACGCCACCTAATGGTGACTGTTGATAATTCGTCGCTATAGGCCTTTAGCAACATGAAATCAACATATAACTCCATTTTTCTAACGTTGCCTAAAGCCTGTTTTCTTGTAGTGTATAGTAGCCATGACCCTAGTGTTTTCTCGTTGATATTTGATAATCATATTTTATTTAGGAAAATTGGATTTTAATAATCCAACCTTTGAACGATCTTCTTAAAACAGTCCCACTTATAAGGTTTTTTTGAATAATCCAACCTTTTGTTAGTATCTTCTCATAAAGGTCCTTGACCTGTTGTGACCGGTATAACAGGTCAAGTGTGACACGTGTCACACTATCATTGGTCAGCCCATTTTCTCCCTCCTCTACCTCTTTTCCTCCACAAACACCACCACCTAGCCACCACGACCACCACCCCATGCCAGCCCCTTACCCCCACCCCCTGCAGCCCTATCCCAACCCTACCCCACCCCGCCCCCCCAACCCCATTGCCTACCCCACCCCACCCTAGCCCCAACCCACCGCCCACTACACCCCACCCTACCCCAACCCCACCGCTAACCCTACCCCACCCCACCCCCACTACCCACCGCACCCCACCCCCACCCCCCACCCCTCACCCTCACCTTAATCCCCTGCAGCCCCACCCCCACCCCACCACACCCCGCCCCCTACCCCCTTTCGCGCACCCCACCACACCCCGCCCCCTACCCCCTTTCGCTGCAGCCCCCACCCCCACCCCATCCCGCGGCAAGCCACCCCACCCCAATTTCGCTGCAGCCCCACCCCAACCCCAACCTGTTCTTGCCCCACTCCCACCCCACGCCTCCCCCTTCTCCTCTTCACTTCTCCCCCTTCTCCTCTTCGCCCCCCCCCCCTATCCCCTTCACCCCTTCCCCTTCGCCCTATGCCCTCGTCCCCCTCCCCTTTCTCCTCTCCTGGAGCTTCCCGTAATGTTAAGGACGACCACAACCACCACCACACACAACCACACGTGATTCGAGAGAGAGAAAGAGGAGAGAGACAGGAGGAAGAGAGAAGTGACGACGAAGAGAGAGAGGGGTGGGGGCTGGGGGCTGCGGCGTGGCTGCGGTGGGGCCAGTGGAAGGGGAGGGGGTGGGTCAAACTAGATAGGGAAGTGAGGGGGAGGAGAGATAAATGAGTAGGAGGGAAATAAATTACCTGAAGTTCAGGTCACAAGTCACCTGGGACCATTTTGAGAAGAGACATCAAAAGGTTGAATCATTCAAAAATATCTCATAAGTGGGACTGTTTTAAGAAGACCGCTTAAAGGTTGGATTATTAGAATCCAATTTTCCTTTTATTTATTTGTTGATTTCATCCTAGTTAGCTCTTAGTTTGTTACAAAAACCATTTTCAAACCCCCAAATTAGAGACCCTTCAACTAGGCAATTTAAGATTGTTTAGACTTTAGTTAATCCCAATTTCCCTGTGGATCGGCCCTTGAGTTACGTTTACTACATACTTAATAATTGCTTGTTATGATTTATTTATTGTGGTAAGTGTTGCTTATATGAGTCTAAGAATTGGTATATAATTTTCTTTTTTTCTTTTTTTTTCTTTTATCTTTCTTTAAGACAATTCAAAAAAATGGCAAGCTTAGCTTATTTTTTCCTCAATATGAGTATGAACCATTTTGGAGTTATTACCAGAGATTTGAGGACACTCTTCTAACTATGAATAGACTTGAGCTTTGAGAGATTTGTGAGGTGATGTATGAGGGTTTGAATATGCATACATGATAAGTGATTGAGTATATTTAATGGTGAATTTCGAGCCCAAACAATGGATGAAGCTTGGATTTTCTGTGGGTGGCTATCTAGAGACACTTATGAGTAGGACCATGGAATTACTTCTTTGTCAAATTTAGAAGATGCCTCTAGCTATGAACCACATGAATCTTCGAAAAATCTAAACTCCTTCAAAGAAATGAACTTGTTGATGGAAGAAATGATTTCCATGTTAAAGAGGCATGAATATATGATAGACAACATTACAGAATCTCGTAAAAGATCAATTGAAACATTGGATTGAATTATTAATCAAAGTCACTCTTGCATGGCTATAACTAATGAAGATGATGATTATGTTTTGGATGAGAACCCCATGGTAGAGGCGTAGAGCAATCATTGGTTGGGAAGGCTTACGCTATGGAGTACAATATATGATCGATATAGAAGTAGTTTCTTTTGTTTCTAATCCTCCTCTTTATATTTCCTTTTCAAGGAAACTCGACTTAGTTCCTTCTTCCTTCCCCATCTTATTCCCTCTCCTCCATGTTTGACCATTAGAAGAGCCCTTCGCCTCTTTAAACCTTCACAAAGCTCAAATTGAAGTCATTGAGGATGGGATCAAGCCTAAATTTTCCAAAGACCGTCAAAAGAGAACTCGATGTTTTCTTCTTTTGATTTGAATTTTGATGTTTATTCTTCTTACTTTCTAGGATTCTCTCGAGTATTTCATTATTTTCGACACTCATCTCTTGGTAAGATATAGTCGCGTTGAAATTTGTGCATGCTCTTATTTTTATCTCTTACCTATTTGATTCATTATGAAATGTGTGTTAATGCTTATGAAAAACTATTGATATCTTTATCAACTTATTTAGTGGCAAGGTCTAGCTAATAACCTTAAAAGAGAACTTTTCTGGAGGTAATCCGATACCCTTCTCCTTATGTAATCTGGTTAGGATTTTTGCTTGATTTTGTGCCCTTATCGCCCTCTCTTTACTTTCTATTGCTTGTCAACTCTAAGGACATAGTTAGTATTAAGCTTGGGGGAGTTAGCATGTGTTTTCTCCATCTCAGCATTTCCTTCCTCCTCTTTGTAATTAGGTTAATATTAGTTGCTTTCACTTATAGAACTGCATGCAAGAAAATTGCATTTAGAAGATTTTTCATTTTTTTTTCTTCTGCAATTAGGATAATTTAGTTACATGCTTGGTGAATTTTTCATTTTTTTTCTTCTGCAATTAGGTTCATATATCGATTGGAAAACCCTATTTACAATTGATGGTTTGGAAGCCTTGTTAATTTTTTAGACTGACAACTTTTGGCAGAGTATTTTCGAGAACAAGGTATATGAGTTGGCTTGATTGGATTGCCTTATCCCTTATGCGATGAAACACCACGAACCTCGTAAGACTCAATATCAACCCTCACCATTGATTGCCTAACTAATGCCTTGCCATTTAGCTCCTCTAAGATTGCATGACTGAGCTAATTACCAGAATGATTTAGGGCATTTCATTTTGCTAGATTTAGGATCTCACAAACCAAAAAGCTTTGTATATTGGTTTATTTATTTGCTTCTCAATTCCTCCGAGCTTTTCAATCCTATTTTTGCTTAATCTTTATATTAAGTCATGGCCAAACTTCCCCTAAAGTGGAGAGTACATGTCTAGTTGTGTTGTGTTCGAGTTGTTTTGATAGTAAGTCTTTGGTTGGAGGTGATTAATGTGCTTGTATCATTGAAAACATGAAAAAAAGAAAACGAAAAACTTTTTGATTTATATCGCATACTCATTGAAAAAGAGAAGAGCAAAAGGAAATCAAAAAGGGAAAAAAGAGCAATTGATGAACAAAATAAAAAGTTTGTTGAAAAATGACCAAATTGAGGATCAAGTGTGATAAAGAAAGAAGTGGTTATGGTTGAGATTTCAATTCTAATTGATGTTAGGTCGAGCTTGCATGAGAGTTTTCCCTCTAGCTTGTACATGATGTGTCTATTTTATATGGAGTTTTTAGCCCTTTTCCCTTACCAATTGAGTACTGTTTTTGAGCTCTTTTGAGCTCGTATTAATGTGATTTGATATGGTTGGGCTTGATTTTGTTCTTATGCATTTCATGCCTTAATCTAGCCACAAAAGAGAAGTTATGTGATCATCTATGGCCTATACTAGATCTGAGAAGTAAGACAAGCAGCCTGGAAGAAAAATTGAAGCCAAAATTAGAAGCAAAGTGCTAGCCCGGTTGACCGGGAGGTTTGGCCCGACTGGGCGAGGTTAGCCTTACCAGGTGATTTTTCTGATTAATCAGGCGAGAGGCGCTCTAACTGCTGAAGAAATATGCTTGCGTGCCCGACTGGGCGGCCTTGCCCGGTCGAACGAGTGGATGCCTTATTAAGTTCGTAGTTGAAAATCATCGTCACCTCACCGGGCGACCTTGTTTGGTTCACGAGATGCTTATTTTAAGTGATTTTTCGTAGTTTTGCCAAACACTATATATATAGCTTTTTAGTAATTTCGATTAGACTATCCTTTAATCATCGTTTATTAGGTTAAACACTTTAGTTTTCTCTCTAGCTTTGTATGCACTTTGGACTATGAAAATTATAAAAGATCGTTGATTTTGCTTTCCATTATTTTTCGATTACTCGGTATTATTTCTTGCTTAGTTTAGTTTCATGAATTGCTTTATTTTAATTATTATTATGTTATTTATTATTATGAGTGTGTAGTCCATTTCTAAGGTTAAGTGAGGGAAGCCATGTTTATATCTTTGATTATGATTTCAAGTTCTTCGATGTTTAGTTAAGACTAGAGTAATTCCAATTTATTTATTATTATTGTTTAATTCATGTAATTGCGCAATATCATGAGTTATCATTTCGCTAATAAGAGTTATAATTCAAATATCGTACTCATTAGAGGCTTATTACAATTGGTAGTTCTGATTATGTTAGCGACCATAATAAATATGTTGATCTAAGAGTTTTAAGAGCCGAACGTAGGATTAACAAAAGACTCTAATTACTCATCCCTTAATCCAAGTATTGTTGAATTGTATTGCATTGGTTGAATCGGTATAAGCATGGTGGACCGACGAATGACCTACGCTTTAATTATTTGATTTAAATCCATATTTGATTTAGTTTATTTCAGCTTAGTTATCATTCATATAACAATCTTTTTCCTAAAATAGTAAATTAATTGAACATCAATCTATTGAAATCCTCTCCCTGTGTATTGCCCAGTATTTGCTAAGTCTCTTTTAACAACAGACACCTTGCACTTGCGGTATTACCTTTTGAACTTATCAAGTTTTTAGCCCCGTTGCTAGGGAGACATGTAGTTACTATAGCTTTTTTTGAATAATTTGAACTATTTATACTGTCTCATTGGAACTTCAAGTTCCAATTTAGGCGACCTTACTGCATTCTTTTTCTTTGTTTATTTTATGCCCATGTCCAAAAGAACAAGTACTCCAGTTCCAAATGATCTTGATCCTGAAAAAACCATCTAGCAACTAAAAAAGCAATAAAAGAAGAAAAAGCAATCTGATAATCAGGGAAAATCCAAGGAAGGCCCTTCATAATCAAGCATGCCTAAGTCATTGAAATCTTACAGGGTACCTTCCCTTAATGACATTCCCATTGGCCCTGTTATGCCTACTATAGTTGTGGCAAATTTTGAGATCAAGCCTGCCCTCATCAATATGATCTAGTAGAACCAATTTGGAGGGCATTCAACTGATGATCCTGCTAATCATTTACAATGGTTTCAGCAACTCTGTCGTACCGTTAAGCAATAAGCACCAAGGGGTCACTCCTGATTAGTTGAAGGTCATAGTTTTCGAATTTCCTTGGAAGGATATTGCACAGACGTGGCTGAACGATGCAGAAACTGAGGGGACTGCTATGCATGAAATAAGTTCAAATACCTACAAAGATAGTGTCCACACAACAACCTTGACAAGTGGTTCCACACCCTAAGCATTCTACAATGGTTAACCTCATATTAAGAGTACAATTAACTCATCTGCAGGAGGTGTTTTCTTAGATAAGGAAATTGATTAAGGGTACAAAGTTTTAGCAATCCTCGTAGCCAATGATCATACTTCTTACAGGAGTATTACAAAGAAAAAGCTGGAGGTTGATGCATATGCACTTCTATCATCCCAAGTTGCACAATTGAGTATGAATATGGGAAATCTTCAAAGTCTAGTACTCCTCCTATGAGCATTAATGCAATGTCTGCTATGGCACCTATTATCTCTTCCTACTATGAGGTGTGCGGTATTCATGGTCATTTTAGTCATAATTATTGTTCCTACAGTCAACCCGAACCGAGTTAGATGGAGCATGCAAATGTCTTTCAGCAGAGTCCTCCACACGATCCATACTCCAATACATTCAAGCCAAGGTAGAGTGATCATCCGAACTCCTCGTATAAGAACAATAATATACATAATCCTCAACCAATGCCTTAAGCCCCCTACCAACCATCTCACCGGAATCCACCACAACATGCTGCTAGACCACCATATTACCAATGGGCTCCTCAGAATCCTCCTCGGTGTTTCAGTAGGCCCTCTAACCAAGGGCATCAGCAACAACCTCCTTAGAATGCCAGCTCTCAAGAACCTACTCCGTCTGATCTGATTAAGATGATTCTTTCTATGAAGCAGAGTCATGATGAGAGCATTAAGGAGTTAAAGAACACTATGAAACATTTCGGGACTCAACTTGCTCAGGTGGCTAGAAATATTACACAGAGGCAACCAGGTTAGCTACTGGGGAAACCAATTCCTAAAGAGATTGCTAATGTCGTTACCTTGCGAAGTGGTACACAGTATGATGGTCCACCCATGCCCACTGATGATCTTCCACCTACAGACAAGGGAGATGTAGTGACTGAAAAGGAGGGTGAAAATAGCTCAAAAGCTAAAGATGATATGAGCTAGGAAAAGAAGCTCAAGCACGGAAGCAGAAGGAGAAGGATACTGATTCTCCTACACCACAGTTGCCTTTTCCCCATAGGATAGAAACATGTAAGGTTGATCAACAACTTGGTAAGTTCTTGGCCATGGTCAAGAACTTAGAGGTAACAATTCCTTTTACTGATTTAATTTCTCAAGTAACTGTATATGCCAAGTTTTTGAAAGATATGATAACTAAGAAGAATTACTTTGGTGGAATAGATAGAGTTGCTCTAACTGAAGAGTGCAGTGCTATTTTGCAGAATATAATCTCACCAAAACTCAAGGATCCTAGTAGTTTTTCCATCCCCTGTCATGTAGGTGTTTTATTCATTGATAAGGCTTTATGTGAATTAGGAACTAGTGCATCTGTTATGCCTTTGTCTATCTGTAATAAACTGAACATGGGAGTCTTAAAGACCACACAGATTACTTTACAGATGGAAGATCCTTCTATGAAATATGCTTTGGGTATTTTAGAGGATATACATGTCAGGGTGGAAAATTTTACATTCCTGTGGATTTTGTTGCCTTAGACATGGAAGAGGATAGTCAAATCCCCATCATCTTGGGTGGACCTTTCTTATGTATTGTTGGTGCTGTTATTGATGTTAAATTTAGCTCTCTAAGTTTGGGTGTTGGTGATGATACTGTTACTTTTAAGCTAACCAATGTTATTTAGTCTCCTATGCTTGAGCACACATGTTGCAGGATTGATGTACTAGAGGAGATTTCTGAAGGCGACTTTCAAAAATTATATCAGATGATCCATTAGAGACAGTTCTTACTCTGTGACCCTCAAAAGGGGATGGTACAACGATAGACTCCACGATCATGGATCTAGAAGGTCGTGTTATTGATGAGGTAGCAAACTATGAGGTAATGGAGACTATTTATTCTAATTCTGAGCCGCATGTAAAGAAGCTAGAACTTAAACCTTTACCTCTCACCTCAAATATGCTTCTCTTGATGATAATGAGGAATGCCCTGTGATTGTCAGTAATAAACTCACAAATAGCCAACTTTTCCAGCTTCTTATAGTGCTTTGTAGGCACAAAAGGCTATTGGGTATAGTATTGACGATCTTAAGGGTTTCTGCATGGATAGAATAAACTTAGAAAAGAATCATTGCCCTTGCATACAACCTCAAAGATGTTTAAATCCTAATATGTAAGAGATAGTGAAGAAGGAAATTATGAAACTACTTGACGCAGGCATCATCTACCCCATCTCATATTCTAAGTGGGTGAGCCCAGTTCAAGTTGTTCCTAAGAAGAGGGGACTACAATTGTTAAAAATGACAAGGATGAACTTAATCCTACTCGTATTGATCACTTCCCCTTGAAAGATCACTTCCCCCTCCCTTTTTATTGATCAGATGCTTAAAAAATTAGCCAAACATAGTTTTTTCTATTATTTGGATGCATATTCAGGTTTCTTTTAGATTCTCATTCACCTAGAAGATCAGGAGAAGACGGCGTTCACATGTCCCTAAGGCACCTTCGCACACCGTAGAATGCCATTTGGTTTGTGTAACATCCCTGCTACATTTAAGAGATGCACAATGGCCATTTTTTCTGATTTCATCTAGAATATCATGAAGGTATTTATGGATGATTTTAGTGTTTATGGTTCTGAATTGATGTGCGTTTGCATAATCTTTCTAAAATTTTGAAACACTGCTCGGAAGTGAATTTTGTTTAAAATGGAAAAAGTGCCACTTCATGGCCAATGAAGGAGTGGTACTTGGACAGACATCTTATACCTGAACATGACATCCAAGTGGATTGAGCAAAAATTGAGGTGATTGAGAAACTTCCCCCTCCCGTGAATGCCAAGGGAGTGAGGAGTTTTCTTGGTCACGCGAGTTTCTATGGCAAGTTCATACAAGATTTTTCAAAAATTACGAAACCCCTTACTCAATGGTTGCTCAACGATGCCACATTTTATTTCACTAATGCTTGTATAGAGTCTTTTGACAGGATTAAGGAAGCATTGATCACTGCCTCTATTGTACAACCTCTGGATTGGGACCTACAGTTCGACATTATGTGTGATGCTAGTGACTATGCGGTTGGCGCAGTGCTTGGTCAAAGGAAGAACAATGTACTACATACCATCTACTATGCCAGCAAGACATTAGATGAAGCTCAGGTCAACTATGCTAATATAGAGAAAGAATTGTTGGCTATTGTCTATGCTCTTGATAAGTTTCGGACCTACCTCATAGGTTCGAAAGTGATTGTCCACATTGATCATGAGTATCTATTGGCTAAGAAGGAAGCTAAGCCACGACTTATTCGATAGATACTATTGTTACAAGAGTTCGATTTAGAGATCCGCGATAAGAAAGGTGTTGAGAATGTAGTTGCAGATCATATTTAATTTCCATATTGTGATTTGAGTCAAGTATCGATGGTCCTATAGATGATTATTTTCCTGATGATCATTTCTTTTGTTGTGTCTACTCAATCCCCATGGTATACAGACTGCTAACTATAGTGTTGGTGGTTCTCATCCTCCTGATTTGACTTACCAATAGCTCAAGAAGTTTTATCATGATGCTAAACTTTTGGAAAGACCCACTTCTGTACAAGAAGTGTTCAGATGGTCTATTTCGACAATATGTTGCTAGTACGACTGTCGCGTGCCTACCTAAAATAACCTAATTATAACCTTCAAGCAATGTAGTCGGGTAAGTCAGGGTCGATCCCCACAGAGAACTGCATTTATCTTATTATTTCTTGTGTTAGTTAAAAACCCCTGTTTTTGATAGAATATCAGTTAACTAAATTACTAACTGTAAAATATATACTAAATAACTAAACTAAGAAAAAGATAATCAAAGATACTAAAATAGGGATCGGGAGATATATATTGGTATTAGAATATTAATCGATCATTGAACGAAATAAATCACGCATATACTTTGACATTAACTCAAGAATGAACATAGACACTCTGAACTTTCTGAATTTCAAATAAACCAAACAAGCTCTTGGAATATTGTCTAACTAACTAATAATCTAGAACAAGCTCTCTAGACTCGATTAATTAGCAACATGAAAGCTGTAGAAATAGTTAACTTAAGCCACAATCTCATAAGCTCGGATTGTGCAACTTAAAAGATTGATAATCTTAGGTATTACAACAAGTTTTAGTCACTAATCAAACACCTAATTGCTACAAACGGAATTAACAAGGACAATTACGTATCACAAGTCAAGTCCTAGCAATAGAACTAGCAATTACACAAAGATGGCCAATCTAAAGTATAATCAAACTAGTCCTAAATAATAATACAAAGTATCAATCCAACCAAAATATAATCATGACCCAAAGATGAAATATCATAGCTTTTCCATTCTCACAATATAATAACCCAATACTAAATATATCTCCCTACCCTAAAAAGATTTAGCCTAACATATTAAGAACAAAAATAATACTAATAAGACCCAATTTATTCATTATAGAAAAATACACAATCTAAAAACTATATTAATAATCCAAATCTACTGCCAATTGTATGAAGATAAACTAGTATAAAAACATCCAAACTAAAATACCAAAAGTTGTCGAAGGAAACCAGATTGTCCTCTGTAATTCGCAGCACACTGTTGTCCGTAATTTGATGTTGTTCTGTAATATGTAATTCCTTCCCGCTGCTACGCATCCACTCTTCTCCTCCTTATTCTCCCACGCTGCTCTCCTTCTTCCTTTCATTAAAATCCAAAAAGTCCCCCCTAAGATCTCCTACACTTTCCTAATTAATAATTTCCTAATGTCAGCCAATTTTTCGATTTGCTTTCCCAAAACTTTCTTCCCCATAATCTTTTTTTCTTTTTTTAATCTTCCTGTCTTTTTTATTTCAATTGTTCTTTTCCTTTTCTTTCTCTTCTGATCTTTTCTTGGGCTGCTAGCTTTTTATTATTGTAGTGGACCCATTGAGCTCACAAATACAAAATATGCCCAAAGAAGAAAGAGAACTTAAATGGGTTGGCTAACCCATTTGCAAAATTGTCGCTCAAATCGTCTTCCTGCAGACAAATAAATAAAACAATAGTAACTCATGTCTCGGAAGAAAAATAACTTAAAACTCCTTGTAAAATATAAAACTGAATGTCATATTAAGGGTTTAAGATAATAAAAATACACACTTTTGCGACCCTATCAGTTGCTAATTGGGAGATAGTTGGGGTCCTAACGCATTGTCATAGTATGCCCTCTAGTGGATATCTTGGTTCGCAAGCCACAACTTATAGAGTTCTTCAGAGTGGTTTCTACTGGCTTACCATTTTTAAAGAGGCCCGTGCATTTTGCTTTTCCTGCAATGAGTGTCAACGAACGAGAAACATTTCAAAGAGATAAAAGATGCCACTTATAAGACTTTTAGATATTGAGCCCTTTGATGTGTGGGGCATTGATTTCATGGGACCCTTTCTTCTTCTAGTGGGAACGAATATATCTTAGTAGCTATGGATTGTGTGACAAAGTGGGTTGATGTTGTGGCCTCACATACTAATGATTCCATGGTGGTAATGAAGCTCTTTAAAAATATTAGTTTTCCTCATTTTGGAGTCCCGAGAGTCTTGATCAGCGATGGGGTTATCATTTTCATCAAAGGACCTTCAAAGCTTTATTTAAGAAGTATGGGATCACTCATAAGGTTGGTTTGGCTTATCATCCACACACACACTAGTGGTCAAGTTGAAGTCTCCAATCGTCAGATCAAGTGCATCCTAGATAAGGTGGTTGATAAGTCAAGGAAGGATTGGTTACAAAAGTTGGATGATACTCTGTGGGCTCTGCAAACTACCAATAAGACACCTTTTAGAACAACTCCGTATCGGTTGGTGTATGGTAAAGCTTGTCATTTACCAGTTGAAATGGAATACCTCTTAGCTTGGGCAGTTAAGCAAATCAATATAATTAGAGGCTGCAGATGGTGCAAGACTTCTTCAATTAAATGATTTAGGTGAGCCTCGACTTGAAGCTTACGAGAATCACAAGCTTTACAAGGATCAGACAAAGGAGTTTCATGACAAGATGATTGAGAAGCGCGAATTTCATGTTGGGGACAAGGTCCTATTGTACAATTCTAGACTTAGGCTTTTCTCTGGAAAGCGTAAGTCAAGGTGGTCTGGGCCTTTTGAAGTCACTAATGTGAAGGCACATTGGGCCATTGAAGTGGCTAATGAAAGGGGTGGATTTCAAAGTGAATAGCTTTTGAAGTTGTACCAGGAGGGCTCTTCACAGGTCAAGTGGAGGTAATCTACCTCCAAGCTCCTACAGTCTGAAGACTAAGGTACTTTGGTCGTGCGAGACCTTTCTAAACCAGCGCTTTGCGGGAGGCAACCCGTTTTTCTTTTACTTTCTTTCGTACTTCTGATTAATTTTCTCATTTTCCTAAAGAGGTGAGAGAAATGTATTGATTATTGGACGAGCATTAGTGCGTACAGGGAGTCAACATCATTAAGTGGAAAAATTTTGACAAAGAAAAAGAGTAAAAAAAGGTTGCCCGGTTGATCGAGCTGGTCAGCCCGAACAGGCTGATTTATCGCCTGACCAGATGGATCTTCGCCTGACCAGGTGCGTAAGCAATTTTGGGAAGTCGATAAAGTTAAAGAAAAAAATTGCTAAGTAAAGGTCGCCCGGTGGACCAGGTGCGTGAGCGATTCTAGACAGAAAAAAAATGTCTAAAAATCGACTAAGTCAATTTCGCCGAGTCAGCCGAATTAATTTTAGCCCCACCGGGCCCTTTCGCCTGACCAAGTGTTGTGCCTTTTTCCCCCAAACCAGCCATCTGTGAATCCCTTTTAGTAACCTTACCCATTCCTTCTTTTTTTTTTCCTTTTCATTTCCCTTCATTTTCTTCAACTCTTAATCCTCTCACACCCCCTCTCTATCTCCTCCGACCTCCATAGCCACACCTCCCTACCTACCGTCACCACTCACAAATCCCCTCTTCCCCACTTAGTTTTCTCCATCTTCCATAAATTTTGATCCCCCTTTTCTCCATCTTTACTCAACTCACTTCACCTCAACTCGTCACAAAAGCTCCGCTTTTCCAGATTTGTGGATGACACTCATATCTCCAAGACCTAGCAAGGGAAAGCAAGTGCATGAATGGGGAGTATAAAGCTCTTAAATTCCTCCGGATCCAGCTAACCACATGTAATATTTAAGGATTTGGCTGAAAAAGAGAAATTCAGAACACTTAAATATTGCACTGTTTCCCCTTCCCGTTTTGTAGATTCCAACAGTTTACATTCTCTAGGTATATCTGGTGAAACTAAAAATCTCTTTGAGAAATTGGGATTGGGTACTATGATTGGCATGTTATACTGAACTTATGTATATCATACACTTGAATTTCTAAATTCCCTAGAGATCGGAAAAAATAATCATGCTAACTGATTATGCCTTATGGGTGTGGATCGAGAACTGACCTTAGGACAATTAGCTGCAATTTTTGGCATGATTGTTTCTGGTGAGACCCAAGCTCCTCCCTATGCCAATACTGCAACCGTTTGGGAGGCATTTACTAGGATTCCTGAGTGTAATACTCAGCGTATGACTATCGCCATTTGTATTTCCCTAGTCTTCGCTACTTGTAGCGATTCCTAGGCTGGACCCTTTTTTTGGCGTGCTGAGCCCCATGCCAGAAGCAGGAGATTTTACTGATGGGAAGCTAACTTTTCCCCGAGCTTGAATATTCTTTGTGTCTCCCTTACCTTTTCGTGTCCCAACTTAAGAGGAATGTGGCTACACTCCCTATGATCTTTGAGGACGGCACCTCCACAGGTCAACCCAGTATTTTAGGTGGCCTCATCACCCCCATTGTTGTTCACTTTGGGTAGTCCAGGATATAAATAATGCAGTGTGTGGCCAAGCCAAAATTCCCTTAACAAGGCCAAGTGGATAGTTGCCTAGTCAGCGAGCAAGTTCTGGTGGCTGATTGCTAAGAAGGAGTCTATAATTCTTGCTGACCCTGCTCAGACCCACCTCATTCCTGGTGTTGGGTCTTATCTCCTTCCTATGTGCAGCCAAGACCGCATTGTTCAACAGCCTCTCCGCAAATACCAAAGGCAGCCAGTTGGGGAGGGTTCCTCTTCTTCTACACCCATTGACCCTATGATGGCAGTTCTTAACCGCCTCGAGTAGGGGCAACACGCCCTCACCTCTCAGATGGGACACCTTGAGTTTCGTCAGGCTACCATCCAGACGCAATTAATCTTGTTGGATACTCGGTTGACCACCGTCGAATTAAATCCGACATGCTCTATGCCCTATACCCCATCTACCATGTTTTGTATCAGCATGGGCTTGTTGCTCATGATGTCACTCATCCTTTCTGGTACACACCAAAAGGTACCTGACCCTACTGATCCTAGTGGTGCGCCCTACTTTGGGGGTACCGCTAGCCATATTCCTTCTTTTGGTGATGCAGGTGGTAGCAGTAGGGGTTTTACTGCCAAGGAGTCGGATGATGACGCTGATTAGTGAGTTTTTTCCTTCCCTCTCGCTGCAATGAGACCGTTGTCGAGTTCATCTTGCGGGTAAAATCTTTGTAAGTACACCTCTCTTTCTATTTACTGCTTTCTAGTATACTTTAGTGTAGTTTATTGCTTTCAAAAAAAAATGAAAATATGAAGACAAAAATACGAGCTTGACATGAACATTTGGATTACTTCCTTGTACCCCAATGCTCCTAAAATGTTTCGACTCTTAATATATGATAGTTGGCATGAGGATTCGTTAGTCTTGTTCTGATCTCTATTCTCCCATGACCCCTGATTGTATGATACTTGTGGCACTTGCATTGATTGTGGAACTAAGTTGGTTAGACTGTGAGAGTATTTGAGCCATGGATGCCTATGTTTCATCCAGTCTTCGTTGTTTGTTGGTGATTAGTTCCTTTGCTGTGATATTGATCTTGGTTTCAACCCTATACTCTTCAAAATTTTATATGCATACATTTTGACATGATTGAGGCGTTCATTTTATAATTTCTAGCTCTAGTGTTGTGATTGATTACACCCCCTGTTAAGCCTTTCTGACTGTTTATGATCACTAACCTCCATTACAAGCCCTTAACCTTATTCGATTATTGTCCCAAGCCTAGCTTAGGGGAGCATTAGTAGAGTAATTGGTTATATTTTGATAGTTATTCATGCTTTGATGTGCGCTAGTTAGAAAACAAGAAAAGAAAAAAGGAAACAAAAGGGTTGAAAAAAGATTGAGGTGAAGATTCGAAGAGAAAAAAAAACAAAGAAAGTGAAAATGGTGCTTGATTTGAGAAAAATGTGAGTGGTATTTTAGAAATGTTGGTAGTTGGAGTTATGAAGGCCTCAATGGCCTAGTTTTGTTAGCTTATGCTCCTCCATGCTTGGTTTATCCACCACATTCAATTCCAAAATTATTTTCATACCCTTAAACTTAGCCCCATTACAATCTATAAAAGTACTCATAATCTTTATGTATTGCATTATTGGATTGAAAGCTAAAGAGTAAATGTCATTTTTAAGTCGACTGAACCAGGTTGAGTGGCATATATTATGTAACACCCCATAATTTCAAAGCTGAAAAGAAAGAAATAATAATAGTATTAATAGGACGATGGCGGAAACATCGTCTTCTGGGAATGTCACTACTACAAGAAATGCGTTTAAATAACTAAGTGATAAACCAACATAAGTAAATAGTATAAATAAATTAAATTAATTAGAGTAATATCCAAAAGATAACACTAACTTTTCAACTAACTAAAAGTCTAGACCTAAAACATCTAACATTTTAATGCTCACATCTCAACCCGAGCCCAAAACCAAAGAAGATTCCCATCAACATCACCTGCAAAATATATCAACAAACATCCACAATCAGTGGGGAGTAACTAGCAGTTCTCCCAGAACAAAAGAAATCAAAGTACAATGTAGACTTAGATTAATAAGAAAGGAAACATAAGATCAAGACAACTATGACATGCATCCAAAATCATAAAGCTCTCAAGTAATACAAAAAGATAAAATGAATAAATCATATCAAGGGTACTTTAATAATAATAAAAACATAGATAAATCAGTTATTGAGTCAAAAACCGAACGCTAGTGAATCGTAATTCACTTCCTAAGGTTTGTCATATCCCAATCTCCAGGTCAGTCTATGGGCTTACGTTCCCCACTGCCTGTGTCTAAGAATGGCCAAACTCCCGATGCAGGGTAGAACACGCAGAACTCCCTGACCTCTCGGACAACAACAATTAAACCAGGTGTACCCCTAGTTCGCAAACCAGGTGGTTGGCATGTTCTTTACCGGGGACTACATCTATCCCACCGGATGTTCTTATCTCAAAATAAAATCATAAATATCATCAAAGTATCATTCATCTCAAAAATATTCATCAAAGGGATGCCACCCGGCCTTATACCCATAATTCATCGAAAGATATCTCTTCAAAATTTCTTCAAAGTAGTAACTTACAAACTTACAACGAATGTTTCAACAACAAATACTTTGCGCACCACAAAGCACAAACAACAACAATTAAAGAGTTTACAACACCAACAGTATCAACTAGAAATGAATCACATCATACAAGATCACCAACTCCAAGTAAAACATACGTACAAGCACATACGAAATTCACGCAACACAAAACTATGCGTTCGGCGCATGAGCTTGCACTTAGCACCAACATGTACGTCTGCTGCACGAACCATCCTGCGTCTGACGCATCAGTGTGCGTCTGACACCACCACCAATTAATACCAAAGCTCATTAAATCAGTAAAACGTACACAATTAATCATTTTACAAGGACTAAAAGTAAATATAATGATACACAATTATAAGCACAGCAACTTAAAAATCATCAATTCTCAAGAATATAAAAGGTCTCAATTTATTTCTGATTTTTAGTCCCTTAAATAATTAAAACGAATATCCTAAAACTCATAACAAAAACACAATAAAAATTATTAAACTAATAAAAACGATCAGTAAATTATTACAAAAATCATCATACCATTATAACTCTACTGACATGATAAAAATTTTTATTTATAATTTTCGGTCTCTAAAAGTAATTTTAAACCTTAATTTACAGAATACTCAAGAAGGCCAATATAATAATTAAAAATAGAAATAAATGCCCAAAAATTACCAAAAATTCACATAACATTCATAAACCCACGGTAATACAGATTATGCAAAGAAATAGATTTTTTGGCCTCCAAATATAGTATTCACGATTTGAATAGTAGTAAACACGAAAATGCAAAAAATAGATAAATCAATTAAATAAACCTGTAAAAAGTATAAAAAAATTATTATAAGGCATGAAAAACATACTACACCCATAACATGCTTCACGAAAAATAATTTTGGCAATTATAAAATTCATTCACTAATTATTTTGCAAATAAGCCATAAACGCATAAATTACCAAATAAATCAAATAAATAGTAAAGCTCAAACGAAATTTTTTTTTCTGCACATAATATACACACAGCATACATCAAGAACATTCACATACAATTTAATCAATAATTTCATACAAAAAGTATTTCAAACAATTTCCTAGCGTAATAATCTAATACCGAAAAATACTTTAATCTCTAGTGTTCTAAGATAACTACTAGTTACCTGGAACGTAGGGAGGAGAGCTGAGTCTAAAGGGATTTGAAAAAAATATGCATGCAATCCAATTGCTCCATGAACGATAATTGTAGCAACAAGTCACTAGGCGTTTTCTTCTTTAACGTTGAAAAAATCTCATTTCGTGCTTCTGTTCCGACCATAATTCCCGGTGATCTAAAGCTTGGATTCTAAATCACTCTAGCCAAAGTGAATAACAAGATGTTATAAACGTGCTTTCCAAATTTGAGGACGATCCAACGGTTAGATCTCCGGCTATGGTCATTTTCGTGAAGGTGTGACAGGGAACAAAAACCGGATGACTCGTCTGATTGAAACGAAAACTGCAGTCGCGTCTTTCTCTTTCTTCAAAAACAAATTGTACCACAAGCAAGATCTTTCCGAGTAGATGGATTTTGACTACTCACACGTCCAATTCGGATGAGAAACGAAGGAGATATGATGCAAACAAAATAGGGGTGCAAAAATAGTCGAAAATGCGGAAGAGAGAAGAAGAGGAGTTGTTATGCGCGAATTTCCTGACTTGTTTCCAGTATTATGAAGGGGGTTAAAGTGCAGTAAAAGAATGAGATTATCCACCTCATTAAGCAAAGGTTTAAGGGTGCATTAAGGTGGGTTAATGGGGAATTAAATAAGGGGTTACAAGAGATCCAAAGGTTAACTTAATGAGCACCAAAACTGTTCATCCTCCACACCATAATTGCTGATTTTCGGTCAGCATGACACGCCACATGCGATGCAACATTTCATCACCCAAGTCGGTCCAACAACATTACAAAAACGCTACGCGACAAAACTGCATCCTAAACGCCTAAATAGATAACAAAACTAATATAACTTTTAAAATAAATAACTAACAACTTAAAATAAATATATATAAATATATCACAACATATAAAAATATATACACATTTTCACAACACGTTCCAGAATAATTTTAAATAATAAATTATTTATTTTTACGAAAAATATCATTTAATATAAACGCACACCAAATATAAAGGGTGAAATATATATGGGGTGTTACATATTACCTTCTAAACACATGAGAGTTATGAGTTAGGAAGGGACATTTGGTAGGATTGGAGAGCAACCGAGCACATCTTTTGCCTGCCACATAAATGAGAGGAGTGTCTCCTTTGTGAGCACCATCTCAGATTCTCAGTATCTACATAGCAAGGGTAGTTGTAGGCGTGTATTTATTCGCCATACACGGGATAAGCTCGTATTTGACTACCTCATTGTAAAGGTTCTGTTGAAACACATTTTGAATCGAAGAACTCGCCAACAAGTCTTCAAAGGAAGACTCGTAAACCTAATGGATATTGGGAAATTGTAGGGACAACTTAGGGACTTATTCAATGTAGATTTCCCCATCATGACTCCATGAATGGTCATTGATCCAAATATTGAGTTTGGGGTGAGGGTAAGAATAAGAGCAGGAATCAAATTCGCCCACTGATGGCCTCTACTTAATATGGATTCATGTCAAATTTTATGCAAATAAATAACCACATAATATTTTATGCAATGTAAAAATTAATCTATATCAGTTCGTTAAACGAACATAAGACTAATTTTTGGTGACATGTTATTATGCGATCAAATTACTGGAATCCTAATCAGATTGTCCAATTATCTCATTAGGCATTTAAACAGTTCTTTAGGTCTTTGATTAGCAATAATAAGCATGTGAGGTGATGAAAGCATTAAATATATAATCATGCATATGAATATGAGTAATATAATACTTCCTCCGTTCTGTTTTAAATGAAACATTGGGTGAAATAACACTATTCATTGATCAATTTTGACTCCAATTTATCGCTATTATATAAAGGAAAACATAATCAAGTGAGATCTTGTTAGATTCGTCTCGATGCATACTATCAAATTATAACTTTTTATATTTTTTACGTGTGCACATCTAAAGATATTATTGATTAAAGAAGCGCGTTGGGTTGCGTGAAAAAGCAAACGTTTCATTTAAAACAGAACGGAGGAAGTATGAAAGATATAAAAAGAGGAGTAAAGATTAGAGAAGAATATACAGTATAGCGTTGATTCCTTCAAGATCTACATCATGACAAGTAAATTGTTAGTAAAAAAAGAATTAAATTGGAATTAACCCTCAAGAATTATACCTTTGTCGCCTAGGTCTTGTATTATGGTATGTGGGATGAGCAATCTTGAAGCTTGAAATAGCAAATTCGAAGGTATGAATGTGTTTGAATGTATTTCAATGTGTTTGAATATAGCTAAGTATGTGTAGAAGTCGTAGGGAAGCATTTTGTAAAGTCGTTCGAAGAAACGAGTTATTTATAGCCAAAGGAAACCGAAAAAAATTGCGAAAAGATAAGGAAAAACTGCGTCTGGCTTTCTGGCCGATTTTTTATTGTTTTAAGATTCTTTTTTGTCCTCTAGTAAATTTATCCTTTGAAATCCAAAATCAGCTATCTTTAGGAATAAAAATATGATTTTCTAAATATCCTTTCTAAATTAATTATCAAGAATAATTAATATTAAAATATTAAAGATACAATTAATTATCAGGAATAATTAATTGGGCCTTTAAAATTGGGCTTGGGTAGACTTTATATTTTTGAAATGCTTTTGGGCTTAACTCGTACGATTGCTCTTCTTTTAGACCATACCAATTATGACAACGGTATGTTTCATCATTGGGTACTCAAATGTAGAGACGATTTTGTGTCTACAGTAGTTGTCTTGCTTGATTGTTTTTCTCGGCGATTGGTTGTTGGATTGATATGATTGATTTATGATGATGCATGGCTTCTTGATTAATTTTGAGTCCACTAATAATTTTAGAGGTGATTAAAATGAGGGTCGTGCCGGGCTGCCACTATTAAAAAAAGGGCCGGGCCAGGCCAAATTTCGGGTCGATTTTTGTTGCCCCAAACCCACTTTTTTGGAGCAAAAATAGTGGGCTTTTCGGGCCAAAATCGTGTCGGGCTAAAATTTAGACTAAAAAGTCATTTTTGGATTGCTCAAAGCCCGTCCAAAACCAAAAAAAAAGTTCGGTCAAGCCCGAAGTCGGGCCTAAAGAATATGCCCAAGCCCGGGGATTCTTCGAGTCGAACTATCTTTGATCAGCTCTAATACTTTTGAGCTGGCTTTTCTATCTCCATGGGGCGAAACAATTTCATGTATTGACTCATTTGCAATAGTTTTGCTTTTGGACAAGCAAAAGGTTAGCTGAGAAATTTTTATATGTCTATTTTATATAGAGTATTTATTCCCGTTCCCTTAGCAATTGAGTACTGTTTCGAGCTCTTTTGAGCTCGTATTTGTGTGATTTGATATGTTTGTGCTTGGTTTTGTTCTTTTGTGTTTTTTTGTGCAGATTATGCATTTCATGCCTTTATCTAGCCACGAAAGAGAAGTCCAATGAAAACCTGTGCCCCAAAGCAATTCATGGGTAAGACAAGCGGTCTGGAAGAGGAATTAAAGCCGAAAGCTGAAGCAAAGTGCAGGCCCGGTTGAGCGGACGGGTTTAGCCCGACCGAGCAAGGTTATCTTGAGGTGCGTTTGCCGGATTAACCGGGCGAGAGGCACTCTAAAGGCTGAAGAAATATGCTTTCGCGCCCGACCGGGCGATCTTACCCGGTTGACCTAGCGAATGCCTTGTTAAGTTCGTAGTTGAAAATCACCGTCTCCCCACGGGGCCTTGCTCAGTTGACCACGCAGATTTTGGGGATGCTTATTTTTAGTGTTTTTTCGTAGTTTTTCCAAACACTATATATAGCTTGTTAGTAATTTTGATTAGACTATCCTTTAATAATCGTTTATTAGGTTAAACACTTTAGTTTTCTCTCTAACTTTCTATGCACTTTTGACTTTGAAGATTATAAAAGATTGTTGATTCGCTTTATGTTATTCTTCGATTACTCGGTATTATTTCTTACTTAGTTTAATTTAATGAATTTCTTTACTTTAATTATGATTATGTTCTTTATTATTATGAGTGAGTAGCATAAGATAGCAAGATTTATCAAGAGGTTAGAAAATAAGCTAGCCAAGAAGGTAGATTTACAACCTTATTAGAGCGTTCAGAAGGTGTGCTAAGTAGCCATGAGAGCCGAGAAACATTCAGAGGCAAAGAAGGCTATTTACTGTAAGCATTTTTCCAAGGCATTGAGAAGAATTGAGGATAGAAGAGTGGAGAATCTAGTGGCTCGAAATTCACTCCAAGTCCGACCAATTCAAGCAAGATATATAAAGGCCAAACCTCTACACCCTCATCCACGGAAGACAAGAGTCTTTGCTTCAAGTGCAAAGGCTATGGTCATATCCTACAGGATTGTCCTAGCAATAAAGAGTGACGACTTTACATGATGTACAAGAAATAGAAGAGGCATATGTTGCTAGTGGGAGGGAATCTCTCAAAGAAAAGGAGCATGAGGAGAGTAGTAAAGAAGAAGATGACGATTATGTGTTTGATTTCGAGGAAAAACCAATTATGGAGGGGCAACAATTGATCGTTAGGAGAGCCTTCCACTCCAAGCCGACACTTATAGGGACCAACCAAAGAGACAAAATCTTCATTACAAGATGCTTAGTGAAGAAAAAGCTTTGTGACTTGATCATTGACATCGGGAGTTGCGGCGATGTGTTTTTACCACCTAATTGATTGATAAACTGAAGTGGCCAAGAACCAATCATCTACGCCTTTACAAGCTCAATTGGCTTACTGATGACAATTGAGTTAAGGTAACTAAACAAGCTCTTATCTCTTTTGATATTGGTAAATTTAAGGATGGGGTGCTTTGTGATGTGTGTCAAATGGATGCTTATCAGATACTATTAGGAAGATCTTGGCAATATGATAGATTATTGAAGTATGATCGTAGATATAATGTATATATTGCTACAATGGGAGGGAAGAAAACGACTCTAAAACCCTTAAACTCTTCAAAAAAAGTCACAAGAGTACCTTACTTGTCAATGCTAAATAACTTGAACATGAATTTAAACAAGAGGGGAAGTTGTATCTACTTGTTGCTGGTGGGGTTGAAGTATCTCAAGACGGGTATAAAGTGTCTAAGTTCCTAGAGAGGGTCCTAGATGAGTTCAATGATGTTTTTCCCTTGGAGCTTCCTCTTAGCTTACCACCTATTCGAGGTATTGAGCATTAAATTAAATTGTAATACCCCCAAAATCCATACAAGTCTAAACTACGCTGCATCAACTTTGGGAGTGGTACCCCCGCCGTGAAACGTAAGGCTTATTGAATTTAAAACAATAACTTACTTTTGATTATGAACTTTTAAAGTGTGTGCCTAAGATCTTGGCTATCCTACATCGGAAGTTGAGGAGAACGGAGCCTTTTTTATATAGAGGTGGACATCTCAACCAAGTAGAGGCCGTTTGGGTAGGACTTCGGTTCTGCACCAAAGCAAAACCTGGATGGCTAGGGCCCATAGAGGACAATATCTACTAGTGGGCTCCTGAACACCTAGGGGTGTTACAAATGGTATCAGAGCCAGGGCCCATTCCGGTGTCCTGTGGTGCCTACGGGGATGCAAGCTCTTTAAAGGAGGGGAGAAGGTGCCTAAGATCTTGGCTATCCCACATCGGAAGTTGAGGAGAACGAAGCCTTCTTTATATAGAGGTGGACATCTCAACCTAGTAGAGGCTTTTTGGGTTGGACTTCGGTTCTGCACCAAAGCAAAACCTTGCGGGCTAGGGCCCATAGAGGACAATATCTACTAGTGAGCTCCTGAACACCTAGGGGTGTTACATAAACATACTTGGTTCCTGCATCCTCTCTTCTTAAAAAAGTTGCTTATATATGTAATCCTCAAGAAACACAATAATTACGATAGCAAATTAAGGAGTTGATGTTTAGAGGGTATGTGAGAGAGATCATGAGCCCCTTGTGTTGTCCCTGCTTTATTAGTACCTAATAAAGATGGTACTTGGCGTATGTGTATCGATAGTAGGGTTATTAACAACATCACTGTGAAGCATAGGTTTCCAGTTCCTAAATTGGATGATTTACTAGATGAGCTACATGGTTTTACAATTTTCTCAAAGATAGATCTAAGGAGTGGTTACTACCAATTCGAATGAGAGAAAGGGATGAGGGCAAGACTGCTTTCAAGACAAATATGGGGTTGTATAAGCGGCTTGTGATGCCTTTTGGCCTAACTAATGCACCCAATCCCTACATGAGGCTAATGAATGAATTCTTGAAACCTTTTCTAAGTAAGTGTATGATGGTGTATGTATGACATACTTGTTTATATTAAGAGTGTTGTGGAGCATATAAGTCATCTAGAAGTTGTGTTTGAGGTTTTAAAAAAACAAAAGTTGCATGGGAAGCTAGAAAAGTGCTACATTCTAGTTCCTAGTGTTACCTTTCTAGGGTATATAGTTTCTAAGGATGGTGTGTCTATGGATCCATCCCAGGTAGAACCAATAAAGAATTGGCCTGTTCCTACTACTATCTCGGAGGGTGAGATCTTTCCATGGTTTGGCTTCTTTCTATAGAAGGTTTTGTAAGAAATTTCAGTTGTGTGGTGGCTCCTATGATTGAATGCACCAAGAAAGATAAGTTTGAGTGGACGAAGGTAGCTCATAAAGTGTTTGAAGCTATAAAGAGGTTATTGTGTGATACTCATATCCTTACTTTGCCAGATTTCTCAAGTCTTTTTGAGGTTGAATGTGACGCAAGTGGAGTAGGCAATTGGGTTGTGTTGGTTCAAAAGAAGAGAAGTTGAATGGAAGAGGGTTCCAAGGGTACTATTGGCTCTTACATCATCCAAGATGGTTTCCTCTTTAAGGGAACTAGATTGTGCATCCTTTCATGTTCTACTTCTAAGCTTTTTGGTTATAGAAACTCATGGTGGTGGTCTTGCTGGACACTTTTGAATGAGCAAGACTTGGTTATACTCTAAGGACACTTTTATTGGCCAAAGATGCAAAGAGATGTTCAAAGGGTGATTGCTAGATGTGCTACTTGTCAAAAGGTAAAGAGTACATTTCACCACGGTTTATATACTCCTTTACCTGTACTGGTATTTCCTTGGGATGATGTTGCTATAGATTTCATTGTGGTATTGCTTAGAGCACAAAGAGGCCAAGATTCCATCATAGTGGATGTTGATAGGTTTTCCACTTCATCGGGGGTGGACCCACGTGGGGTCCTGGGTGGCACAGGCCCCCATTATTTTAAAAAAAATAGTTTTGAAGAAAAAAAAAACCGTGTAACTTGGGTCAGTTAGCAGTGTACAGTGTACTACTAGTCTACTACGGGTATCTAACTGATAGTCTCTCAATCATACTCGCATTCCCAAAACATTAAAACCTAAAAAACTAAGAAAGTAAATTCTAGAGACTTGGATAGGAAAGCACACTAGGCGCCAGTGGGTCAAGGCTTTATAGGGGACTGTAGACTGACGCGGCAACTTGGACGCCAAACGACAGTGAGGTTAGTACGCTTCTTTTCTCAGAATTTCCGTTCTTTTCTAAAATCAATTTGCTTATTTGTCTTTGTTTCAAATTTGTTATTTGTTTTATTAATCAATTGAAGTTCTATAGAACCATATTGTTTATATATTTTTATTTGATTATAAATTTGTCTAATTGTGATTTGTAAAATATGAATCAAATATTCAAGTTGGTAATAAACTAAATAATTTCATGTAAATTTCAAATTAAGATCATCAATGAATACATATGAAGGATGTTGATTTAATTGTATGATTTTGATTTTATATTATTGTCTTGTTGTTATAAGAAGTGGTTGATAAATTATGATCTAATTAAAGTTATAAAATAAATTTCATAATGAAGATAACAAACCAAAGAAATATTGCTAGTTCCTTTTCTAAAGACCCCTCTGCGCCAAATCCTCATCAATCTCAAACAAAACTTTCTCCGCCAATTAATAACCCGTCAACTCAAAAAACTAATAATAATTAAGAAGATAAAATAGATGAAACAGAAGTTAGAGTTAATTCAAATCCCGAAACTCAAGCCCCGAATGAACAGTTTTGTTAGATTGTGATATAGATAAAAAACAATTGTGGTTAATTTTATGTATTTATGAGGTCTTTTTTTTTTAATTTGTGCATGATATATTGATATTAGGTCGATTATTTAGGTGGCCCCCATTATTAAAATCCTGGATCCGCCCCTACACTTCATTCCTTGTCATAAAATGGATTATGGTTCTAAGGTGGCAGATTTGTACTTCAACGAAATTATTTGTTTACATGGGGACTGGGGTCCCTAAAACTATTGTAAGGGATACTAAGTTTATGAGTTATTTTTGGAAGATACATTGGAAGTTGTTAGGTACTAAATTTTTTTTTCTAGCTCTCATAAAACGTCCCAAATAAATCACAAAAAGCAAAGTTTATATAACAAAACAAAATGGAGGAAATATTTAAGGATTTTTTTAACTAGAATAATACACACTTTTGTATGTGCTCTCACAATAATACAAACTTTTGATTATTTTTAAATAATACAAACTTTTGCCCAAAATTCCTCCAGTAGGGCATGACCGGTTCTTAACTTGTTGTAGGAGGTCACTAGGTGACGTGGCATTGATCAGGCCACGTGTTGTTATTTTATTGGTTGTTTTAAAAAAAAATTAAAACAAAAAAAAGACTTTTTCCTTTTTTCCTCCTTCCCCTCCACTGATCTCTTTCCCCCTTCCCCACCACTGGAAAGACGCCCCTCCCCTCGCCCACCCCAAAAATAACTACCACCACTGTTTTTCTCTCTATATCTCATTCTTTTCTCTCTCTGTTTTTTCAAGACAACAACAATAACCACTCCGATCTCTGATCTTCAACAATGGCGGCTTCTTCACTCTCTCTAAAACCTTCATTTTCTTCTTTCTCCTCTGATTTCACCTCTCCTGTAAGCCATTGCGTCGCCTTCCCCAATTTCAATTTTGTTGCAATAGAATAATGATTGGGGAAAGTTAATGTTGGGAAAATAGAGATTAAACCCATTTCAGCTTCAGTACCATTATGGATAAGACGATCAATGTTGGGTGTCGGAGCTTTGAATTGGTACCCAAATCGAAACCCGTCAGATGAAATTAAAAGAACAATCGGGTGGGGGAGTTTGGTTAGAGTTCGGGCGGTTGGGCGGATGACGGGTCCGGGTCCGGGTTTAACGGCGGAGGAGAAGAAGAGGACGCGAAGGAGACTACGGCGATGATGGCGGTGAAGGTGGTGAAGAGGAGAGAGAAAAAGATGGTGTTGTTGGTTTTAAAAGTGGGTTTTTGGGTGGAGGGTGGATCTGTGTTGAAGGAGAGGAGTGTTGTTTTGGAATTTGGAAGGTCGTGTTCTTCTTGTGGGATTGGTGGGTCGAGAACTCGAGATCGGACGCCATTGTTGAGGTGAAAATTGAGAATTTTGATGGGGGAGAAGAGAATGGAGCAAGATCGTTGAGTTTCGGGTGAGGGAGTGGGGTGGGGTTCTTTGGGTGGCCGGGTTTTCGGGGGTGGGAGTGGAGGGTGGACTGTTGGTTTCGTCCGTGGAGGGAGGGGTGAGGGTGGGGGGCTGGGTGGTGGGATTTCAGTTGGTAGGGGGAGGGGAGGAGAGAGAAAGAGATTTTGGGTTTTTATAAAAAAAAATTTACCTGTTTACAGGTTAAAGGTCACATTGCCCTACTGGAGGAATTTTGGGCAAACGTTTGTATTATTTAAAAATAATCAAAAGTTTGTATTATTGCGAGAGAACGGGAAAAAGTTTGTATTATTGTAGTTAAAAAATCCAATATTTAAAATATCTTATTTATTATCACACTTAATGACTTATGAATATAATATTACCACATACAAAAATAATCAGTGCATCGCACGTGCATTTTTGTTTATTTATTATGGGAAAAGCTAAATACAGCCCTACGGGCTGCATATAAGAAGCTAAAAAGGGAAAAAACAAGCATTAACTGATCATTTATTACATAGATTAATGCAAACTTTTGCCATAAATTTACAATTAAATTCTATTTTAAGCAATGTATTTATCTCTATTATATAAGGGAAGGGGGGAGTTATGGTGTCCCCCTTTGAAGAGACTGTTTTACCCCCCCTTCCCTTTCTAAATTACAAAACTAATTTCAACCAAATTGGGGCTTAAAAAAAACTGCCGAAAATACCAAACAATCAATCACTCAAATGAGGAAACTTTACAAAAACTAAAAAATTCAATTACAAACTATAACCCATTAGTAATTACATACTCCGTTCTCAAGAACCATTTACAATTACATACTCAGAGTATTACCAATACACTACAACGTCAATACAAATTACTAACTAAGAAAAATATAAGTTTTCAATGGGAAGATCACACATTTGTCCATTGGCGATTTGCGAACTTCTAAAAAAGGTGCATAATTCTTTTTAATCTTGCAAGTTATTTCAAATTAGTTGAAAAAAAAACTAGCAACTCTTATGTTCGAATGCATGTTCAATTGTAGTATTGATTATTACATGTTTTAGAAAAAAAAATACAATAAAAATGATACATGAATAATTTAAGTTTGTATTGTATGGCATAAATTTCGAAATAATTATTAAAAATTCTATACATGTTTGTAACAAAAAAAAAAGGCATTATAAAATATAAATCAATTTCGAATACAATAACAATGACACAAAAATCAAACTAAAAAAGAAATTACATTAATTTGCCAAAACAAATAGTGAAATTGAAAACCGATGAAAACAATTGGTTTTTCTTTTAGTAGTCTGTGGAATGAAATATAAAAACCGGATCTGGATTTTGAAAAAATAATAATTCATAATTAAAAAGAAGTGTATAAAAATAACTTTTCGATAGTAAGTTTTCGAAATATAAATGTACTCTTATAAACCATTAGTACAAAATATATATTTATTATGAATATATAAAAACCCAAAAGCAAAAGGTCTTTTACGCAATAAATTATGCTTAAATTAAATTTAATTACTTTACATATAAAATTTGCCAAAGCAGTAGAAGAAGTCTTGAAAAAAACAAAGGGAAAGAAAAAAGATAAGGGGATGATTCAAGAACCGACTAAGATTGTAACTGGATTTTCGCAAATTCCAAATTCTGAGCTTCAGCCACAAATTTTTTGGAAAAAAAACATCTTCACAAAAAACATAATGTAACCGGATCTTTGAGAAATATGGTTGACAATTGAATTTTTTGGGACGAAACCAGGAACATAAAACGTAAAGAATTACCTTCAAATTTGAGGCCCTCTATTTAATTCGTCAACCAAATAAACCCCAATTTTATCCCCATCCCGACGAACGTTCTTCAACATTACCACCCAGATCGAAATGAAAACCCAAAAAGACCTAGAAGAACAAAGACCAAAATTACCCAAAAAACGATAAAGCGTTGATGGGGTTAATTTTGACACCAGGATGAGCTTATTAATGTGGTGTTTGCTGTGAAAATAACCATGATATTTGATTAAATCTCAATCTTTTTAAGAGAATATGAAAGATAGTGAGAACAAGGAGATGAGTCGTTCTTATTTTTTGAGGGAAGGGGAGATGTAAGGTTGTAGGTGGGAAGACTAAAATATGGAGAATTAGAAGAAAAAATACGTGATATTCATCATATGGGTATGTGGGGTGGATAGTTATATGGGGTATGTGGGATTGATAGTCATATGGGTAGGTGGGAAAATTTATGTGGGTTTGTTACTGGCATACAGGTGGCTCTGGGCTACAATCTTTTTTTTACTATTAAAAATCAACTAACGTTAATCAGTTACTCAGTTAGTTATAAGTTAAACAACAATATTACATAAAATCATGAATTGTTTTTAAATACTATTTGTAAGTATTTCAATCTTTCTTATTCACAAAATGGAGGTGAAATTAGATACGAACTTTTATTTTTGGTTTGTTTTATTATTGAGTAACATTCACACCCAAAATATTGTCGCACGCATCGCGTGCATTAAAAACTAGTGTCTTATAGGCAGCCCTAAGGGCTGCATATAGCATAACCCATATATTATTAGGAAAGATAACTGGTTCGAAGATCAACCCCTGTTAGCTACTAGCCTGCAGCCCTGCAGTACACACCAGCTCAGAGGCTGGGTACAAAGGGATGAGGATTTGAATCCTGGAAATGCCCTGAAATTCGGGGTGGTCCTCCACTGAGGTACCACCTTTCCCTCGCATTGCACGTGCTTTAGAAACTAGTAAGTCAATTCTTAGGAATTCTAACTTCATATGTTAAACAATGTGAACCAAACAAGCATTAAATCTTTTGTAACGCTAGTGATAATTACGTAATTAAAATCATTTCATACAAATACATGTGATAGTTGACTTTAAAGAAAACAAAACAATGAGTAATAATAATCCAGATTATTTTTCCAACAATTTTCCAAATCTCCCAAAAGAAATTGTGTCAAGATTACAACTTTACAAATTACAAGCATTCATGTGGCCTTCACCACTCTCTCTCTCTCTCTCACACATAATTTTCTCCAGTCCACTTTCTCGTTTTCCATTATCACTATTTTTTTCTTCTATTTGTTTCTCCTGCTCTCTCTCCTCAACCAAACACTCACCTTATCAATTCAAAACAACGTACCAACCCAAACAATCTCACCACACTCTTTCCGATTTTCCGCCATAACTCTTTCTCCCTCCAATTTTCCCCCCTTCGATGCCTTTCTCAATTCCCGATGCTTCGCTCTAGAAATTATGGCGTGTGCTCCATCATCCATGTCATCAGGTACTCATTTTCTCTCTCCTCCGTATTCTTATCTTCTGTATTCGTTGAATTTTCGAGTTCAATTTTGTGAATTTTGATGTTTTGTTGAATGAAATTGTGAATTTGTTGTATGCGCGCAGTTTCAGTGGAATGTGTGAGTGTATGTAAGTTGAAGCTATGGAGAGGAGAAGGGAGTGTTGGGAGGTATGATTGTAGTGTTCTTTCTTGTGCTTGGAAGGCGCCTAGGGTTCTCACTGGTTCTTTAGCTAGTACTACTCAGAGTTCGTTTCCGTCTCCGTCTTCGTCTTCATCGTCGCCTTATTCTTGTAGAAGATTCAACCGGCATAAATATGTGAGTTGATTTTGTTGTTTTGTATAGTATTCATGCTCAATTTATTGCTGTAATGGGAGAATTTTAGCGTTTTATCGTAATCTGATGTATATTTAGTCTCTTTTTGTTGAATGATGCTGATGAATTGATTTTGTTTTAAGATATAAGTAGTTATGAACATTTTTACTCAATTTTTTGGGGAGCTTTTTTCGAGAATTAATATTAATACTGGCGTCGTATCATAATGAAATATTAATTTGCAATATGTGGATGTGGGTATGGTTAGTTATGAAGATGAACCAAACAAGAAGAAAAAAAGGTATTTATACTTAGGAGACTTGACAAGTACCTATTCAGAGTATACTTCAAGTGGTAGGAAAATCAGCATATAAGTTAGTGTTATTCCATTGGCTTATTATTACCTTATGGGTTACACAAGTGAACTGGCAATAAAATGGAGCGACAGGAAGTAATTGCAATTTTCCTATCTTTGATTTACTGTTAATAGGTAGAGTTCCCAATTTTGGCAAATTATTTAGTGTCATGTATTATGTTGTAAGTACTGATTTTTTGTAATAAGAGAGTTAACATGTGAAATTTTTACCTTTATGGCTTGGTCGGAATCCAACTATGAACTATATGCTCAGAAATTGAGGGGATAGTAATGGGCATGTGCAGTTGTGTGTCATTTTACACTGAATATTCTGTGTGAATGTTCATGTTATTGCATCTCTATTACTAGGTACTCCGTTGATCTTTCGTTTTTTACTTCTACCATTTCTATATGGGGAAGTTTAATGGTTGTTGGTTAAGGTTGTATTCTTTGAAAATGAACCCATGTGAACTGTTAGAAAGTTGGCATTCTCTCACTACAAACAGAACTGTTTCAGGTATTTAATATACGAGTGTGGGCCAAGTTGCTAAATCGTTATGAAAAAGGAATTGGGAGAAGGTTTTTTAAAAAAAAAAATTCAGAACGGAAAGTGGTAGATTTTTTTTAAAAGGGGGGGGGCGCTTTATGTCGTTCTTTGTCGATATGATTTGCCACGTATTACAACACCTAGGAGGGGTGGGGGCGTTGGTAACTGTTAATGAAATCAGAGTAGAAATACTGCAATGCACATGTTTGTAGTGGATATGCATTAACAATATTTGTAATTGCACCTAAAACGAGTGCCGCTCGTTTTCTTCATGGCCTTGTACCCAATGAGCTGTTAGGGTCACCTCTTAGTGTTGTTTCATTTTGAAATTTCTTTTGGAATTTGCATTGTATTAAGCTGGCTTTCGACATAAAAGATTGTCACAAAGAGGTCACAAGAACTCTCTGGCTGCAGATACTGGGTAACCTTATGTAAAGGCTTTAATATAGTAGGGCCTTGATGGCAAGTTATAATACGCACAATAGTTGAAGACTTCATAAGCTTCACATTTTTGGTGTACACGCTCTGGCAGGTGGTAGAGGCAAGTGGGAAGTTTTTATAATACTAAATTTATTTAGTAAAGTACCAAATTACAGAGATTGCTGGGCGACTAACAAATGCACACACATCTAATATGGGACAATTCCCTTTTTACATGCGAGTGTCCTTTGAATTCAGAGCAAATTGTAAAGGTGATGCGCAATTATTTTCACTAAGAATGATCCAATTGAGGCCAAATTCTTGTTCAGTTGCATGACAAAGAGAATATTGGCTCCGATATCATGAATACATGATAAAAGCTGAGAGATTATGGAAATGAGGTTTGGGTACTCATAAAGGAGGAAGAGATTTGGCCGACCAACTGTAAGCCAAGTGAGTTTCATCCTATGATCAATTGACACAGGCATGAGTAACTTGTAAAGCTAAGTTGGTAATTATCTCTCCTCTTCTTTAATGATGGACAACTCAAATGTGTGCACACAGTAATATGAGGCTCAACACCTTTTACTTGCTTGCACCGTGTAAATTGGTCTGTTATTTCTGTAGACCAAACAGTTGCCAAAATTGTTGTTAGGACAGTAAATATTTTTCTTTTAGGTATTGTGATATGAGAACCACTTCTCGTAGTTGGTATGCTATATTATCTTAGTTGCCACATCTTTGTACTACTGTTATAGTAGAACATGTTAGTGTTTTTTCATGATAGGTCAATTCATCAATTATCTACAAGGGAAGAGATCAACCCTACTTATTATCGGTGGAGGGGAATTATGGAATAATGGTGTTTGGACCACAGTCAAAACCATGCCTTTGCATGTGGTTACAAATTGACTGCTGTACTCTTGTAGGACTCCATCAGGGACTTGATTTTTGAGACTTGACTATTGAAGAATAAAAATAATTTTATGTATTAAGCTAATCTTTTTTTAATTTTTATAACAAACAACCAACGGGCCTTGACACTTTGGGTGGAGGTGCCAAACGTCAATAAGAGCTCTTGGGAGTCATCAGCCTGTTATCCCCAACCCATCGCCTCTTACATTGGTAAATCCTTCTTCTAATCCCGATCTTCCTTCTTTACTTGCTTGAAAACGGAAGCTTGCGAGATTGCTTGGTACCCTTTGCACTCTTTGCATCCTTTTCCCCTTTAGGTAGTTTATTGACAGACCAAAGACAAGCCCTTTTGACCGATTGGCTCGCTTGATTGATTAAAAAGAACCACTGGCTTCAGGAGCTAGATTAGTTGACGATAAACAAGTAAAAATCGCCTCAACAAAAATTGATGGAATTGGTCCCGTCGGACCGGAACTCTTCCTCCTAAATCCTTTTTCAATGTACTTTTCAGTTATCCCAAAAACATTATCCAATCCGAACAGAGTCTCATGTTCCCAAGCATTCACAACATTAAGAACCACTAAGTGAATTTCCTTATAAACATTATCTGCAGTATGTAACTAATAGTCTACTAGTATGCTAACCCTTAGTTGAATGTTGCTTAGCTGCATTATCCTAGGGTATTGGAAGGTTTGCACTTTGCATTCAATTTGGCATGATAAATTTTAGGGTGGATCAAGGAATCTATTGTTTCAATGATGTAATTCACTTGGAATATCAATGTTGTCCATTGTATATGTTATGGCTGTAAGTCTGTAGTTGTTGGGCATTTTGGATTTTCTTTGCATGGTACAAGAGTCTCACTTTGTATGTGAGGGCATGGGAGTTTTTTCTTTTTCTTTTTTAACTGGGATGGAAGGGGCATAGAGTTTTAAAAGTGCTCAAAAATAAGATTTGCATTTGAAAAGAAGATGATAGAACACTCGATAAATCGATTGAGAAGAGTTGGATTCAATAGGTTATTTTGGAAGATTTAGGAGAAGTTGACTCTCAATAGCCACCCAGCCATGCTGTTGGAATGAGCAATTGATCTAGGGAGTATCAGAGTGTCCATCTTTTATTTTAATCTCTTGTGATCGACTAATATATGGCATTTGCGGAATTTTGCAACAATCTTATTGGTTTTTTGATTCAAGTCATGCAATGGAAAGAGAATGGAATCAAATAGAGAAGGGTGGTAACAAGTTTTTTTGACCTCTATTGTGCGTTTGGTTGAGGCCATGAAATTGAATGGTAATGCTGATCACTACCAACAAGAAATGGATAGAAATGGATTTTGTTACTTGAGGAAGAAAGGAAGGTAAGAAACTAGGGGAGTCCATTACTACCAATTAATGGTAATAGATTGAAACAAGAAGAAAGAGAGTTGGTAATTGATTCTATTTCTTGGAGTCCAAATATGTTGAACCAAACATGCTCTTAAAACTAATTAAAACTTACTAATGTTTTAGCATAGTATTTTCATAGTCATTCTACTAACTCTTAATTATAATCACAATGACTTTGAACATACCAAGATTAAAAGAAGATTTATGATGAATGTGTTTTGGCTTATTAAAAATGATAATAATTTAGGGAGAGGTAGTATTATGGAGGAGTAGCAGAATACTTTCCTATATAAAGCTGAAATCTAAGGTTATCTTTTATGGCCTATGGGGTATATCTAAGAGTGTAGAGCAGTCATTTCTTATTGATTTGACAAACGCACTGCATTTGGCTTTTGATAATCTATTTCAAATAACAAAAAAGAGTATTTGTGGTAGCGAGTGGCATAAAGCTCGCATTTTTGCTGAATCAGCATCATGTGGATGTTACTTTGCACTTCCACATCAGCAATATGTTGAAGAAGAATCAGCATGAATCGTAAATTGGTTATTGTAATGTCACATTTCAATCTTAGAGTTTCGCGACATATGCATTACTCCTTCGGTTTTCTCTGCCAACGCAAAACTTTGTCCAGGAATTTCTTTAATCATCTATTAGTATAAATTATAAAAGTTTTGTTTGAAAAGAAACTTTGAGATAAATCATACAATATGTTACCCACGGAACTTTGTTATTACTCAAAAATTTCCGTCAAACTTATCATATGAATAGTGCCAAATGTCAAAACGTTGCAACCAAGAAAACCTGGAATATATTATATTTAAGACATGCTTGTAGGCACCTTATCATGCTTGTTTCTGAAAAACAAAAGACATTCTGAACAGTTGTAGTGTGTAAAGTATGAGTTCAGAGCTTTCTTATATTTGAATGTCAATTTTGTCAATAGAACTGTAACTTTGAATGGATTAAAAATGCTAATGTGGTCATGTTACTTTTGGCCAAATGGCCTGTATGTAATGGACCTTGATTTATTTTTTTTCCTATTGTGTCCTCCATATATATGAATAAAATTCTCAGTTAAATCAACAAAAAATGACCTCAAAGCATACCAAAAAAGAGTTCAAGTTTCACATATTTTCCACCCGTCACAATGATAGAACCTTCAGAACTGTATTCAAATATTTTGAGTCTCTTTTCTCACTTTTTAGATTTATGCTCTTGTTGAGCTTCTTATTTCCTTTGTCCACATATAATTGTCACATTGTTATTCGCTTTGTGGTTTAATTACGACTCTTCACACAATTTCCTTTATGTAATGGAAGAGCCTTATCTTATAATCCCTCTGTCCTCAATTAGTGGTCCTATTAGGTTTGTTCACGCATATTAAGAGTAGATATTAGGGGATTGTGTAATGAACTGACTAATTTGGCAAGAATATAAAGAAGGAAGATGATGATATTTGATTGATAATAATGGAAATAACAGAAAATAAAGGATAGATCGCCAAATTTTCGAGTTGACTTGGTCACACTCCCAAACTAACTACTACAATAAACTTCTCCAATATTTTCTTGATATTTCTTCCTAACACTAATCCCCTCTATTTATAGAGCTATTTACTTACTTACTCCCCAAGCCAACCTAATTATATTGTACTACCCATATTACCCCTCCCCCTAAACCAATCTATTATAATACCGGCCGCCCAAACTTCCACCTTGTCCTCAAGGTGGATAGTAATTGGCACTGAATTCCCGGCCTCCGCAGTACTTGATATTGGCCTTTTGAAAATTGATGTTCAGCTTTCATTGGCGCTTAAGCTTCTCATTGGTAAGTCCTTGTATTTCCTCTTGTGGTGCAGTGAAGAAGAGATTATCTATGATGTTGTTATGATGTGGCAGCAAGGTTTCAGTGGAAGTAGTATTGTGTGACTTGGGATTGGAAGGTTGTGGGTTGGTAAGATTGAGAAGGGAATTGTGGAGTAATATCTGACTTTGGAGATGTAGAGGTGAGTTGGGTAGTTTGGGTTTGAAACTGGTGAATTTAGTCTTAGATGCAAGGTTCTCAAAATTGGGTTTGCAATATGGTGGCAATTTGGGCTCAAGGGACGAATAATGGGGAATGAAAAAATGGGAGGAGAGATTGGGTTGGGACTTGGTAAAATCAGATTTATGTCCTCTCTCTTTTCCTTGTAGTGGGCTGGAGGTTTGAAGAAGGCTAGCACTGGGAAGAATAGAGAAAATGGTTTTTAAAATTAATGGTGGGGAAATGGGTTTAGAATTAGTGAGCCCATTAGAAATTATGTCATCAGAAATGGAATAATGGATGGGTTTGGAAGCAAGAGGCCCAATTTCAAACCTTGTCTCATTCATTAAAGTAGGGTTTGCTTTTTGACAGAAGGAATGAACCATATTCCTTTTGGCTGTGCTGTCGCTTACTGTTAGGACTTTTACAAAAAAGCCCTTACTAGCATTTTCCATCAGTGGTTTCTTCTGCAAGCCAAAGTAATTCCCAGCCAAACTTCTTCTCTCATGGTCATTTTCTGCAAATTCACAACCAGAATTTTCGCAGGCCACCAAGCCTAAACAACCGCCGGTTTTCTCACCGGAAAAAAATTTACCGGGTCCACCACCTGACCCACTCGCTGCCGAACCACCTTTCACAAATCCTCCTCCTGTGTTCACGCTGCCATAGATGGTGGTTCCTTCAACAAAACCGACTCGACCACCGCCGATAAAACCTCTAGAAAAGTCACCTTGTCTTTTACGTACCTCCGGTGGTAACGAGTCGCTTCCACCCTTAGACCCGTCCCCGTTGCAACAACCTGCAACCAAGCCGGAACCCCCACTAAGTCCACCACCAGTACTAGCAAAACCTCCGGTCCTTCCACCGGTTCGTCTATCTCCAATGCCGCTGCAGCCAAGTACTTCACCAACGAACCAGCCTGGCCCACCACCAGAACCACTGCCCACCATGGTGTTAAATAACGGCCGTATCGATTCGGTTCGCCCGAGTTGTAACGGATTTCAACTTTGGCTAACCGAATTCGACCGGTTCATACCGCCTTTTCAAAATACTCCGAGATTTCGCCCGTTCCAACCGAAATAAAGACTTATCGGCCGCATTTCCCGTTCCAAGACGCGATTCTAGATCTGCCAATTGATGATGAAATATGTGATTTCTTAAAAATTTCTTAAAAAGAAATGTTAGGGCTTTTGCTCGGGGGTTTGATTCCGTTACAAAGGTATATTTTTTGACGCCGTAAAGTTTGCCGACCATTTCTCCGGCCACCGTAGAGAGGAGAGAGAAGTAGCTATGAGAGAGGGTGAGTATCGAGGAAGAAGGAGAAGTTAAACAGCATGTTTACTTTTCTTTTAAAAAAATATATTTTTAAGTGGGAAGGATTGGAACCCCACGTGCTAACTGCTACTGCATAGTGCATAGTTGACTGCATAATGATACTGTTCAACTTTTTCTTTTTCTTTTTTATTTTATGATGCAGTACACTACAGCTGTATACCACTCTTTTTTCTCTTAAATAGCTAAAGTCCCACTGCTTCACGTGCTTCTCCTTGATTGAGATTGTTAATTTTATTTTATCTACTTTTTTTTAGGGGAAAAGTGAATTATTTTATGTATTACTTATTCACACTTTTTTCAACTCCGTATTTTTTAAATTTTTACACGAGATTAAAAGTTTTATTTAATATTAGTGCAAAATTATTAAAAAAATTAAAAAGCCTAAAAAGTATTATAATATGAAATTCGTCCGCGACGCGGTCCGCGACAAACGTATCCGTTACGTTCTAGCGAATCCGTTACCGTTTCCGCAACCGAAACCGAAACCGCATTTTCAAACTATGCTGCCCACCGATTTTATATGCACCACCTGCCTTCTTTTCTCCGATTGGTGTTGAAGGAGTACCCCTTGTTTGCTGAACCCTTCACCACCCGGATGACCACGAGCTTCACCACCAAATCCACCTCCACCGGTGTATACTCCAGCAAACCCACCAAATATTCCGCCGGTCAAGTCTGGTGGCTCTTCGCCGGTGTGATAAACTCCATAACCATTTTTAAAGGCACTATTCTTCAGATTTGACTCTTCCGCTTCGACCATAGGTTGGTTGTCTTCCTCTTCAAGTTTCTCTTGAAAGTTAATGGTGGTGGTTTGAATTTCTTGGGAAAAAACCACCGAGGGTTTAATCACTTCTACCACCTCTTTCGAAGCTGGTTGTACAACCTGCACTTGACGCGAAAACACCGGTGTAGAAGGAAAACACTGCACCACCAGTAACTTCAACTCATCCCACTGCCGGATGGGCCGCCGTTGATGCTCCCAGAAAAACCATTGTAATGCTTCACCTTCGCATCCAACAATGGCAGCCTTCAACTTCTCTGCTTCACTAAACCAGAAAAGTTGGAAGTACTCTTTCATCTCCCAAATCCATTCATCAGGATTTCTTCCATCAAATAGAGGGAGTTGAAGCTCATACCGGATGTGTTGCAATTTCTTCAGATCTGGATACCATGAGGTCAAGCTCCTCATGATTTCTGTGTACCCCTCACTCATCAGATTTCTTATCTGCCGCACTCTTCTTCTTCTTTTTTTTTTTTTTTTTTTTTTTTTTGAGTGTGAAATCGAAAAATCAGCAACTTAACTTCCCTGAATCGAATTGCTCTGATACCATTTGTAATGAACCGACTAATTTGGCAAGAATATAAAGAAGGAAGATGATGATATTTGATTGATAATAATGGAAATAACAGAAAATAAAGGATAGATTGCCAAGTTTTCGAGTGACTTGGTCACACTCCCAAACTAACTACTACAATAAGCTTCTCCAATATTTTCTTGATATCCCTTCCTAACACTAATCCCCTCTATTTATAGAGCTATTTACTTACTTACTCCCCAAGCCAACCTAATTATATTGTACTACCCATATTACCCCTCCCCCTAAACCAATCTATTACAGATTGTAGGTTTTTGGGGTAATAGCGTTAAAGTAAGAATGAAAAATTGAATGAGCGAAACAACGAGCTAGTGGAGGGCCCTACATCACAAGAATATGAAGAGAGAGTATGAGAGAGATATAGTTAGTGGAGGAACCCACATCTCATGGGTTAAGTGGGGTAAAATTTTCATTTAAGGGAACAAGACGATTACCTATCGATTGACCAAAATAGTGTACAAGACAATTTTTGGAGGTCGGAGAGAGTATAATTTTCAACTTCATTCTCTATAATTTATGAAGAAAATTCTCATTTTGGTAAACAAAATATGATCTCCAGCAGACTAGAAGAGAGTTAGGTTTCACTTATTTTTCTCTTGTTAGTATATTAGAGCCTTAGTATTCTTGTTTTATGTGTCATAGCTGGTCTCGTAGTGCTTTTTTTTCATCTTCTGTAGAACTTCTAATATACTAACAAGAGAAAAATAAGTGAAACCTAACTCTCCTTTAGTCTGCTGGAGATCATATTTTGTTTACCAAAATGAGAGTTTTCTTTAGAAATAATAGAGGATGAAGTTGAAAATTATACTCTCTGCGACCTCCAAAAATTGTCTTGTATACTATTTTGGTCAATCAATAGATAATCGTCTTGTTCCCTTAAATGAAAATTTTACCCCACTTAACCATGAGATGTGGGTTCCTCCACTAACTATATCTCTCTCATACTCTCATTTTTTTTTTCATCCTCGTGTAGAACTTCTTATTCCTTTTGTCCAAAAATAATTGTCACATTGTTCCAACCCCTCATAATAGTGGGTATTAAGAGTTGTATCTTTCACTCACTTGGAGTAAGGTAATCGTAGGAAATTGAACTACTTCCTCCGTTTCTTTTTAAATGTGACATTTTACACTATTCACAAATTTCACTATAACCATCGTTTGTGATTTATACGTGAATAAAAATATAGTCATGTCGAATCTTGTTAGATTCGTCTTAATACGTATTTTTTTAATATGTATATTTTGTAATATTTTACAAATACAAAATTAGAGATATATGTCCTCAATGTTTTGCATCGACATGCGTGATAAATGAAAGTGTTACATTTAAAAAGAAACAGAGGAAGTATAAACCAATACTATATCAAGAAAGAGGACAACTTTTTGGACATTCAAAAATTGTATGTGCAACTATTATTTCTGGATGGAGTACTTTATTTGTCCTTTCATATAAAAGAGTGTATCTCTCCTGATTTTGTACTTCGTGACCTTTTGCTTAAACAGAGATGTGGGGCTCCTGATATTAGAGGTAACCATTGGCTGGATACTTCCTGCTTTATAGATGCCGGATGGATCTTCAGGGTAATCTCGCGACATCCAGCTTCTGAAAGATGGAAATGGCACTGTATGCCATCGTCCGGTTCTGATTCATCTGATGATGTTTCAGCTCAAAGTTTGTGGGAGGTATGTTTGGACTTTGAAATTTATATTAGCAATAACACAACTTCTTCGTGGTGGTGTTGGAGCTTGACATGATTACATTATTATTATGGCCAGCTAATCAGTGTCATTGTGTGTTCATCTTATACACAAATAGTTGGCAACTATCTGACTCATTTTTCGGGAAAATGGTTGTGGCCAAAATCGAAAGCAGTGACGGATAATTTTATTTGAATTCAGTGAAAAGCATGACTTTGAATCAATGTAAGGGAAGAATTTTGATGTCATTGGTTATGTAGGTGAAAAGTGAAGGAGAAAAGTCAGTCAGTTAGCTGAACTAGCAGAGAACATATTGCACCGGATGCTTGAAATCTATATAAGGAGACTAACTGACATAATATTCCTTAAAATTGGGTTCTGGCTAATTTGATTAAATGTAAATTCTTACTTTAGGAATTTTCTAGAAGTGATAGGCCTGTACTAGATGCCTCAGACCAAGTTATATATTGATGAGTGATGAGATGATCGTTCAGATATATTCTCATTCTTTTGCTTGATTTAGGTGTAATAACCATGTATTAGTTTACTTTTTGTAAAGCTTCTTCGAACAATCATTCCTTGTGCTACCCTGGTCAGCCTGTAAAATGTGAATCCTGGATTTTTTGAAAGTCTGCTTGGAAGATCTAGCTTGGTTTGCAATCAGCTAGGCTGGCCCATTGGTGATAGCACAAGGAAAAGTGCAGGATTTAGTGCAGCTTCTAAGAATAGCCTCGTAAAGTGTTATTGTATGTTATCTAACCTTATTCATGAAAAATATTCAGTGAGGAATTGGGTACGACCATGAGATCTTGCTCATATGTGCATGTTCAATGAGTGACTAATCCAGAACTGGTAACGTTGTCTATTTCTTTGCTGCCCTCAGGATCTTAAACCGAGCATCTCATACCTGCCTCGTGGTGAACTTGAATTGGTTCAGAAAGCATTAAAGGTATGACTTGTGAATCATTATTTTCTTTATTGGTTAAATTCATATCTCGGTTTAGTGGTTTTATATTATTTAGCTTGCTGGCACAGCTTGCTTTTGATGCCCATGATGGTCAAAGAAGGCGCAGTGGAGAGCCCTTCATCATTCATCCAGTTGAAGTTGCACGTATATTAGGAGAACTTGTAAGTAGGTGTAAATGTACTTCAAATTCTGATTTCAACTTTCTGGTGCTGTTTTATAGATTGTTGTCATGATTTTAGGAATTGGATTGGGAGTCTATCGCAGCTGGATTATTGCATGATACTGTTGAGGATACAGATTTCGTAACTTTTGACCGGATCGAAAAGGACTTTGGCTCTACTGTTCGACACATTGTTGAAGGGGAAACCAAGGTGCTACTTCTAACAGTTGAGGGTGATTTGCAATTGTCGTTCATTGTTTAACATCCATAGTTTTCTCTTTTTTTTTTTTGCAGGTATCAAAACTAGGAAAGCTTAAGTACAAAAATGAAAATAGTTGTGTACAAGATGTAAAAGCAGATGACTTACGACAGATGTTTCTGGCAATGACAGAAGAGGTGATTTAGCACCTTTTTTTTTTCATCCCCATGCTTTGGCAATTGTATATCACAAGTTGATGACTGAACTTCTGGTTCAGGTCCGTGTAATCATTGTGAAACTAGCTGATAGATTGCACAACATGCGCACGCTTTCGCACATGCCATCTCATAAGCAGGTAATATTGTAGGTTAGGTCTGTGTATACCTGTTACTGGACTAATCTGTAGCTGTTTCTTATATGTTGCATCCAGACAAGTATTGCACTGGAGACGCTGCAGGTGTTTGCCCCTCTGGCAAAGCTGCTAGGAATGTACAAAATCAAGGTATTTGTGTTCATTCTTTACCAAAATCGCTTTTCTGCCGCTATTTCTGTTAAGTAGTTTTTTTTCCCTCCTTAGTCCTTATTGCTTAAATATACATAGGCTCCGCTTCAGGAATTTGTAACTTACACTACTCCTGATATTCTACAATCAGAACCTGAACTTCAGCCGTAGAGGTCCCGAAGATTTGGAAATTGAATTGCCGAACATGAATGTGATTGTAAATGGACACAACCTGCAATTGGCCTAACTTGTGAATACCTGTAATTCGTTTTCACCCATTTTTTTGTTCGTCCTTTATGGAATCATTCTCCTTATTGTTTCAGTAACCAATGCTTTGTGCTTAGATTATTGAGGTAGCTCCTAGATTGTGATTGTGGTGCTTATTTCATAACCCAAGTTCTTATGGTGTAGATAGTTTCTTTTGGTCTCCCCTTAACAACATGAAAAAGCCCGTTAATTTTTCACCTTTATTCTTCACTATTGATCTACTGCGTGATTCTTAAATGTGCTATTCCTGCATGATTTAGTGTTGTGTCTCATAGAGTTGTCTTGAGATCTACGTTTGTTCGGATAAATTTGTTCCTGCTTTCCACTTGTAATCTAATTTGTTAGCGTCTTATGAAATTTCTTGTCTATATTGCAGTCTGAACTTGAGAACTTGTCCTTCATGTACACAAACACTCAGGAGTATGAGAAGATCACTGAAAGAGTTGCTGAACTTTATGAGGAACATGAGAAAGAGCTAAGTGAGGTGATATCTCCTTGTAATTTATATAGCCTTGTGGTATCTTATATACTGTTGAATCTTTATTGTATATTTTCATGTAGGTGTCATAGACTGCTCAGACATATTGGAAATCTATACTTTATCTTAAATTCAGTTGGAATTGTTATTTACTAGTTTTAGTGATATGCAATATTTTTTTGAGGATAAATTTTGTCGATGTAAATTGATAGTTTCTATTATATACCCTGCACCTTCCTATCTTCCCAGGCAAACAAAATTTTGGTGAAGAAGATTGAGGATGATCAGTTCTTGGAACTTATGACTGTCAAAACTGAAGTGCATGCTGTACTTAAGGAGCCTTACAGGTGCAGCAGTTTTTTGTCTTTGGTTCCATTTTTTTTGGCTAGAAATTTGTTAGGCATGTCAAGTTTACCAATTACCTAATTTAGTTGATACTATCTTAAATGAAAGACTGTTGTTATTGTACCTATTTAAGGTTCGGTCTTGTGCCTGGATCTTGTGTTTCGTGATTTTGATGTTCGCCTTACTTACCCCATATCAATTTTATGAATTTATCATAAGCACATATGTGTTGCAACTGACAAGTACCCATGAGTGAAGTATAAACTAGACTTGCAGAAGTAGCAGATAGCAGAGGTGTTACATCAAGCTCCCTGGCTGTTTCATAAATTTCCTTTGACTAGCTGAATCTTTGAAATATACTCCCTCCGTTTCGTTTTAATCTTCACATTTTCCTTTTCAGACTGTTTCTTTTTAATCTATGTGCTGTTTTCTTGCCATTTTTGGACATGGCAACCTTACACTTTTTGTCGAATTCAACCCCCATGATGTATTTTATGGTTACTTTTTCTTCTCTTTCATATTTTACCCCTCCATCCCTCATACTTTCCTCTTCCTCTCTCATACTTTTTACTCTTTCCTTGGTTGCGATGAATACAATGTGTGTACATTAAATTGAAACAACAGGCTCTCATACATTATCACCTTTTACTTGTGAATTATTCTTGGAAGCATAGTGTATTTTTTGTGATACTATTTGTATAAAAAAAATTAGTTAGAAGCTGTAAGGACTAAGAGTATGTACAATGGGGTTCGTTAACTAGTTCTTCAACTAGCTCTCCAAGGACAGAGAAAATGGAGAGCTACCTCTTACCCAACAATGGGGCTCTTGGGTGTGTCTTAGGTGTATCTCCATGGAGACACTTTGCAAAGTGTCTCTTGGAGGAGATATCATTTGAGATGAAAGAGAAATGGCTCTCCAATGTGTGGGGCCCACAAACCAAAGCATACTATTGCAATTACTAAAGTTTTATTTTCTTCTTGCAACCATTTAATGATTTTTTTCTAAAAATTAAAAAAAAGATGGTAATAATTACTATCCCAACAACTATAATTTTTCTTTGTTTATAAAATGAGCCTAATATTGGATATTTTTCATACACAATCTACTATCTTTTTCATATTAGCTTTTCATGTTGTATGTTAATATTTTGTTTCATGCCAAATTTATGAAATTAAGTATTATCATTCAAAATTAATATTTTTTAAAAAATCCTACATTACATAAATTATGAAAAAAAATATATATTTTTAATTATATTAAATTTACATGAATACTTTATTTATATAACTTTGATCATAATATGAAATGAGGTTTATTTATTGACATGGGGACCACCAAAAAGTGAAAAGTTGAATGGAGAGCTCTTTAAAGAGTTTTATTGTTGTTGGATATTTTTAGATATAGTTCTTTAGAGTAACTTGAAGAGAGAGAATAGATGAGAGAAAGTGGAGAGCTGGTTGGAGAGCCATGTATCATTGTGCATGCTCTAAGAGCCTGTTCTCTTCACCTTAATTTTTTCTTATCTTTTTCAATTTCTCTTATTTTTTCTGAATTTCTTATTTTTTTTCCGAGCTTTTCTTATTTATTGTGAACTTTTCTTAACTTTCCTTAACTTTTCTTCTTACTTATTTTAATTTTTTTTGAACTTTTTTTATTCATTCTGAACTTTTATAAACTTTTTTTATTCATTCTGAACTTTTATGAACTTTTCTTAGCTGCTCTTATATTTTCTGAAAATAAACAAAAATCCGATGGAGAGAAGAGGCCCTGAATATCTTTTTGAAATGATTTTTGTCTGACTAGTAACAACAAATTTGATATCTGTTACTCAGAGTGAGGGACTTTGTGGTGTATATGCTGCAGAATAACTGTTCCAAAAGTTGTGGGACTTTTATGGCTTGAAAATATCTGCATCCCTTGCTAGTTAGCTTAGCTGTATAAGGTTCTTGTTGCTTTTGGTTTATAGGACCTGTTCTGTAATCTGCACATGATGGTTGGAAGGTACTGGTGCAATTTCAGGTGTTTCTTTTAGTGTTTTCTTTCTGTTGGATGGAAGGTTTTACTGAAGTTTTTTGGACATTAGTGAAATTCCTTATTGATGACCAACTAGATCTTGAACAATCTGCAGCAGTCCATTTTAATTCTTTTATTGCCATTACTGTTGCACCATGCTATAAGAAGGCTACAGTGGCACACAGTTGCTTTGTTTTACTTTGTCATAATATCACAGCCGACAATTGTCATTGTTGTGTCTAATGTGTCAATGTTTGTTTAAAGGCAATATAGTTTTGGCTGTGTTTGTTGGACTCTTGAATTTTAGTTTATAAGTCAAAGTTTGTTTTGATGAACTTGCAGTATCTACAAAGCTGTAACCAAAGCAAATGTTTCTATTAATGAGGTCAACCAGATTGCTCAGGTTTTTGTCTTTTCTTTTTCTATATTCACAGACGTGGATACGTTTTTTTTTTCTTTTTTGGTTTTTTTATTGGTGACATAATCTTCATTAGCATCATCTGTATCTAATGTATTTTTTGGTAAATGCTGGCTGGTTTCAGCTTCGCATTGTTATAAAGCCTAAACCTTGCACTGGAATCGGGCCTCTGTGTAGTGCTGAGCAGGTAAAAGTATCATTTTTTTGTAATCTTTCCTCGAAGTTTCTATCTGGATTCTTCTTAATTATTATTGTTTTATCTTTAAGATTGTTGTGGTTTTTTTCCGTTCAGATATGCTACCATGTTCTTGGGCTTGTGCATGGCATGTGGACTCCTATTCCGAGATCTGTGAGTTTTTTGATCTCTTACAAATAGTGCGTGCTAATGCAGTTGAATACCAGTTACTCTGTTACAACGCACATCTCCTCTCATTTCAATACATTAACAATTGAGAGCCAGGAGAAGATTAAATTCTCTAATTATTCTCTATTAATTTCATTTAATTTTATGAAACAGGTGAAGGATTTCATCGCTACCCCAAAACCTAATGGCTATCAAAGTTTGCACACAACGGTTATACCATTTCTTTATGAGAGCATGTTCCGGCTGGAAGTTCAGGTTGCTACCGGGATTGTCATTTTTCTTTCATTCTATTGATAGGAACTAGCGAGGAAGTATTTACTCCAGCACTTCACATAGCTTTCTCACCAATTTTTTTTGATAAGCTATTAAATTTTAGCCAATAAACCCGATGGCTTCAGTAGATTGCTCGTCTTTATAAATACTAAACTTACGACATCTATGCGTGCTAATTCATACATCAAAGTTTGATTTATGATTCAAAATTATGTGCTGTTATCAAATTTAGGATTTCTTTTTGTGCCCCTGTTTCTTATTTTTCACAATTTTGAATGTGATTTCAGATAAGAACAGAGGAGATGAATTTATTAGCTCAAAGAGGGATTGCTGCTCACTATTGTGGGAGAGCGTTTGTTGATGGTTTAGCTGGCAATGTAATGCCCAGGAATTTAAGAGGGAAGCCAGTCTGTCTTAACAACAGCAATGCAGCACTCAGGGTATCCTATATATTCTGTAATCTGAATATTTGTTGGTATTAGCCCCTTTTGTATTGCATATTGTGCCCCCATTCCTTTGTGGCATTTTTTGCTAATTATGTAGATGAAGTCTTTTCGTTCCTCCAGATTGGCTGGCTCAATGCTATCAGAGAATGGCAAGAAGAATTTGTTGGGAATATGAGCTCTCGAGAGTTTGTAGATGTTATCACCAGGGATCTGTTAGGCAGCCGCGTCTTTGTTTTTACTCCACGTGGGGAGGTAAAGGACGCTACAAGCCTACATATACAAAGTCTGAGGAAATTTACAAGATGAAAAGTAATTATTTCTCTCTCAATAATCATATTTCTTTGTGCTCTCAAACAGATCAAAAATCTGCCAAAGGGAGCAACTGTTGTTGACTATGCATATATGATCCACACAGAAATTGGAAACAAGATGGTGGCTGCTAAGGTATTCTTTTCTTATTGCTGTAAATCAGGCTTTGTTATTGTCTTATTTAAGAAATTAGTAATGAGATGGGCGGCTTTACCTCAGGTCAATGGCAACCTTGTTTCTCCGACGCATGTACTTGCCAATGCTGAAGTTGTGGAGATAATAACCTATAATGTAAGGCACTGCCTGACACCTTTATCTAATAATCTCCTTTGATCTTATCTGAATTTGTTCCATTGAAGTGTTAATTTCTAAGGTCTTTTCTCGTTATACTCTGTCTATCATTTCTTTTGAACTGGAAATGCTAATTGTTGTAGTGAAGCTGCTGTCAGAAAAGAACATATAGTTACTGTAATAACCACAATTAAAGTTGTCTTTTAGATTCATCTCAATATAGGGTGTGTTGGTCTGCTGGATAGTATAAAAGGATTATATATAGGTAAGACGGCCAGGTCACCCCATATCTCATAAAGAGTCGGCTCACCGCTCATATCTAAACGTAACCCTAGATTTATCATGAATCCTACTCATGCAACACCTGTGCATTGTTGAACCGGTGAAGTTGCTTTGTAAATCAAGTTTGACCTAATCAAACCCTGGAAATGATATTTGCTTTATTTTCTGGAATAGCTAATGTTCTTTGTTATGACTGCAATATTTTCATCTTAATAATTTGGAATTGGGAAACGTGATTGCTGTTGGGAGACGTAGATTGCGATTTTTCTCTGCTATTATAGATCATGAAGTCTTGCATGCTTGTTCTTCCGGCAACTTCTGTTTCTAGAGCACTTGTGCTATGAATTGACCAAGAAACCTGGAAATAACACACAAATAAAGGAAAGGGATAGATTTGTATTAGAATGACCAAGAAAATCAACTAATACAATAGCTCAACTTTTGAGAGGTTGAGTCTCTCCTAAGGGAATTTTCTCTCTCTACTTTTCTGGATGATCTTTACAACTGACCTCAGCACCTATTTATGTTCACACGCACTACCATTCTCCACTACAGAACAATCAGAGCCAGATATTCTTGTGCTAACAAACAAAAGCAGTAAAAGTAAAAGGACCTTGTTACCCTTTCTAGAAGCAATGCTTAACTAACATTCTTTGTCTTCTTTCTAGCATAAGTCACCGTAATAGGGAGTCTAGTATAATTCATTGCATTACCCCCTTCCCAAACTCGAACCTTGTCCTCAAGGTTGAATGAAGGGAAGCGAAGATTGATGGCCGTGTAGTCCTCCCATGTAGCTTCGAATGCAGGCAAAGTCTCCCACTGTATAAGCACCTCAGTTTGATGTCCTGTCCCCATAGGCACTCTCCTTACCCCTAGGACTGCAGCAGGGCTCACTTCCAGGGTCAGATCAGCAGATAAAACAGCAGGTATGGTAGGCAGGGCTGAGTGCGTGCCCAAGGCTTTCTTTAACTGTGAAATGTGGAATACCGGAGGAGGTAACTCCAATTGATATGCGACTGGCCCCACCTTTTTGAGCACCTTGAAGGGCCCATAGAAACGAGCAGCTAGTTTTTCAAAGGGCCTTAAAGCTAGTGACCTCTGTCGATATGGCCTCAGTTTGAGGTACACCATATCTCCTACCATAAACTGAACATCACGACGTTTGCCGTCCTCCTGAAGCTTCATATTGTTCTGGGATTTGAGCAAGTGGAAACGCAAATCGTCCAAGATTGCATCCCTCTGCTGTAAGTGTTCCTCCAAGGTGTATACTGCTATGCTACCCCTTTCAAAGCGCAAGAGATGTGGGGGATCTCGCCCATATAGTGCTTTAAATGGTGAGCACAAGGTAGAAGCATGTGTGACTGCGTTATAGCAATACTCAGCCCATGGAAGCCAATGGGACCAGGTTTTGGGTTGCCCATTGATAAAGCAACGGAGGTACCCCTCGAGCCATTTGTTCACTACCTCCGTTTGTCCATCCGATTGAGGATGATAGGCGGTGCTGCGGTGGAGATTAGTCCCCTGCAACTTGAAGAGTTCTCGCCAAAATAAACTGAGAAAGACTCGGTCTCGGTCAGAAACGATGGTGGAAGGAAACCCGTGAAGCCTCACAATTTCCTTAACAAAGAGCTGGGCAACCGTGGTGACAGAGAAGGGATGCTTGAGGGCTAGGAAGTGGCTGTATTTCGTCAACCGGTCTACAATCACTAACACTGTATCCACTCCATTAGAACGAGGTAAGCCCTCCACAAAGTCCATCGATAAGTCCTCCCAAACCTGCGAAGGAACCGGCAATGGATGGAGAAGTCCTGCGGGTTTGAGAGAGGAAGTCTTTTGTTGTTGGCAAGTTGGGCATGCTTGCACATATGCTGCCACCTGCTTACGCATACCCGGCCAATACCATTCCATAGCCACCCTCTGGTACGTCTTGAAATCTCCCAAGTGACCCCCTGTTGGGGTATCATGGTATTCCCGTAGAATCTGCTGCACTAAGGGAGACTTAGCGGGAAGGACAAGGCGTCCTTTATAACGGAGTATGCCATGATCCACTGTAAAACCTTTATGGTGACCCTGTCCCAATGTCACCTCCTTGGTTAATTGTTGTATAAAGGGGTCCGTGGATACTTGTTGCTGTATATCCGCCCAAGTGGGGGCGTGGGTAGAAATGAGTGCCCCTAATTCCAAGCTTCCCGCAAACTGTCGAGAAAGAGCATCCGCGACCTTGTTAGAGGGTCCGGGTTTGTACTTAATTTCAAAGTCGTAGGCCATTAGTTTACTCATCCAACGTTGATAATCTGTGCCCACCTCCCGTTGGGCCATCAAATGGCGCAAACTCTGCTGATCTGAATGGATCACAAAATGACGCCCCAACAAATAATGCTTCCATTTTTGAACCGCTAGAACCACCGCCATCAATTCCTTCTCATATATGGACTTGGCCCGTGCCCTTGGACCCAAGAGCTTGCTGAAATATGCCACTGGGTGTCCCGACTGCAGCAGCACTGCTCCCACTCCGAATCCCGAAGCATCTGACTCCAGCACAAATGGTAATGCGAAGTTCGGCATTGCCAAAACTGGAGCCGTGGCCAAGGCCTCTTTGAGCGCCCTGAAGGCCTCGGTAGCCTCCTCTGTCCAACCAAAGTTATCCTTCTTGAGCTGGTTGGTCAAGGGTGAGGCAATTGATGCATATCCCTTTACGAATTTCCGGTAGTAACCGGTCAGACCCGGAAACCCCCCCCTGAGTTCTCGCAAGTTTGCTGGTGTTGGCCAATCCCTCATTGCTTGAACCTTGGTTTGGTCCACCGCCACTCCGTTGGCCCCAATCACATGACCGAGATAAGCTACCTCAGACTTCCAGAATTCACATTTTTTTCTATTCGCATACAGCTGATGCTGGGCAAGGGTGTCTAGTACCGTAGTTAAGTGCTGCATATGCAACTCAGGGGTGCGGCTGTAGACCAAAATGTCGTCAAAAAAAACTAACACGAACTTGCGGAGATGGGGTTTGAACAAATCGTTCATGAGTGCCTGGAAGGTCGCTGGAGCATTAGTAAGACCGAAGGGCATTACGAGGAACTCGTAGTGACCCTCGTGAGTTCGGAAAGCCGTCTTGGAAATGTCATCGGCTTTCATTCGAATCTGATGGTAACCAGATTTTAAGTCCAACTTAGAAAAGATGGTCGACCCATGGAGTTCATCCAAGAGTTCCTCAATCACCGGTATTGGAAATTTGTCCGGAACCGTAGCCCGATTCAAGGCTCGGTAATCAACGCAAAACCTCCACGAGCCGTCTTTCTTCTTGACCAACAAAACCGGGCTAGAGTATGCACTTGTGGATGGACGAATGACTCCTGCCAATAACATATCCATTATCAATTTCTCTATTTCATCCTTCTGAAATTGGGGATAACGGTATGGTCTAACACTGATCGGGTCGGTGTTATGCTTCAGAGTAATGGCATGTTCAAGGTGTCTTGGCGGAGGCAGACCCTTCGGCATGTTGAACACCTCGGAGAACGTAGCCAGTAGCTCCTGGACACGGGAAGGTAACTCAGCTTCCTCACCCACAGTTCCTTCATTCTCCTCATTCGCTCCTTCCAACAAGTTCAGTTCAACCAACACTCCTCCTTTCTCCTTTCGTATCGCACGGATCATGGCCTTCAACGACACACCGGTGCGGCCAAGGGTGGGGTCCCCCCTCAAGGTGCACTTAACCGATCCCAACTGGAAGGAAAGAGTCTGAGTTTTCCAGTTGGCTGACATCGTTCCCAACTTCTCCAACCATTGAATACCCAAGATTATATCCGAATTTCCCAACGGCAAGGGTAAGAAATCCTCCTCAATTTCCACCCCTTGAAGGAGGCGCTTCACTTGCTTACACTCCCCTTCCCCGTGAACAGCGTCCTCGGTTCCCAAAGTGACCCCAAAAGTTTTAGAGGGTGTGACCGGAATTCCTAACCTCTTCACCACCAGCGAGGATATAAAGTTGTGGGTTGCTCCGGGGTCTATCATGACTATCACATTTTCTCCGTTGATTTCGCCCTTCATCTTCATAGTTTTCGGGTTATTCAACCCCATTACCGAGTTAAGTGAGATTTCGGTTTGGATGGGATTTTCGAGGGTATCAGTTTCCTCCTGCGCTATCTCCTCCTCACTTTCTTCCTCTTGGGCGAGCAAGACACTTAACTCACTTCTTTTACACCTGTGGCTTGGGGCCCATTTCTCATCACACTTGAAACATAGGCCCTTCTCCATTCTGGCCCTATGTTCCGAGTCACTAAGTCTCCTCACTTCACTCGTGGTTTTGGTATTGGTGTAGGAAGGTTTAAAAGGAGGGTTGTAAGATCCTGTGGATTGAAGGGAGCTAGTAGATGGGCCTTTTGTGGGGTTGAGGGGGCTGGACGGATTATGTGTGGCTGGGCCTGAATATTTTGTGGTGATGTGGGTTTGAGCAGGGGGGTGTTTTTTGTGGACTGGGCTCGGTTGGTTTGGGAGTTGAAGATGGAATATGTTTTGGGTTGTCGGGTTTGGGCTTCCCCTTGTTGGAGTTTATATTCCAACTTGAGGGCTAGGTCCATGGCCTGGTCCAGGTTAGTCGGCCCAAGTACCCGAACCTCAGCCTTGATATTCTCCTTAAGGTCGTTTATGAAGTGGCCCTTAGCTATCTCCTCTGGAACATTATCCAAAGGTGCCAACAACTCAATGAAACGCCGGCGATAATCCACCACTCCTTCATCGTCCTTTTGCTCATGAGCCAACCATTGCTCATGAAGAGACCCTGAAAAAGTCGACCGAAATTGGCGAAGGAGCAGTCCCTTCAGTTCCTCCCACCGCGTTATGGGGTGTCGCCGGTTCTCCCACTGGAACCAGAACAAGGCGTCACCGTCAAGAGCCACAACCGCCGCCTCCAACTTATCAACCTCATTCAACCCATAAAACTTAAAGAACCTTTCGGCCCTTAGAATCCACCCATCCGGATTCTGGCCATCAAAGACCGGCAAGTCCAACCTCTTACATCGCCACCCCGCGCCGCCTCTACCGCCATTTTCATAGGAGTTCCCCCTTCTTCTATCATCCGCCTCACCAGCGCGGAACCCTTCTTCGCCCTCAGATCTGGGTGTGTTAGGGACGAACTCCTCTTCCCCAAATGGTGGCTGAATAGGTCGGTTCTTACGTACCTCTGCTTCGAATTTGTTTAGATCGGCCCGGATTTGGGCTATCATCGCCTCCTGAGTTTCTCTGGAGCGATCAATTCTTCCCTCAAGGCGAGTGAGGGAGAGTTGCAATGGCTCTGTCACGCGCCCGACGGCCTTTACTATTTCTTCCGGCAACCCGGCCTGGAAAGCCGTGATTCGGTGGTCGAGTTGCTCTATCCGCTGGTTGTTTTCCGCTCGAAACTCCGCCAGGTGGTGTTCCAGCTGCTCAATACGTTGAGTGTTGCTCAGAGGCCCAACCATGGTGAGTTAAGTTTTTTTTTATTTTTATTATATTTTTTTTTTATCGGAGAACAGAAAAGAAGGGTGGAGGGCAGCCGGCTCTGATACCAAAACTGCTATGAATTGACCAAGAAACCTGGAAATAACACACAAATAAAGGAAAGGGATAGATTTGTATTAGAATGGCCAAGAAAATCAACTAATACAATAGCTCAACTTTCGAGAGGTTGAGTCTCTCCTAAGGGAATTTCCTCTCTCTACTTTTCTGGATGATCTTTACAACTGACCTCAGCACCTATTTATGTTCACACGCACTACCATTCTCCACTACAGAACAATCAGAGCCAGATATTCTTGTGCTAACAAACAAATGCAGTAAAAGTAAAAGGACCTTGTTACCCTTTCTAGAAGCAATGCTTAACTAACATTCTTTGTCTTCTTTCTAGCATAAGTCACCGTAATAGGGAGTCTAGTATAATTCATTGCAACTTGCAGATGCCTCAAATAATAGTTTACCTTGCTTCTGATATCATTTGAAAGGCAAAGGATCCTAAAGGTTAAGTAGATCCTAAAGGTTAAGTATAGCGTATTTGTATAAGATATAGTTTTGGAAAAAATACTCTGTTCAGAATTTGCAAAGCTACTACGGCTTTGGTTGGTACTTGACATGGTAACACAACTTGAAGCCGTCACGAACTTGGTGAGAATTGCCCGAACCTGAAACGACACAAAACCAGATCACCACTAACTTGACCCAGTCTGATTGATTTGTCATATTATGCAATCATTTTATATATTGTATTAGCTTTTTTATGTAATTTGTGTATAATTGCAACCGACACAAGACCAAATACGAACTTGACCAATTTTATGTAGATTGCCAACTCTAACTAGAGCTTTATCCTAAAATTTATGCAGTATGCATTACAAACGTGCAGTCTCGTCCTCATCTTTTCTTTTCTTGTGAGATGGCTGGTGACAATTGACTGCTACCGTAGGTTTTTCCATTTTGAAAGGAGTTTTAGATGTGCTCAGGTGAGTTTAAAAAGGGAGGAGAAAACAAAGCAAGGTGCACTGAAGGTTCATGCTTAAGGCGGTGATTGGGTGCTTTAGTTGGAGGCTTGGAGCTTAATGACCTTATCTTTCGTAATAAGATTGATTGGGTGACGGTGTGGTGGGATCATGTGGTGTACTTATCATTTTGTGGTTTGTGGCGTCCAATGTCTTGCCCACATATTTGCCAAATGTCCAGTGTGACTGTCATGCTTTTACTTGTAATTTATGGAATGAGGATGCCTTGTCCTTTGCTTTGTTACGCGATTTGGTCCCATATTTCAATAATGGAATTCATCCTATATATATGTATACATATATGTCAGTAAAATCAGTTGCAGATTGATATTTGTATATATAATTTTTTGATATTTCATTCCCCAGGCTCTCTCGAGTAAATCTGCTTTCCAGAAGCACAAGCAGTGGTTACAGCATGCTAAAACCCGCAGTGCTCGTCATAAGATTATGAAAGTGAGTTTGCACTACCCTTAGCTAGTTAATTATAGACTGATGTCTTTGTTAACTCCATTTTTTGCTCTAGTGCTTTGCTAGGTTACAATGATCAATTGATGATTGGCTGATATCTTTGTTAACTCCATATTGTTTGTGTAGTTTTTGAGGGAGCAAGCAGCATTGTCTGCTGAAGAAATTACTACAAATTCTATTTATGACTTCATTTCTGATTCTGAAAAGGAGGAAGTTCAAGAGGAGCCCTCGGCCTTTTCCAGGGTAATCAGGCCAATTTCGGATATGATCATTGAGACGTTGTTGCCTCCTAAAAATCCTGAAAATATTCAGCTGCCAAATGGTGCTCCTTGTGCTCCAAAGGTCAATGGGAAGCACAATAAGCGTGTGGAGCATTCAAATTTGGGGGAAAAGGGGCAAATATTGTCATGTGAAAATAATATTGCCAAGTTGATATTGGCGAACACTGCAAGGCCTAGGGAAGTCCTTCCAGGTTTGGAAAGTTGGCAGACGAGCAAAATTGCTGCCTGGCACAGCATGGAAGGAAACTCTATCCAATGGCTATGCGTAGTTTGTATTGATCGTCAGGGTAATGTTTCTGCTTATTGTTTTTCTTTGCCTTTTCGATGATAATGCACTAAATTTAAATGGGTCCCTAAAATGTCTGTGCTTCTTTATTGTGTAAGTAGTTGATGACTTATTGCATTTCAAAACGGACGCTGGTGGAGGGGTAAGGTTGCGCCCTTTACCCTCCAGAGGACGAGAGGCATTTGGATAATGTTAATAACTTGATGTTGATGCAGTTGTTATTGCTTGTTTGGCTTAAATTTATTGGGTTTAAAATTTAACTAACTTCCATTGCATTTTTTTTTTACCTCGTGAGAAGATAAGGGCTACCCCTGACCCAAAATGTTTGCATAATTTGTCATCTCAACGGTTCTGAGACCTGATTTTGATCATTTTTACAGTACACTATACAAAAATTTAAAATTTTAATGTAAGTTGAATTGAAAAAAAAAAAAAATTAACGCTGAATACCACTGTATATTGATGTATTAGATGTTTAAGTTAATATAGGTTTGCCTTAAAAGTCAAAACTAAAGTAATTTAGGACAGATAGAGGACAATATGCATAATTAATGAAAGCTATCGGCTATCCTGATTCCTGATAGTTTAGTGTGTTTTAAGAATTTAAGTGATCTAGCATTTCATGGAACTAATTTGGTGATTTTTAGGGTTATATATAACATTATAATAATTTCTACGCTGAGTCCAGGGGGAAGGAGTCCTATGCTCCCGAGGTTTAGAAACATAGGCTCACTTCTGCGCTGTCTGTCTTCACAAAGGGAAATATTTTGGGCTGGGGGTCGGGGATCCGAGCCTGCTCAAGGCACGGCCCAGTCCGTTGTCTGCTCCGTGGGCCTACCACTGTCAAGAAATTTTATTTCAGGCCCGCACCGGCACGAGCCCGCCTATATGGCCCGTGGGCCAGCCCGCGGCCGAACACCCCTTTTCTTTGGTTTTTTGCCTAAAACTGCCAAGAATTCAAAAAAAAAAATATAAACACGGGGCAGGCCTGCAGGAGGCACGAGCCCCGCCCGTGGGCCCAGGCCAGGCCGTGGACAAAATCTGGAAATTTCAGGCCCGGCCCGTCACTCACGGGCTCGGGCCCTGCCCGCCATTTCCTCAAGCCCGCGGGACGAGCCCGTGAACAGACCTGGCCCGGCCCATGCCCAGATCTAATCTCTTCTAAAGGTTGCAAAGCTCTTCGCAACATAAGACATTCCATGTCAAACATATTATGGCTATAATTCTGTATGACTGGGACTGAAATGGAGGGGAAAAACTGAATGGGGTTTTGATCTCCTACAGGCTAAGCATCAGATACTATGCTTCCGATCTGTCTAACTATTGAGCATGCCCAAAATTCCTACTTTTGGATCCTTTATGTGCTCAGGCAGAAGGGGGGGTGGATAAGTTGAAAGTCCTAGCATTTCAGATTGTGAAAAGAAGGCGTACGAATGGCTCTGCGTGATGATGATCTTGTTTGATTTACTATCATGGACCATCACATGCAAACAGACCTCCCCAGATTTGGCAAGCAGCAGGAGTACAGGACTCATTGGCGGTTATTGAAGCTGTGTAAATTTGCATTGCAGGCATCCCTCATATTTTGTTGATAACATGATCTCCGGGTGCAATATTGTTCATGAGGGAGTTTGCCTACAGCATACTAAAGAGAGCCCTTTGAATTAATTTATTCAATTAGATAACTGCAAAATTACTGAATTGCTTCAGTTGCCTTGTCCTCTTAGTTTCTTCATGGTGAAGTAACAAATTCTTTTGCCTTGCTAGTGTTCTCATTTCTCATATAAATAATTCTATCAATTTTAGGACTTGATCTATGTGAATAACTGACGTATTTGGGGAGGACTTAAGAATTTCTCAGTGTAGGAATTGTTTAGAGTTTAGACTACTTTATTTTCTACCTACAGTTTGGAGTATGCACCTATCTTCTTGCTCTGGATTCTGAAGCTCTCTATACATACCCATGACAATTTCAGGCATAATGGGCGAAGTCACAACAGTCTTATCTGCTTTGGGGATCTCAGTGTGTTCCTGTGTGGTGAGCTGAAGCTATCAATAGATTCCTTTAGTATGAATCGGGAACAGAATTACGAATCTAACTTTTTCTTTGTCATTGTACTATTTACTCAATCAGGCTGAACTCGACAGAGGGAAGGGTATGGGAGTTATGCTATTTCACATCGAAGGAACTCCAGATGATTTGGTATGTGATCTTGGCTTTGCTTCAAAGAAAGTCAACTTATTAGCTCATGATTATAACAAGTACTTAATTTGTCCCTTTCCAGATCAATGCTTGCTCAAGGATTGATACTATACTTGGTGTTGTGGGATGGTCCACAGGTTGCAGTTGGTTGAGCCCTACTGAATCATAAAACAATGTTTGCTTGTAGCAGGTTATTATATGGGTTGTGGTCATCACATATGCTACCATTGTCTGGTGTTCTTCACTGCAACCTCTATTTTGTTCTCCAAGCAATTGTTGCCTCGCAGGCTTGTGAGTGGAAGTTTGGTGGGGGGCAAGACCGACCTTTCTGATGATGTTAGTTTGTCATATCAGAATTTTGATTTTTTTTTTTGGTAGAACACGTCGAAGTAGATAGCTTGGGCCGATTTAGCTCATATACTTAAGTCGGGGCACTGTATATACAGAGGAGAGTTATAGTTAGGACTACAGGTGTAAAGAGGGTATACAAGGCTTGATTTTCTGGGTAAGACAGAAGGGAGAAGCCAACATATCCATCTGTTTGATGTATTACTTGTATATTCGATTTCTTTTGGATGTCTTCTTGAATCTGTGCTCTAATTTTGCTTCTCACTGCAAAGTTATACTGTAATCAGAGTGTGTAATTCATCATTGTTTTGTGTTGACATCTGGGATTACAACTTATTGGTTGTGATTCTTCATTGATAATAAGAAATGGGAAGTGTTTTATTCTTCTATAATTGATTGATGTCCACACTATTCTTTGAAAGAGGAGCATTGAGATTTGTGCGCCAACATAGAGGAATGCAGGTCATTTGGGTGAGGGCAAATTCCTATTCTCAGTAAAAAGTATTGTTTTCTTCAGAGTTGATAAAATCTAAGACCAAAGAGGAAGAATGTGCTCTTCTATTACCAACTCTCTTGAGTATTAATCGCTTTTTTTTTTTAATATGAATTCAAACTTTTCTCATGGAATCGTGCAAAATTAAAGACACTATAAACGTCCGTGATGTCATCTTGATAATAAATTAAAAACGCTATACAAGTCCGTATAATAAAATTAAAGACACTATAAAAGTTTGTGCTGCCATCTATAAAATTAAAGACACTATACAAAACGATTACAGATAATAAAACATGAAAGCCGTGCTGCCATCTTGAAATTTAGAGCCGTCAAAATTAACTTTATAAAAGTCCGGACTGGGAGAAGACCAAACGAGGGTCGGGCCCCTTCTAGGAATAGGATGGTCAGTCTTCAAATGAGAGCTAGAGGAGACTGGAAGCTCAACCGAAGTTGAATTTGCCATGCTAGCGAGAAGTTAGAAAATTGACCGATAAAGCTGAAATTAGAAATTGACCGATAAAGCTGAAATGATGAGGAGAAGGTGTCATTATTATTACGGGCAAACTAGAAAAACCACCACACAATAACAAACAAAGTCATGCGGTCGTGGCTAAGATTTGCATGGCAAACTTACAGATATTGGCGAAAAGAAGCAAAGGACGTACCCTGTGGGATAGAGAACCAAGATTGGGACTTAGGCCCATTAGAATGAAGATAATTAATGACATCCAACGTGAGCCGACAATGAAGAAAAGATGGGTAGCTGTTTCTCTACCATGGTTACAAACACACAAACTCTTGAGGAGTGAAAATGTGCGACTGTTGAAGGCAATCCTTGCAGGAAGCCCGCTATTATTGCAGGCCTTCCATAAGAAATTCCTCATTTATGGAGGAATATTATATTTCCAAATCCAATTGTATTCAACTTTATCAGTATGCTGGGGAAGGATTCCTTGGGCAAGAAAGCACCCGATTTAACTAGGTATTCACCATCTGGTGACAACCCCCAAATAAAAATAGCTTGTCTGGAGAGTGGTTGGAAAAGATGAAAATTTTAGAGATAGCCTTATAGATAGAGGCTGGAATATAGAGCTGGAGTTTTGACAAATCCCAGCACTTATCATAATTTGTTAGGGTTGTGAGTGCGTAGCGGAAGCAGATTAAAGATGTAGAGATTGAGAAAAATAATAGAGTTGGAAATATGTGGCAAGAAAAGTAGTAAAAGTGGACACACGATATTTAACGTGGGAAAAATCCTCAAATAGAGGCAAAAAACCCACGAACGACGAGTACTCGAAAATCCACTATATAAAATAGGAGAGTACAAGAATCACCCAAAACTTATTAGGGTGAGTAGTATATATACAACTCTCACTATAATAGAAAACTCACAAAGGAGTATTATAAAGGATAGTGGATTAATAATACAAGGTGGGTTATAAACAAGGAGGGTTAGTATGGTAGGAAGGCTTAGTGTATATGGCTTCTTGGATATGTGGATTGAATTGAATATTTTTGGAGATGATTTTTTTGGTTGATGCCCAACATGATGCCCATCATCCATATTTATAGTTGGTGAAATATGTCGGCAATATGAGCTCCACAAAGTTCAACAATGATCTAGAAAATTCCATCACCATATGATGGAATGTTTTGCCGACATTGTAGAGATTTCATGATCTTGATGATTGTTCTAGACAAATCATGACATGCTCTCTACAAATGCAACTTAGTGGTATATTAGGATAATATGTTATGGGCATTTTGAAAATGGGCCATACTTACAGAATTTGGGCCATAACCCAACAATCTCCACCTTGGACCAAATTCTATATGTACTCATCGTATGAACCCCGAAGAGTATTAGGCAGATATGTCACCATGACCCAATCGTAAATAGGGCTTAGAAAAATGTGACATGCTGGAACCCGTTTTATGAAGGTGTTGACGCCGAACCGGGGTTGTGTAGGAAGAAGCCATGATAGAAGACCCTTGTAATACGTAGAGATTACTATGTCTGATGGCCTTTAGAAGTTCATGAGCACCTCTGGAGACTTTAAGTACTCCACCTTGAGCCGAAATCTTGCACCCTTTAGAATCAAGAGTGCCCAAAGAAATGATGTTCTGCTTTAGATCAGGAACATGTTGAACATTGGACAGAGTCCTGATCTTACCATCACGTGTCTTGATCCGGACAGAGCCAATACCACGAACTTTGCAACGGGAACCATTGCCCATAGAGACGGATCTATTCTTCACCGATTTATAGTCGATAAAGTGACCATTTTGAGAACACACATGGTAGGTGCAACCGGAATCAAGCACCCAATTAGGAGTTGTACTTCTCCCATGAGAAGTAGCCAAAAGAACATCATCGGATTCTATTTCACCAAAATCGGCTTGTGCAGTTTCCGATGCTTTTTTCTCATTTTCTTCTCTTTCGAGCTTGTTCTTTAATTTTAAGCAATCAGAAACATCGTGCCCATGCTTTTTACAATATTTGCATAAATTCTTAGATTTATGCCCATTAGATATGGCCCCATTTTTTGTACTTATTTTTCCGTGTGGTCTCCCTCCTACATTTAATCCTTCGGCATTATCATTGGAATGCACTTCAAGGTCAAATTTCTCTTTTGAGAGTAAATGTGATTTAACATCTTCAAAAGATAAGGTATCATTGTTACCGTATAACATGATTTCCTTGAAGTGCTTGTACGAAGGAGGTAGGGAGACAATTAATAACACGGCTTTATCCTCATCTTCAATCTTGACATCCAAATTTTCAAGATCACTAATAATAGAATTAAATTCACTAAGATGAGATTGGATAGAAGTACCTTCGGCCATCCGAATAGTGTAAAGCCTTTCCTTGAGACGGAGTTTGTTAGCGAGACTTTTAGTCATGTAGAGGGACTCGAGCTTCAACCATAGCCCTGCAGCGGTCTCCTCGTGAATAACCTCGCGTAGTACCTCCTTAGTTAAGCACAGTTGGATCGTAGATAATGCTTTTTCATCCAACTCTTGCCATTGCTCGTCGGACATAGTAGATGGCTTTTTCTGTTTGCCATCAAGTGCCCTTTTTAATCCGCTCTGTGTGAGAACGGCCTTCATCTGGACTTTCTAGATGCTAAAACTGATCTTGCCATCAAATTTCTCAATCTCAAACTTTGTTACCGAAGACATCTTTAATATAATAACACTCTAAACAACCTTAGGCTCGGATACCACTTGTTAGGGTTGTGAGTGCGTAGCGGAAGCAGATTAAAGATGTAGAGATTGAGAAAAATAATAGAGTTGGAAATATGTGGCAAGAAAAGTAGTAAAAGTGGACACACAATATTTAACGTGGGAAAAATCCTCAAATAGAGGCAAAAAACCAACGAACGACGAGTACCCGAAAATCCACTATATAAAATAGGAGAGTACAGGAATCACCCAAAACTTATTAGGGTGAGCAGTATAAATACAACTCTCACAATAATAGAAAACTCACAAAGGAGTATTACAAAGGATAGTGGATTAATAATACAAGGTGGGTTATAAACAAGGAGGGTTAGTATGGTAGGAAGGCTTAGTGTATATGGCTTCTTGGATATATGGATTGAATTGAATATTTTTGGAGATGATTTTTTTGGTTGATGCCCAACATGATGCCCATCATCCATATTTATAGTTGGTGAAATATGTCGGCAATATGAGCTCCACAAAGTTCAACAATGATCTAGAAAATTCCATCACCATATGATGGAATGTTTTGCCGACATTGTAGAGATTTCATGATCTTGATGATTGTTCTAGACAAATCATGAGATGCTCTCTACAAATGCAACTTAGTGGTATATTAGGATAATATGTTATGGGCATTTTGAAAATGGACCATACTTACAGAATTTGGGCCACAACCCAACATAATTAATAAACTCCTTTACCATAATATCCTGATTGGCAAAGGGAGCATGGATCATTTCGCATAAAGGGGAAGGTAAGACCGAGTTGTCTTTCCAGAAATTGATGCATTAGCCATCACCAACCTGCCAACAAAGGCCTTTCCTGAAGAGAGGTCGGATATACATCAATTTTTGCCACTGCCATGATGAGGCTTGAGAGACTTTATAGTTAAGAACGTTCGAGTTCTTGCAATAATTTCTCTTAGTTATTTAAACCAATAAATTAGAACCGTCTTTAATTAGTTTCCATAAAAGTTTCATTTGAAGAGCTATATTAATAATTTGGGCTTAATTTACCGAAATTTAGGTTTGCAAATACGATCCCAACCAATAAGGTTTGGAATTTAGACTAGATGAACTTAGTCCAGAAAAAATTTCTATAAGAGGAATCTAACTGAGTTAAAATAGTCATGAGAAGAAAGAAACTCTGCATTTGAAAATTTGCTTGAGAAGCCAGATTAGCTTGGATGAGGACTATTCGACCAGTTTGAGAAAGAGATTTGGCCTTCCATTTAGACAACTGGTTTTGGACCTTCAAAGTGATCGAACTAAAAGTGTCTTTAGTTACCCGAGAATCAATAATTGGACATGAAAGGTAGGATCCTAGAGAGGTAGCAAGAAGGATTTAGAGGATATTTGAACGAACAAGCCACTCATGACTCATGAGTAGCAATGACAATGGGTAGGGTCTAGGTAGGGTAAGGCTAGACCCTTACCCATGCCCTAATTTTTGGATGTAGACCCATACCTAATTTTTCCCATACCCTATCCGTACCCATATGGCAAAAAAATTTAAGACCCCTAACTGTACTCGTAGGGTCCGATAGGATATGGGTAGGGTCTAGAATGGGTCCAATATAATTTTTTTCCGCTTATATTTTCACGTGTGTATATAAGTTAAGCAGATTTTAATATATAAAAGTTGTCAATTAGCATACAAAATATCATATTACATAGGAATACATAGTTTTTCCACATCTCAAAAGTCTCAAACGTCCAAATATGAATAGAAGGATTTCTTATATCTGTGAGAGTGCGGACAAGGTAAGGGATTGAGGGTTTTGTTTTGACTGGAAGGATTTCGTACATCTGTTATATATTTAATTTATATATTTACTTTAATTTTTAAAAAATAATTTTTTTAGTTTGAGCAAGTCTATGGGTAGGGTCTGGGTATTTGAGAAGTGGACCCTTACCCTACTTTTACCTGATAGTATCAAGATCCATACCCTACCCTTACTAATATGGTCCCAAAAACTAAGACCCATATCCTTAAATTAGGGTAGGGTTTGGACGGGTCCGGATTGTCATCTATACTCATGAGGGACGACATTGGCCTTGTATTGAAAGGATGATTTGTTAAAATTGACTCGCTGACCAGACATGAACCAATACTCGTCTAAGATAGTTCTTATAATGCTGCAACTACAGGCGTTCGCTTTTGCAAAAATCATTGCATCATCGGCAAAGGTCAAGAAATGAACTTTAATGCTCGATTTACCCCAACGAGACACCAACAGGCGTATCTTGGGAAACGGAATGGTAGCTAATTTTCCAAACAAAGAGCTCCGCACACAGAATAAAAATATAAGGAGACACATGATCCCCTTGACGAATACCCCGGGTGGGGAAGAAACGATCTCCCAGAATACTGTTAACTAAAACGGAGAAGGATACAAACGTAATACATGTCCTTATTAAAGAAATCCAAGTGGGTGAAAAACCAAGCTTCCGAAGCATAAGAAAAATAAAATTCCATTCTAAACGATCCTAACATTTGTCCATATCTAACTTAATAGCAATCCAGCCATTATGACCACTTTTTTCCTGAATGGGTGGAAGACTTCATGAGAAATTAAGATATTATCTTGGATGAGACGTTCCGGAACAAAGGCCCCCCTAAAGCGGGTGAATAATTTTATCAAGAATCGTTTTTGAACGATTAGCTAGGATTTTTGAAATAATTTTATAGATCGTAGAGCATAGGCTAATTGGTCTAAATTGTAAAAGCTATGAGGGTTATATACCTTTGGGATTAGCATGATAAAAGTATGATAATGTCTTTTAACATCTTAGCAGAATGAAAATAAGCCATTGCAACCCTTACAATAGAATTTCCACAAGGTCCAATATTTTTGGAAAAAAACGTGGGTAATCCGTCCGGACCCGGAGCTTTGTCAAGGGCTAGATCAAATACTGAACCGCTTCCTTAATTTCTTCAGCTGTGACTTAATAGGTAAGCCATTGGTTGTCTTCTTCTGGTATAATAGGCTCACAAAGGTCGAAGTCATTGTGCTAATCAAAGTAGAAAGAGCTATTTTTGGTGAAGCGTTTCATAAAGTCATGAGTAAAGGTTTACGAAATCACATTTGGAATCGAGGATAAATTTTCGTTTGTATCCTTCAAGCATTTGATTAAGTTACATTTTTTTTGCGAATGAAAGCATATGCATGGTAATATTTAGAGTTATGGTCACTCAAATTCAAATACAAAACTTTATGTTTTGTTGCCAATTGGCATTATCAGATGACATTAATGCATTATGTTTTTTAAGAAAAATATCTTGTTTATTTTGCAACTCAGAACTATACGGATGTCTAAATAAGGCATTTTGTAGTATTTCAAGTTGAGAGTCAACTTTATTAATTTGGCAAAAATTATAACAAAACCTAGTTTTATTCCACTTTTTTGCATTTATTTTTAATAGTTTACATTTTTCATTAGACAAAACATAAAATAACCTAAAAATTGAGTACATGCACCATGTTTGCCTAATGAGAGAGTCAAATTCCTTTCTTAGGTACCACATTTTTTCGAATCAAAATAGGGGAGCTACTATTAAGGAATGAACAGGGAGATTCGGCAATGGTCTGATGATGTAAAGATGTGATGTTTAATGGTGGCAAGGGGGAATTTGGAGAAGCAATCTACACTAGCAAAACCTTTGTCTAATCATTCATATATATTATTAAGTCCACCTTTCTTTCTTCTCCAACTGAAAGGTATACCATTAAAAGGGATTTCAGAACAAGGATGAACGTTTGAGATAAACTCATTTAATCGCTTGAATATCAAATTAGAGGGAGGGGGTGGGAGTGTCACCCAACTTGCCTTCCCCAAAAGTAAGTTCATTAAAGTCACTCAAAATTGAAACGGGAGAAGAAAGGGAGTTCAAGTAAATCAATAGCTCTTCCCAAAACAAATCCTTTTGATGAGATTGCACAGGAGCATAAACAAATACTAGGACAAAACCAAAATCAATGTTACAAATATCGATATTGCAAGCAATAAACCTACCATTTTAATATATTGCATACAATTGAAAAATGATTAGCAACACAATCCTTCCAAAATCCAAATGCCCCCAGCAAGCCCAAAAGTGGGGAAGCCATCAAAATAAACAAATCCACATTTTCTAGCACATGATTGATGGGGAAGGGATTTGCTTTTGATTTCACAAAGCATCATGATGCTAACGTGATTTGAATTACAAAATGTTTTAACTTCACTAAGGGTATTTTTCCTACACTCTTAGAAGAAGCTTAAAAAAAAATTAATGCATAGGCTTTTTCAGGGAAGAGGAAGTCCCATCTTCCTCATTGTCCTCAGTCCCTCCTCTTAGTTAGAGGACCCTGACTGAGATATGTGCTCCATGGAGGAGAGAGGTTCAACTGTAGGAACAAAAACTGGAAACTAATTTGACACACTTAACTGACCACCGTGGCGTGAGAAGATCACTGCCCTAAAGTTGAATTTGCCCCGCAACAACACACGGACTCACATCAATCAACCTCCAGGGATACACGGTTTCTGCCTTTCCGGTGTTGACAGAAAAACAGATTAAGAACGCTCTTGAATACTGCCCAGAATATCAGAGGAAGAAAGAGAGGAGAAGTGAATGTGTTTCCGTGTTTCGAGAATACCAGAACACTGGTATTTATAGAGCCAAGAAACCCAGACGAAATCAGAACGTGGCTGAAATCGTGGGAAAAACGGTCACATCATGGGAAGAGTCATGGCCGAAAATCAGGAGAATGATTAAGGGAGAAAACGGCATTAAAAGAGAGATTAAGGGAAAAAACGGTAACTTAAGACTGATTAAAAAACGGTCAAAAGATGCCAACATAATTCTGACCCAAAACTATAGTTAAGTTAAGTTTATTCCCCAAAGCCCAAGGCCCGGTCTGGGCGGGCGGCGGCGGCGCGCGTGTGGTATCCACAAATCACCAAATACCCACAAAAAGCCTCATTGCTACTTTACTCAAAGGGTAGAGGAAGAGTAATAGTTATAAACCTTACTCTTCCCTCATATTCTTTCAATGTGGGACAATAGGAAAAAATGACTCTTCATATTCTTTTGAAACAAACTTAAAATTTATATTAAAAACTCCAACATCAACTCCCATCAACTCTATCTGCTGGACAATTTGTTAGAGTGAAGAGATTGAAATGAATTACCAGTCATAAACTTAAGTTCTTCATTCGGGATGTTGAGGAAAAAGGTATCATCACCATCTTCGTTGCTAAGCTCAGAGCTTAGCTCAGGATTTCTAATAGGATAATTGTAGACACATAATGATATCTCACCAATTTAGTAGCCGATAATGATACATACCGTCTTCCTAATTGGTACGATCCGAAGAAGAGCAATCAGAATAATTAGGCCCAAAACTTTTTATAAACGCGCAAAGTCTGTTTAATTATATTAAAAGATTCCAAGCCCAATTAATTATTCTTGAGCATGTTTCTTTGAAACGTCCAATTAATTATTCTTGATAATTAATTGTAACTATTATTATTTTAATAAATAATTTCTTATATAAATGATTTTATTGAAAGTCAGATTTATCTCATTGGACAATTGATTTCTGGATTATAAATGATAATATTTAATAAAGATAAAAATTATCTTTTAAAGATTGGATAAAAAAATAAAACCGGGCCAAGATCTGTGGATACGCTTCGTGCATCCCAATGCGTCTGGCTCAACTTGTTGCGTACATGCAACTACGAGACATTCAGCAAAATTGGGAAACGCGCAACAGGATGCGTCAGCATACAACCGTGCGCGCGACGCATCAGTGTTGTGCGCCGTGCAACGTTGATGCATGTTGCACATATGGTTTACACGCATCGCAACACTGAATCTTATCTTATTTTTCTATTTATCCTAAAAATAGGCCATATCTCTCCCGATTTTCGGCACTCTTTCATATGCCTTCCTACACTTCATACTCTCACACTCATATTTCTCTCACATACACTTAGCTTATTGTTTCAAATACTCTCAAACACTTTGAACACATACATACTTTAAATCTTCCATTGGTTTCGTACAAGATCCATAATTGCTCCTCCAGACAGTTTTTACTCTCTAAGATCCAGGCGACACAGGTACATTCCTGAGGGTCCTAATATTTTATTTTCATATTTATTTGTTTTGGAGTTACTAATCTTCTTTTTGATGTAGATGTTTAGCAAATTCATGTCTTTTGTATATCATTAACCTTTTATTGTTTTTCTATATTTTTGTACATATTTTTATGTTTATTGCTTTCTTCACCTCACATGCTTATTATTGCTAATTACAAGACCTAAATAAATGTTATAACATCTAATAATATAATTTGGACAACTAGTTTAGGTTCCTAGTAATGTGATTGCTAAATAAACGTGTCACTGAAAATTAGTCTATTGTGTGTTTAATGAACCGACCTAGACTAATCTTTTTTTTGGTTGTTGAAATCTAATGCTTGGTTGTTTAATTGCATAAAACTTGTCTATGAATCGCGTTAAGTAGAGGCCAACAATGGGAGGACGTCATTCATGATCATGTTCATATCCCTACCCCTGAACTCAATTTTTCATTCAATGAACGATAATGAATATGAATGGGAAATCTGCATTAGATAAGTCCTTAAGTCGTCCCTAAGATTTTTCAATATCCAATTACGTTTATAAGTCTTCCTGTAAAGACTTGTTAGCGATTTCAAAATATTTTTCAATAAAACTCTTCAATGAGGTAGTCTAATCTGCGCTCACACTGGGTAGGCTATAGAAATATGCCTACAAATTGGGGAATTCACTAGGGATGATTCAAAATATATTTTTTGATGAATGAATGAAACTTGAAAATTCGATTCATTCTGGTTTTATGCTTTCTACTAACATATTGTTTTGCATGTGCATGACTATTTTTCAGAGCCACTATAAGTTATTGTCCTTGCCTCATTAGCACATATTATATGCGCCAGGCCTCCCCCGATGGCTTTGCATTTTATCCCTTTAAAAAGCCTCCTCAACAATAGTGTTGGATCTTAGTCATAAGCAAACCTACCCAACTATCGCCTTGCTCTCTTGTTCCTGACTTGAGACTGGAGTGTGTCTTACACGTGGCCGTCTTTTTAAGCAAAGATACGAAGCGTGAAATTTGATTTGTAGACAAGCCTGGGTTTGAAAGTCAAAATTTCATTGTCAAAGAGATCTTTTGTCTTCATATACCTTACGTATCCAAGCGTAAACAAGTAGTCTTTTCTTTCCTTATACAATCAATAACTACTCTGTCCGAATTCAAATTAAATATACCAAACCAACCCAATTCCAATTCGGAAATCAAAATTCTTAAACATTCTCTTATGCGTGAATTCTCTATTCTATGAAATATTAAAAAACGAGAATTCAATTTGGAATTTTTTTATTTTTTTAGTTCAAAATAATCAAGGTGAGTCTCTTAGTCATGGACCCTTTTAAGCCTAAACCTAACCTTAGTATGAAACATAGATCTTGACTTTAGGTTGGAACTGCATACTATTTCTTGCCTATTTGACATTATTGATCGCTTGTTTACTATTTGGGTTTTTCTATGTTATACCCTTGTGTTTTTTTTAGTTTCTACGTTGTAACCCAACCTTTTTTCAATTCTATACAGTACCCTTAAACTTAATTTTTTTAATGCACAATACCCCTACAATTATTTGTATGTTGATAATTCCGTTTATTATTTTTAATTTAATGGGGCCAATTTAACGTATACATAGTTTAACCCTTCGAGGATATATTTACAAATTAGATTAGTTTCACTGGATTATAAAAAGTAAACGAAATTAATGACGTATAATTAGCGGTAGGGGCATTGTGCATTATAAAAGCTAAGTTTGAAGGTACCTTGTGGAATTTTAAAAAGGTTGGGGTACAACATAGAAATTGAAGAAACACAATGGTATAACGTAGAAAAACCCTTACTATTTTCAACATGTTTTCCCCCATATTCCCCTTGCTTACTGGGATCAATCACTTGGTCATGGACCCTTTTCAGCCTAAACCTAAAACTGAGCATACTTTCAAACGTAGAACTTGACTTCAGGTTGAGAATAATCTATGTTATACCATAAAATCAATCTCATATCTCCGCCACAAAATTATCCTTCCATACCCTGAAACGATCCCCTTTCAAATCTATCCCCTATCTCCACAAAAAACTTATCTTAATCCTTAACTCGACAAAATCAATCTTAATCTCCAGAAAAAGTCAAACCTTTATGCTCACCACAAAAAATTCAAACATTATCCCTATCACCTTAAAATCAATCTCATATCTCCGCCACAAAATTATCCTTCCATACCTTGAAACGATCCCCTTTCAAATCTATCCCCGAGCTCTTCACCGTAAGCTTATCCTATATCCGATTAACAAGGAGCAAAAAGTCTCTCTCTTACTCTTTGCAAAAGTCTGAGTTCCTTCTTGAGTCTCGCTCAAGCCTTCTCCTTTCGAGGTTGATTCTGCTATGATGTCTGACGACCTTTTGGTCCAATGTTCTCGGTTACAGATTGATGATGAAAATGATGATGTGGTTGACTTAGATACTCCTTGCGATACAACTAAAAAGAAGATTTCCCTCTCTCTGACGGGTAGGGTTTTGACGGCGCGGTCATACAATTTCGAGGCTATAAAAAACACTATGAACCAGGTTTGGTCACTTTCTAAAAAAGCTATTTTCCCTCTCTCTGATGGGTAGGGTTTTGACGGCATGGTTATACAATTTTGAGGGTATAAAAAAACACTATGAACCAGGTTTGGTCACTTTCTAAAAAAGCTATTTTCCCAGGAATGGAGAATAATCTGTGCACCATTCAATTTTTCCATTGGAAGGATAGAAAAAAAAAATTGTTGAATGGCAGACCAAGGTATTTTGATCAAAATCTAATCATTCTCAAAGAACTAGAAGGGGGGGTACAACCCTCATCAATTGATCTCTCTTCCCTTTTCTGGATCCGGTTTTATAATTTGCCATTTGCAAACCGTTCTACCGGTGATGTTTGGATCTTAGCAAGTAGATTGGGAGAGTTATTGGATGTTGAGGAAGATGATATTGGATGGGATAAATCTAGGCTTGCTAGGGTGATGATGGATATCATAAAACCTTTGCGCAGAATTTAGAAAATTCAGAACAAGGATTGATTAATTTGTACAGTTGAGCTGAAGTATGAACAAATTCCACATTTCGATTTTCTATGTGGTGTAATTGGACATATGGAGCGTGATTGTTCTCATGCTGTTGAAGATGCAAGGGAAGAGGAGCGCCTATGGGGATCATGGCTCAAGGCTTCACCTAGAAAGGGGAGGGTTTCTATGATGAAGGAGTTGCGGGATTGTCAAGGTAAATCTTTAGTGTCTCATAATAAATCTGAGGGGGAGGATTCGAATAAGAAGCATGCCAATGTTATTTCTACTGTGCTAAAACACAACTTTGAACAGGAGACATTGTCATCGGTCAATCCTACTGTGAATTTGGGACATAGTGGTCAGGTTATGAATGTAGAGTCAAGTGCTCAAATGGAGAAGTCTAGTAGTGATACTTAAAAAGTAAATAAAAGTATATGGATGACAGAGACTTTGCAATCTAAGCCTCACGCTGTTAATGAGGATATTGTGAAGGACAACATACCAATTAAATTTGTTATGGGTAGTACAACTAACAAAACTGGCAACCTTGTGAATATTTTAAAAAAAACAAATATTCCATAGCTGCCAGTACAGTGGTTGATCATGTGTTGCCAGTGCAAGACAAGTCATTATATGCAAAAAGAAAATGTCCTATGTAGGTGGATGGAGAGCCTAAGCGGTCTGTGGTGGTGAAGAAAAGAGGTTACATCTGGAGTTTGATGAAGATGTTTTAAGTGCACTTTTGAGAGTAGCGGAGGTTGGTGATGACCAACCCCGCGAACAACAATGAAAATCTTCAGTTGGAACTGTCAGGGGATGGGCAACTCCACAGTTTGTATTCTCAAAACTTGGTGTTAGCGGGAATGCCAATATATAGTTTTTCAAATGAAGACTATGATATATTCGAAATGTCTTGAGCTGGTTAAGGAGAAATGTCGTTTCAAACTTTCAATGATGGGATTTGTTTGAGTAGCAATGGTTTATCAAGTGGCATTGGGTTCGGGTGGCAGGATGTGAATGTTCGGTTAATCTCTTATTCCACTCACCATGTGGCGGTGAAGATTTGTGACAGTGATGATACACCAAAGTAGGCTGCTGTTGGTATATATGGATGGCCGGATAGTGCTGAAAAGTATCACACGTGGAATTTGATGCAAACACTCAAAAATTCCATTAATCTTCCTATTACTTTCTTTGGGGATTTTAATGAAATTTTGAGTGCTTCGGAAAAGGATGGTGGTGTTGTAACACCACGGATTTTCGTTCATAATTTATTCGAGTTATTTTCCCTTAATTATTATTTTCCGTTAAAATTATAATATTTTACTTATTAGAAATATTATATCTTATATTTTTTTGTTTTTCAACTTTTAAAATGTTATATTTATATAACTTATTTGGTTAGAAATTATATATTTTATAGTATTTAAATTTGCGCATTTGAGCTACGTATTTCATCTTATCGTTTGTTGTCGCGTTTTGGACCGGTTGCGTAACGAAAATTAGACCGACCTTATACTATCTGAAATTATGTCTTGTATGGGAGATATTTTCATATTTATTTCAACCTTTGAAATCCCTTTGTAACACCCATTTTATTACCCCATAATTACCCCATCAATTTCAACTTGTAACTCCCCTCATTTTTAGCCATCTTTTTGGATGCATTTTTCTTCTTAAAAAAAAAAATGCTGCTCTTTACTCTCTCTCTTGTTACCGTATCATTGGAGGAAAGGAAGGCTAAAGGTTTCATCTTCTTCTTCTCTCTTTCACATTTTTCGGCCATTGAGTTGGGCGTGTGAGTGGTCAAAATCCATCTACTCGGAAAGATCTTGCTGGTGGTGTAATTTGTTTTTGAAGAGAGGGAAAGACGCGACTGCAGTTTCCGTTTCAATCAGACGAGTCACCCAGTTTTGTTTTCCTGTCAGAACTTCACGAAAATTACCATATCTGGAGATCTAACCATTGGATCGTCCTGAACTTTGGACAGTACGTTTAGGACATCTAGGCCTTCACTTTGACCGGAGAGATTTGGCATCGTAGCTTCAGATATTTTAATGGAAATGCAAGCAATTGGAGGTCTTCAAAGGTAACTAACGGTTTTCCTAGAACAGTTAGAATTCGCGTAGGAATTATGATAGTTTTAATAGTTAAGTTGGATTTTATGGATATAGTATCATGTCTAGGTTGGGTAAATTTTATATATATTAGACTTGAGAATATACATGATTGTAGTTCTTTGTATCATGAGAATAGGAGTTGTATACTATGTTGTTGAATTGCTATTCACCCATGTTTTGGGTAAGTTGGTTTATTCACTCTACCTACTGTAAATAGAATTTTGCTTGGCTTGTTATCATCGTTGCAGCAGCTGGTGTGGTATTTGTTAACTTTTTTGTCTTCATGAATCATGAACTCATTATCAAAATATATATGCTAAGTGTAAGTATGTAGTTCTAGTTTCTAGCACGTTTACTTGTTGTGGTTGTTGTTTTGTTGCTGTGCGCTGCTCCCTGATGGTTGATGATTCGTTAGATATATGTATTGCCAAGACCCTGCTTTCATATTTTTTTTAAGCATTTATATTGGGTAGAATAAATAGTATAGAATAAATAGTAGATTCATGAGTTACTTATTGTATGTTTGTATTGTTTCGTGAGTAACTATGAATTTGTAGACTATTGTATATTCGTGAGTATTGTAGTTTTACTTATGTAATTTATATTTTGGTTTTGTTTTGGTGGTGTAACTAAGAATAAGAAATGTTAATGCTTGTTTCATGCTAAACTGTCCACAATTGTCTAAGTTATAAAGTTGACTTATCTATATGTTGTTTGTTGTATATATTGGCTAATTTAATTGTGAATTGTTATAATTTGAGTTCTTGGAATATTTTCAAGTTATTACAAAGATTCCTATTCTATTTTCATGAAGAACTAAGTTATATTTTGGAGATAATGATACTATTAATATTTTGAGAAGAATGCTATTTTGAATTGAAATTCTTGGGTTGTCATCCTAGATTTCTGTTGATTTGGTGTAAGGCCTTAAGGGCATCCGTATAATTTGATGATTGAGTATTATTTTATTATTATTATTGTTTGAGAGCAAGATTATGCGGAGGGACGTAATCTCGAGGTAAAGAACATGCATACCACAGGACGTAATACAAGGTATACCTTGGTTTTGTTGTCGTCTGAGAGGTCGGTGGGGACGTAATCCGACACCGCATCGGGAGTATGGACATTCTTAGACACAGGCAGTAGGGAACGTAATCCATAGGCTGTCTGGAGGTTGTCTGACATTACCATAGGAAGTGGGTCGTCCACTAGCGTTCAACTCTCTCTCTCAAACTAATTATATTATTTTTATTACTTTAAAACTTTGATGGTTTATGGTATTGATACTTGAGTTTATATATATAAGTTGTTTATCCTTTTTGTTATCTTTACTCTATTTATATTTAAGCATATTGTATTATCTTTGTTTAAGTGATTTATTTGATTATCTGAAGTTTACTATTGAGATGTTTTTGTGTGACTTAATTATTAGGGCTTTTATAATTCTTATATGGATCCTAATTGGGTTGGGAGAGCTGTTAGTTACTCCCCATTGATTGTGGATGTTGTTGTTATGTTTTGCAGGTAATAATGAAGAGTAATTCTTTTATATATTGTGGGTTGTGAAGGAAGACTTATTAGGCTTATGAGACTTTATATATATTCTATTTCTGTTTATATTTGTTAAATTGGGTTTATGAGGTTGTCTTACCTCCGTTTGGATATTTTTGGTTTAATTTAATTTTGGATTTAAATTTTAAGTTTGATTAGTTTAATTTGAACCGTAGAGTAACATCTCCGTCTTGACGATATTTCCGCTATCGTCATTCCTTCGATAAGATGTTCTATTTTCTTTAATTTATGTCTATAATCGGACGGAGTGTTACAGGTGTTGTGCAAAGTGAAAGGCAAATTGATGCTTTTCGGGAAATTGTGGATCTGCATGGTTGAGTTAACTTGGGATACCGAATGTGTCCTTTCACTTGGAAGAGAGGGAATGACCCAAGTACTATGGTGCGAGAGCGTCTTGTTCGCTTTCTGGCGGATGATGATTGGGGGTCTCTTTTTCCCCAAAGCTGGGTTCATCACTTTCCAATTTACAAGTCTGACCATGGACCAATATTGCTACAAGTGGAGTTGGGAGGGCGGACTAGATGCAAACAAAAAATGTTTCATTTTGAGGCTTTGTGGTTGTCAAGTTTGGAGTGTGTAGTGAATTAGGTGTGGCTGAATAATATGGGGGATTCAATGGTGGCTAAAGTCAATCAATGTGCGAAGGAGTTGCTGTTTGGGCAAACACAACTTTTGACAACATTCGTGAAAGAACAAAAAATGCAGAAAAAGATCTTCAAGAGTGGCAAAGTCGAGCTCTCAATAGCGTAATGCAAGAAAAATGTGGGTAGTTAGCGATGACATTAGATGAGCTTCACAGTTCAAAAGAGTCGTATTGGCATGCCCGAGCTCGAGCAATGAATATAAAGATGATGATAAAAATACAGCTTATTTCCATCATAAAGCTAGCCAATGGTTGCGTCGCAACAATATAAAAACATTGCAAGATGAGACAGGAAACTGGAAAGAGGATGAGGAGGATATCTTTTCGATTATTTTTTAGTATTATACTAACATTTTACCTCATCTTCACCTGTCGGTTTTGATGAGGCTCTTGCAGGTATTGCGGCAAACGTTTATGCTGAGACTTATGCTTCTCTGGTGACAACATCTACTTCTAAGGAGATACATGATGCACTCTTTCAGATGCACCCGAACAAAAGCTACGAGTCCTGATGGGATGCATGCCCTTTTCTACCAGAAGATGTGGCATATTATTGGTGCTGATACTGTGGCTTTCATGCAAAATTGGTGGAATGGCTTCATTGACTTGTCAGAATCAAATAAGACTTGTATCGTGCTTATTCAAAAATGCCAAGAACCCAAGCAAATTGGTGATTCCGCTAGATTAGCCTGTGGAACGTCATCTACAAGATCATCTCGAAGGTTATGGCTAACAAATTGAAGGGGTTATGTCTGATCTTATTTCTTATCACCAAAGTGCTTTTGTGCCAGGGCTACTCATTACTAACAATGCTTTTGTTGCTTTTGAAACTTTCCATGGCATGAAGCGACAAGGTGAAGGAAAAGTGGGTTCCATGGCTCTGAAGCTTGATATGAGTAAGGTAATTTTTGGAACAAGTGATGATCAAGTTTGATTTCTGTGATGAGTGGATTTGAAGAGTCATGATGTGTTTGTCCAGTGTGACGTATTTTGTTAAGTGGAATGGACGGATTGAAGTAAATATTATTCTAGAGAGGGGACTACGACAAGGAGATCCGTTGTCCCCGTATTTGTTTCTCCTGTGTACGGAGGCCTTTTCGGCACTTCTAGTTAGGGCCGCTGATAACGGTGATTTACATGGTGTAAAGGTTTATCGTGAAGCTCCTAGAGTATCACATTTATATTTTGCCAATGATAGTATTTTGTTTACTAGAGCTATACTTCAGGAATGCTCAAAAGTGGTTGATATTCTCTGTATGTATGAACGAGCATCTAGTCAGAAAATTAATTTCTCTAAGTCTGAAGCGGCTTTTAGTAAAAATGTTGATGCATGGAGAAGACGTGATATTCGGTCTATTCTTGGTGTGAGAGAGGTTAATCGATATGAGAATAATATTAAGGACTCCCAACTGTGATTGGAAGGTCAAAAAAGATGGTGTTTAATGTTATAAAGGAGAGAGTGTGGAAAAAGATACAATGCTGGAAGGAGAAGTTAATGTCTCGTGCAGGAATGGGGTTTAGAGAGAGTGTGGAAAAAGGAAGTCTTAATCAAAGTTGTTGTTCAATGAATTCCGACTTACATGATGAGCTTGTTCCGTATACCTAATGGTGTGTTAGAAGATATTCAATCCATGAGTGCACTTTTTTGGTGGGGAGCAAAAGATTCTGAACATAAAATGCATTGGGTAAGTTGGGAGAAATTCTGATTGCCAAAGTCTCATGGGGGAATGGGGTTTAGAGATTTAAAGGTGTTCAACTAAGCTATATTGGACAAACAAGGATGGCTATTAATGTGTAAGTCTAACCCGATGGTTCATGAAATTTTGAGTGCAAAGTATTATAAGCATGCTGATTTTATAAAGGCTTTGTGTGGACGTGATCCGAGTTTCGTTTGGCCGAAGTGTGTGGGGGAGCCAAATCACTTCTTCTTGAGGGTCTAAAATGGAGGGTGGGAAATGGAATGAGTATTAATCTGTGGAGTGATGCATGGTTACGTGGTGAGTCATCTACAATTGTTCCAATGCCAAATATTGACAGCCCTGCTGACTTGAAAGTTTATGCTCTTAGTGAACGTCGACCTGTAGATACTTTTTGTTGGTGGCCTGCAAAAGATGGTTTGTATACGACCAAATCGGGTTATTGGTTGGGGAGATTGGGGCATATTCGGAGCAGGTCAAATCGCTTTGGTGTAAACAATGGTGAGGCTTGGAACACCGTTTGGAAGGTGGATTGTCTTCATAGGCTGAAGCACTTCTTGTAGAGGGCTTGTAGTGGCTGTCTAGCTATCAAAGGTAGGTTGGAGGAGAGACATGTTATTGATGACGGAAGTTGTGGTTTATGTTCAGGAGCTACTGAGTCCATAGTTCACGCCATTTTTTATTGCCCAAATGTAACTCCTATCTGGAAGAACTCTCCTTTCGCTACTTATATCGCGGATGCCGCATCTTCTTCTTTTTTGGCACATTAGGTGTGGATGTTAGACAAACTAAATGGTGGGGATCTGTTGAAATTTGCAGCGTTAGCTTGGGCTACGTGGTCATATTGGAATGTGGTGGTGCATGCTGACGGTGGCAGCATCAATCGGTGGGAGTTGTTGGCTTTCTCTGCCTAGTTAATGATTATAAGGACTATGCGAAGACTATCTTCAAGACTGCTGCTACTGTAGCAGCGGTTGAGACGCGTTCGAGGTGGTTTGATCCTGCTAGGCAGTGCTATAGGGTGAATACAAATGTTGCGGTGTTGGGTGATGCGGGTGTGGGGATGGGAGCGGTGATCTCTGACTGTGGAGGGAGAGTTGTAGTTGTTGTAGTACAGCGTGTGCCGGCTCGTTGGACAACAGCTATAGCTGAAGCTATGGCGGCTAAATTTGGATAGTAGGTGGCTAGTCGTTCTGGGTATGTTCGTGTGGAGTTAGAATGTGATGCTCTTGTGTTAGTCAAAAGCCATGGTTTCACAGGATGGGGGTCGATCTCCTTTGGATTTGATTGTTGAGGATATTGGTGCTATAGTTCCAACTTTGTTTCTTTTTCTTCTTTTCATGTAAAGAGAATAGGGAATGCAGTTTCTCATTTGTGCAAGTTTGTATCCTTATGATGGGACTGAGCAAGTCTTCGGAATCTCCTTCCCCCAAGGTATTTTGGCCTTGACGGAGATGGATTTACCTTCTTAATACTATTATGATTCCCGTTTTCCCTAAAAAAAGGCTTATCCTATATCTTATTGTAGGCGTGTTTTTATTTCGCCTACGTGGTGTGAGCGCGTATTTGACTACCCCATTGTTAAGGTTTTATTGAAAATATTTTCTAAGTCACCAACAAGTCTTTAAAGGAAGACTCATAAACCTGATTGGATATTGGGAAATCATAGGGACAAATTACGGACTTATCCAATGTAGATTTCCCTGACCTGACTCCATAGATGATCAAAATGAACCAAATATTGAGTTCGGGGGTGAGGGTACGAATATGGTCATAATGAACCACATTCACCTATTGTTGGCCTCTACTAAATATCGATTCATGTCAATTTTTATGCAATAGAATAACCAAATAATATTTTCATGCACCCTATAATTTAGTCTAGGTTGGTTCTGGAAACACATAAAAGACTATTTTTTAGTGATATGTTATTAGGCAATCAAATTACAAGGGAACCTAACAGGTTGTCCAAATTATCTCACTAATGTTAGAACAATTCTATAGGTCTTGATTAGAAAAAATAACATGTGGTGATAAACATATTACATCATGCATAGAACAATCATATAATATGTATAGAACAATCAGGCAAGCATATAATGATGTATGAAAATAAATAAAAAGAAGGAAGGATTAGAATATACAGTAGAAAGATTTTATACCAAAGATCTACATTATGAAATAAATGGTTAGTAACTTCAATATAAAAATAGGAATTTAATCAAAGACCCTCAGGATTATACCGTGGCTTGGGTCTTCGAGATTGACAACCTTCGGGACGAGCAATCATGAAGCCTAAAAGTATGAATGTTTGAAAGATTTGAATGTATGTATGAAAATATGTGTTTGTATGTCTGAAAGGATGAGTTTTTGTAGGGAGGTTTTGTAGAGAGGTTCGTAAATATATTCGTAGAGTTCGAAGTGTTTAAGTGTGAAAAGACCGTCCTTTGATTCGGGAAATCGAGGGGTATTTATAGAAAAAAGGAGAGTGCACCTCACGCGCCTTCCTGCGCCAGGCGCAGGCTTACGTGTCACGCGCAAACCCACTTGTCAGGCACAGATAGGCTTGCCTGACGCGGCATGCCCAGTAGAAAGGAGATGCGCTAGACGCACCAGCCTTGCTTTTACCACGCCTTTGCCAGCTTTTCTAGAAAACAAGTTTTAAAGATTGTCTTTTATCTTTTAACTCCGGAAATATAATTTTACGGGATAAAATCCGATTTTAACTATAAAAATATCTTTGAAAATATTTATTTTTTAAAATAAAATAATTAATTATTAATAAACAATTAAATGGGCTTTTCAAAGAGTTGGGCTCAAAATACAATTAATTATCATGAATAATTAAGTGGGCTTTAAAATAGGGCTTTAACACTTTTCGAGATAGTTTTGGGATAGCTCTTCGGACTGCTCTGCCCTTGGGTCGGACCAATTAAGACCGCGGTATGTTTCATCATTGGACCCTTTAATGGGGAGACACGATTATGTGTTTACAGAAACCCCCACTTTGACTGAGGTTCAGGAAACCGAAAGTCAAAGTATACGGTGTCGAGACGGAAAACGATTCTAAACACTCTGCAGTTTAGAACTAGTCTATTTACGCCTGGTCTCTGCTAAACAAAGTTAGTACGCAGGACAATAACTATAAGCAATTTGATTATCTGCAGGAGAAAGATGTTAGCAGATAGGTGCAACAACTTAGATAAAGCACATAATGATGCAAAAATGCAAACTTAGACTCTCTTAGGATGCATGAGACGCTATGTAAGGATTAAGGTTATGCAAAGCTAAGGAAGATGACACGCCATGCAAGGTCAGGGTTATGCAAGACTGGCATGTATGTAATGTAATGCAAGGTCAGGGTTTTGCAAGGCTAGAAGATCTAGATATGTAGAGAAATAGAATGATCATAAATGGATAGAATGATTTTCGAAAATCGTTTTTAGTAAATAATGGGGGTCCGTAAATGAGGTCCACATATTACAACTCTTTAGGAGTTTGATTTGATTTGGAGGAACCACCACATATATAGGAAGCCCCCATTTTGGGTGAGCTTGTCTTGAATTAGGCTTGAGCCTTGATTGCAATGTATTTGATCTGTCTTGAATAGTTTAAAGTTCTTCATTGGGGATTCTTGTTTGGGGATGGACATAGGCAAAGTCAGATATCGCTAGAAACCATGGAATTGTCGGAGAGTCCATCAGGGAAAAGGAGAGCTTGGAATTGAAAAACAAAAAGTTTAAATTTTTGACTCATATAGATGTAGGTGGGAAAAGGCTTTGATGAGGCTAAGTTCAGACTCGAGTCTATGTCGGGATCTAGAAAGAGTATGCTCCTGAATTCTAGAAAGTCAAATCATTAACCTTGAATAATTTATTTTATTGAAGCGGTCGGACCTCGAGATCAGGATTCCTATGTATCCTTGCGGAATTAGACCATTTTTCTCATTTTTTTCTCTTTTTTGTGCCCTAACTTTTGCCTAGGTCGCCCTTTCGGGTTTTCAACCTAGCGGGCTTGGACATACCTTGAAAAAGGAGTTATGGTTGAATATGAAAGGTTTAAGGCTTTGATGTTTTGATGAAGGTTCAATTGGTTGGGCTAAGGTAGGATCATGGATTTGGATTATATGGGTTAAAAGTTTTAATGGATTTGAATGAGGGTAGAACTTGTGTGCAATCCCCCTAGCTTGACTTATCTTTTTTCCTTTGGCTTTTTCTTTTTTGCATTTGTTCCTTTTTTTTTGTCCTATGCGTCTTCTTTTACTTTTGCTTTTCTTTCGCACTTTGAATTTATTCAATTTTTTTTTATTTTTCCTGGCATTTATTTTTTTTGTAGTAAGGATTGCATGCAAGTTATTGGTTTAGGGTATTGGAAGGATTGAAGGCTATTTGTGGAGCTTTGATTTTGAAGGGCTTTTGGTTAAGGAAAATGATGATTTAAGGGATATCTTTTATTTTTCTTGGTTTGCATGGATGAGGATAGTTTATTGAAGTGATGGCTTATTGGAATGATGGAGGGGAGAGGGGAATAGCTCTTAATCCAAAGTATGTCCTTTTTTCATTGGAAAAATTGACACGAAGAGTCCCAACTATGAGCATTCCGCCATTTTCAATAGAAGAGGGTGTATGATTGATTTTGAAAAATGTAAAGCTTTTTGAAATTGGTTGAATATGATATGGTTAGAATTGATAGGGAAGATTAATTAGACAGCAGGGAGAAGGTAGACATGTATGACGACTTTATATCATGATCATTTTTCTAGATGCACTTTTTACGACATACTCGACCTTGCATGAAAAGACTGATTTTTATGTTGAATTAGATGAAACCCTAGAATAACCATGCTTTTACGCGAATGTAAACGGACCGAATATAGGATCGACCACCACGACTACTAAATCGACGAAAAGCATGTGATGCACTCACTGCGTGCCACGTAGCATTGCTACGCGCGACACACAGAGGTGCGTCTGGCGCAGGAGTGGTGCGCCAGGCGCAACTTAATGCGCTTGGCGTACTACTCCCCGACATTTTTTACGGGGATTTAGGCAGGGTTTTAGCCAATTGACGATGTTTTATTTGTTATTTAGATGCGATTTTAGGTACGACGCATAATAACGACGGTTTTGACAAAATAATAACAGGCAAAAATTACAATCACAGGCAAATGTCATATAACATGGATGCAAAAGTTCTCAACCTAAAGTCAAGCTCTATGTTTGAAACTATGGTTAGGTTTAGGTTAAGGCTGAAAAGGGTCCATGACTAAGAGATTGATCCCACGCTTCGTACCCCTGCTTAAAGAGGTGACCACGTGTAAGACGCACTCCAGTTCTCAAGTTAGAAACAAGAGAACAATCCCATTGATGGGTAGGTTTGCTTATGACTAAGATCCAACACTATCCCTCAGGAAGCTTTTTGGAAGGACAAAGCGCAAACCCCCCCGGGGTGACCTCACACATAGAACATGTGCTAATGAGTGGCTTAAACAATAGCCATGCATATGCAAAACTGAAAGTCATTCTAAAGCATAAAAAGAGTATGACTCGTATTTTTCAAGTTTCACCCACTCATTTAAAACAATTAATTTTTTTAAAATCCTCCCCAGTGAAGTCGCCAAATTGCAGGCGAGTTTTTTTATTTCGCTACGCAGTGTGAGCGCGTATTTGACTGCCCCATTGTTAAGGTTTTATTGAAAATGTTCCGACGTCGCCAACAAGTCTTTAAAGGAAGACTCATAAAACTAATTGGATATTGGGAAATCGTAGGGACAAATTAGGGACTTATCCAATGTAGATTTCTCCGTCCTGACTCCATAGATGGCCAAAATGAACCAAAGATTGAGTTCGTGGGTGAGGGTACGAATATGGTCATAATGAACCACATTCGCCCATTGTTGGCCTATACGAAATATCGATTCATGTCAATTTTTATGCAATAGAATAACCAAATAATATTTTCATGCACCCTAAAAATAATTTAGTCTAGGCTGGTTCAGGAAACACATAAAAGACTATTTTTTAATGATATGTTATTAAGCAATCAAATTACAAGGGAACCTAACAGGTTGTCCAAATTATCTGATTAATGTTAGAATAATTCTTTAGATCTTGATTAGCAAAACTAACATGTGGTGATAAAAATATTGAATCATGCATTGAACAATCATATAATATGTATAGAACAATCAGGCAAGTATATATTGATGTATGAAAATAAATAAAAAGTAGAAGGAAGGATTAGAATATACAGTATAACGATTTTATACCAAAGATCTACATTATGGAATAAATGGTTAGTAACTTTAATATAAAAATAAGAATTTATTCAAGGACCCTCAAGATTATACCGTAGCTTGTGTCTGCGAGATTGACAACCTCCGCAATCGTTAAGCCTGAAAGTATGAATGTCTGAAAGATTTGAATGTATGTATAAAAATATGTGTTTGTATGTCTGAAAGTATGAGTTTTTGCAGGGAGGTTTTGTAGAGCTATTCGTAAATATATTTGTACAATTCGAAGTGTTTAAGCGTGAAAAAACGGTCCTTTGATTTGGGAAATCGTGGGGTATTTATAGAGAAATTGAGAGTGCGCCTCACGCGCCTTCCTGCACTAGGCGCAGGCATATCTGTCACCCGCAAACCCCCGTGTCAGGCGCAGATAGACGCGCCTGACGCTGCATGCCCAGTAAAAAGCATACACGTGGTACACGCTTTGAAAAAGATAAGAAAGTAAAAGATGCGTCTCACACAAAGAAGTGCACTCGGCGCAAGACTCTGTGTGTGTGTCACAAATCCACGTGTCGGGTGCAGATTGGTGCACCTGACACAGGTGGACAATGGTGCGCTTGACGCATCAGCATGCGCCAGGCGTGAGGTGATGCGCTAGGCGCACCAGCCTGGCTTTTGCCATTTTAAAGATTATATTTTAACTCCGAAAATCTGATTTTACGGGATAAAATCCGATTTTAACTATAAAAAATATCTTTGAAAATATATATTTATTAAAATAAAACAATTAATTATTAATAAACAATTAATTGGGCTTTTCAAAGAGTTGGGCTCAAAATACAATTAATTATCATGAATAATTAAGTGGGTTTAAAATAGGGCTTTAACACTTTTCGAAATAGTTTTGGGATGGCTCTTCGGACTGCTCTGCCCTTGGGGTGGACCAGTATGTTTCATCATTGGGCCCTTAAATAGGAAGACACGATTATTTTTCTACACCTATATAAGAAATTCACTCTATCTTACATCACATATTCATCACACTTTACAAAAATCTACCTTTAGATGAATTCATCACAATTTTACCATCTCATCACATATTAATCTTAATCCTTCTATCACAAACATTCCATATCAACTCATACTTTGGCAAGAGTCTTTCATAAATTAATCTCTTTTTTTATATTTAATTTCTTACATCTATTTCGAAATTCACCAAAACATCAAAACTGGCAAGTTGCATGCCGTAGAGTTGTGCGCCTAACGTATCATAGATGCGCCAAGCGCACCGCTCATGCGCCACACTCATAGGGCTTGCACCACGCCCAACCAGGTTATGTGACATGCATATGCATGGCATGACACGCAGTCCTATCTGTCACATGCTATTGCCAATTTTGACGTAGCAACGACCATTCCCGATATTATGAAAATATTTTCCTTTTCTATCCCTTTTTCAAAGTCTTTTGTCCTTCTGATGGAGAATCCTAAGTCGATGTGTCATTGTAAAATAGAAAATCTAAGCGCACTTACTCGAGAACTCGTGTCCGTACAAAGAAAGATCGACTTGTTGATATTGCTGAGTCAAGTGTTCCTCTCGAAATCCCAGCGGGGTTTGGTGAAAAGGTTGCCGAATTGACCAACATCAATGAACTTTTGGCTAAGAATTTGGAAGAAGTCACTCTTCGAGTTCACCCAGTTGAAACTGGTGAATCTCCTGGATTCACAAAAAGAATGGAAAATGTTGTTCACAAGGTCACCAACAAAGATTCCCACTTTGAGGTGGAAAAAGACAATAAATTCAAAGGGAAGTACGTGAAAGGTTCTCTGCGACTGACTTTCCTAAGTTAAAACGAACTGACAACCCAAAGTACCATACGAGGAACTTTGGGCCACTATGATCATCAAGACAGTTGATCCAAAACTGTATCCAACAATATTTCCGATGTTGTTAGACCCGATTCGCCAAAATTGGTTTTACTCTCTACACCCCAAGCATGTTAAGACTTGGGGAGACATCACAAGAGAGTTCATGAAACAATATGATCATAATACTGAAATCCAAACTTTTCTTCCATAATCGGAAGTCCTTTAGCAAGATAAGGACGACGACTTCACTACTTATCTGAACAGGTGGAGAAAAAGAGCCATACACATTGTAACAACCCGCACTTCTGAGCTGCTAGCTGATCAAGTTTAGAATGCACGAATCTCAATTATCATTTAATAAACCTCATTTTACATTCGCTTACAGCGGAAACATAACTTACAATCCGATCCTGGACCTATGGGTTGTGGGCCTATAAAACGAAGGCGTCACTACCTATCTGAACAGGTGTAGAGAAAAGAGCCACCCACATTGTAACAGCTCGTACTTCCGAGCTACTAGTTAATCAAGCTTAGCATTCACAAATCTCAATTATCATTTAACAAACCTCAAGTTACATTCTCTTACAGTGGCAACATAACTTACAATCCGATCCTGGACTTGTGGGTTATAGGCCCGTGAAACTAATATCTTTAAATACCTTCTAAATACAAATCATCTTTAACATCTCCAAATTATATGATAAGGAATCATTCTGTGTTGACCATTAAACTTGCTATAGAATATCTTTCCATATTCCTGATCTTTGATCTACCTTTGACAATACATATTACCTGAAATATAACAAACAATGAACTATGCCCCCATCAGGACAAGTTCCAAGAAAAAAAAAATCAGAGAAAGTGAGCACATTGTCAAACCAAAATATCTTTTTGGTGGCTTAAAACATTATTTAAGTTGTTTAACATATCCTTCGAAACGTTTGCAATTAAGATATAGAGAAGTCATGATGAAATAATAATATAACATGATGCTTGCACACAGTTTACAATGTTACTTGTTTAAAACAATAATACGAGTATCTCACAAAATAACTAGTATATACTATCAATTGGAGGAACATAAGAATTCCATAGAATCTAATACAATCTTCCAAAATAATATCTAATTCTGACATACTCGAAAACATAACAATATCTCCCAGACTCCCACTTTTGTGTTTCAATATAATAATTAACCTTAGGAGCTAACTTTTATGGAAGTGTTTCAATAATCGTTCATAATCTTATTCAATTGTCATTCTTTACACACATACTAGGTAATCTGCACAGGAGCTAACTACGATTCTTCAATAGTTCTCAACAACATAAACTACTCTAATCAAACCCCTTTCTTCATATATTCTAAAACTAATTTTTATAAACTAACTTGAGAGAAATCTGAACTTGTATTATAAAGCTTCAAAGTAAATGTCCAGCCATTAAACAAGAAGGGGAATTTTTTTTATCTTTAACTTCAACATACTCATATGAGAAACTAATTTTGCAAACCATGTAAGTAAACCAACACATAAAACAAAGACTAAATTATCATTTAACACCAACTAAATATAGCTACTAAATTTACTTATTTCAACAAGAAGTTGATCTTCTCAAATATAACTTAAGTCTTGTAAAGTAAGAATAGAACAAAGATGAATTTTCTTTTGAGAGCAAAATAATTTTACCTTCCACTAACTTCCTCAAAATAGAATTGCAATTGAACATAAGAAGAAGAGCAAAACATAACAACTGACAAGAAGGCTTTAGCTGCGACGGTTCATCATGACAGCAGCAGCGCCACAACAGAATTGAAGCAGAGGCGAGAGAAAGCAGAGGCAAGACGCAACGCAGGACAAGAACACTAGCGGCAGCAGCGCTCACGACCCACAACAACGGCAGCAACGAACACCAGCCATGGTGGCCAGAAGTGCAAGCAGAGAAGAGAGTGCGAGAGTAAGGAGTTGGTAAGAGAGAGTGAGGAGGTAGAATGAGGGTTTTGGGGTTTCAATCCTCAAATTTTCTTGGAGAAAGACTTGAAAGTTAGACACAAAAGCAAAAAGGTGGCATTTTCCTCATATGCCACGAGGGAGTGAGCTAAATATGAGTTTTTCTTTTTTTTTTAAATTAAAGAAGGGCATTTTTGTAATTTCACTATTAAGTTAAAAATCCAACTTTAATTTCAATCATAATTTCAAGAGTTCAATAAACTCAATAATAATAAAGCAGATTTTAAAACATTAATTAGATTAATGATCATAATTACCAATTAAGAAAGTTGCCTAAAAATCTTAGGCTGTTATACACATGGTCTCCAAGCCTGCTGAAAAAGAGCTAGTTCGCATCTTCATCTCCAATTTGTTTCCTAAATACAAGAATCATCTCAAGTACTTAGGCATTGACACTTTTGGAAAAGTCTACGACGTAGGCATCCAAATTGAAGATGACTTGCTAAAAATTGCCCATAATGACAACAATTGTTATAAGGGCAACAACAACAACAAGAGGAGTGATCCTTCCACATCCAAAGGTGGATGTAAACCTTCTTGATGCACCTATTAAATGCTTCTATAGGAAACTAAGGAGAACTTACACTCATATAAGCATGTCACATGATACCGCTTTTGATCGCCTTTACTCCAGAGGCGCTTTGCTTCCTATTGGCCCAACTCCTAATTCCTTACGAAGATAAAGGAAATTCAAGGTGGGATAATAACTCAAACTGCAAGTACCACAGGGCAATGGCCATAAATTGACGAGTGTTACAAACTAAGAGATGTCATCCAAGTCATGGTTGACTATTGGTAGGCTTCCCATTCCTCCTGCAGGGAAGGAACCAAGTAATCAAAAGAGGCTGCTAAATAATGTCCTAGCCATCTCAAAGGATCAATACGGTTATGGTCCATCAATACTAATTACACCTATAGGGGAACCTGTCCCCACCACTTTTCTTACTAACACATCTTTCGAAAGTAAGGGCATATGGGCCAACAATGATGAAGATGAGTATGTCACTGATGAAGAGACTGTCAAAGGAGAGTATGCATCCCTCCTCCTCCAGGGCTATATAATGACAATGAGATCATTGAAGGTACAAGTCGTTACTCGAACTGGGAGACTAAACCACCCAATTAGAGAGAACAACCCAGCATTCTTAGCATCTCCTCAATAGGTTCTTTAAAAAGAGAATGCTATCAAGCAACAGCTCAAGAAGACTAAAGCTAAAATTAATGTTTGGCAAATAATTGCATCTTCCCAAGAGCAACGCATGGCAATACTGAATGCCCTTAGGAAACTAAATGTGTCATCTGATAGATCTCTTAAAAGATTGGTTAACTTCCTCACTGCCGAGATACCAATCCAAAACAATATCATCTCATTCTCTAATGAGGACATTCCATTCAAAGGTGGAAAACACAATAAGGCCTTGCATCTTACTGTAGCACGCATGGGCATGAATGTTACAATGACTCTGATGGACAATGGATCTGCAATCAATGTATGCCCACTTCTAACTGCAAGGCATTTAGGCTTCAAGGACACAAATTTTAGACCTTCCCACCAAGGAATTCGAGCATATGATAACTCCCGTCGTTAATCCTTGGGCACTACAGCACTAAACGTCTCTGCAGGGGTGATAGAAAAGTGCACCATATTCCAAGTCATTGACATCAAAGCATCATTCAGCATGTTGCTAGGACGAATTTGGCTTCGTGAACTTGGTGCATTCCCCTTCTTCTTTTCACCAAAAAGTCAAGATGATTGTGGTTGGCATTCCTATCACATTAGATGTCTCTACATTGAAAGTGCAAGTAGTTGACAAACTTCTCATCCACATTGATCACATCCATTCATCTTTCATTCAAATGAAAAGAGAACTAGACCTTTCTTTTCATCATGAAATATGTCATTCAATCGCAATGAGATAAACATGATGAAGATCTCTTAGGTTTTGTCCCCGAAGAGGTAGCCATCACAGTTAGGGATATTGAATAGAGACCACACTTTTTCTTCATCACACCTGATTTCAGTTTCCTTGACTTTCGAGAAACAAACCCCATCAATTAATTCAAAATTCTCACAAAATTCATCTGAGGCATCAAGAATTAACACATTTGCAAAGCTTGACCCAAACAATTTTCCCCAATTTTGCTTCGCCACAACTTCAACTAGTTTACAAAAATTTTCTTTTATGCACCAAGCAAGTTCAATACACAAACCCATAATATATTTCGGTTGAGTATAAACAGCTTTGAGTTGAGAACTCCTAGCTTTTCTTAATGTTCCTCTCTTGGAATCACTTAAGCTTGCATGTCTTCTTTTGGACTTGTGGCTCCGTACCTTGTTGTATTTCAGATACTTTTGGAGACGATGGTGGAGGAACACTTTGAGTGGTTTTTGGTGATTGAGGAACTGAGGAATCCATGGTAGAGGTTGAAGGTTGAGAAGATGAAGAAATTGGTTGATTTGTTCTTGGATTGGTGTTTGCACTGGTTTTTGCCATGATTATGGTGAAGAATTTATATGAGATGAAGGGAGGCAAGATCCGAATGGAATAAGTAAGCGAAGTGTCGTTTGAGGGAGATGGGAACTAAGGGGGATGAAGGAAGAAGAAGGCGCACGCGTATTAAGGTAAAAGAAGGCGGTAGAAGTAAAAAGGTGGCGGTTAGGTGAAATAGTGAGATAGAAAAATAAATGAAGAAATTAGGATAGGATGGAAATTGTAGGCTAAGGATAACATCTATCCCTCCGAAAGATATTTTTAATTTTTAATAATTTTTCAGATTAAGAGGAACTACCACACTTGCAGTGATTTATATATTGTATTTGGAACCAAACTTTGCACATAACTTTAAGTCACAAATTTCTAAGTAGCTTATTAGACAATAAGGGGCATATTAGAAGACATTAGTGAGTAGTTTCTAATCCGTTCAAGTCCATGTTAGGAACATGGTGAACTTGTGCATGGTACCACTTAAATTTTCTTTTGTTACCCTTATCAAACATATATCCATTTTTAATTTACAAGGGGAAAATACATGGCAACCACAATCATCATAATTTCAACAGACCTAGTTCAAATCTTAATTACTCAAATCTCTCTCTACACAAAGGTTTAGTTAGTATATCAGCAATTTGGTGATCAGTTTGGCAAAATTCCAACTTGATCATTACTTTTTAGACATTGTCTTTCAAGAAGTGGTGTCTTATATGAATATGTTTGACTCGAGAATGATGCACTGGATCTTTAGAAATACTTATAGCACTGGATCTTTAGAAATACTTATAACACTTGTGTCATCACAATAAATGGAAACACAATTAAATTTAATTCCATAGTCACGTATTTGAGAACAGCATGCTACAGCAGCAATATACTCAGCTTCTGATGTGGATAAGGCAACAATATTTTCTTTCTTGGTACTGCAAGAAACTAAAGTATGACCTACGAATTGTACTATACCAGAAGTGCTTATTCTTTTCATGAGTCTCCAGCATAGTCAGCATCTGCAAGTCCTTTAAGCTCAAATGTATCACTCCTTGGATAGAATAAGCTTATATCATCAGTTACTTTTATGTATCTTAAGACTCTCTTTACAGCAGTCAAGTGAGATTCCTTTGGAGTTGATTGAAACCTGGCACATAAACCAACACTAAAATGCAATGTTTGGTCGACTTATAGTTAGATATAACAAGGAACTAATCTTACCTCTATACTTCTTCTAATCCACCATTGTCATATGGAATCCTCATCTAGTCTAGTTGCGGTTCCTATAGGCGTGTATGGTTGGTTTTTAAGTTTTCAAGACCAGATTCCTTAATTAGCTCCTTAATATATATTTTTGTTGCTAAAAAAAGATTCCCTTTTCTGTTTGTTTGATTTGTAGCCCAAGAAAGAAATTTAACTCACCCATCATGCTCATCTCAAACTCATTACTCATAGATCTGCAAAGTACTTACATAATGATTCGTTAATAGCACTAAATATAATATCATCTACATAGATCTGGACAATTAGCAAATCAGTATTTCTGAACTTTAGGAACAATTTTCTGTCAACCCTACCTCTTTTGAAATTAGTTTTAAGTAGGAAGTTAGACAATCTCTCATACTTAGCTCTAGGAGCTTGCTAAAGTCCATACAAAGCTTTGTCTAGTTTATAAACATGGTTGGGAAATCAGGATTTCTAAAACCAGGTGGTTGTTTTACATAAACGTCCTCATTAGTACCTATCTAGAAAGACACACTTGACGTCCATTTGGTACAACCTGAAACCCATGAAGGTAGCAAAGGCAATTAAAATTCAAATAGCTTCTAACCTTGCAACAAGTGAAATGCTTGTTGGTTATAGCCTTTGACTATTAGACGAGCTTTGTTCCTTACTATAGTTCCATACTCATCCAATTTGTTCCTAAAGACCCATTTGAGGCCTATCACTTTGTGATATTTGGAGTGTTGTTCTAAATGCTATACCTTGTTCCTTTCAAACTGATTTAGCTCATCTGGCATGGCAACTATCCAATCTGAGTTAGTTAGGGCTTTTTCATGGTTCTTTCGATCCATCATTGATAAGAATGCTTGAAACGCAAATAAATATCTTAACTGAGCTCTTGTCTGAGTTCCTTTGGATATGTCACTGATGATCAATTCCACCGGGTGAGATTTTTTATGTTTCCAGGGCTTTGGTTGGAACTCTTGAATTGAAACAGACGTTTCTTCAGTTATTCCCAGATTCTACTTTTCATCTGTTGGAGAACTTGAGGTAGGAATATTTTCTAAATTGCGATATTTGGTTCTTCTTCACTTGGAACTTGTGCTTGGTCAGTTGGTATCTCCTTGTTCTTGAGTTCATCATCTTCGAGGTTTATTATGTCGCTTGTGTCTGTGTATCTAGTTAACTCGATCTCGAAATTTCTACCTGTTCATTTGGAGTGAATTTGTCAGTTTCATCAAATACAATGTGAATACTTTCTTGTATGTATACACATATTTCTTTTATTGCATAAATGATAGGCTTTGCTATGAGTGGCATAACCTAAGAACACAACTTCATCACTCATAGCATCAAATTTACCTAGGTTATCTTTTCTATTATTGTGAACAAGCATTTACAACCAAAGGTTCTTAAGTAAGTAATGTTGGGGCGTCTGGCGAAAAACAATTCATAGGGAGTCTTGTTGATCAAAGGCCTGATGGCTTTATTGATGATGTACCATACCAGCCCAAAAGTTCTTTGGTAGACCACTAACAATTAGCATTGTTCTTGCCATGTCTTCTAATTAGGGTATGATTTTTCCTTTCTACCACATCATTATGTTGTGGTGTTCTTGGTACCGAAATATTGTGATTCAAACCTTGTTCTCTGCACAAACTCTCTACATGATCAGATCTTACATGCAGTAATTTGTGTCCACTTAGATTTTGAGTCCTCTTAACAAACACATGAAACTCATTGAAAGTTTCATCTTTACTGGAGAGAAACAATACCCAAGTGAATCTCGAATAGTCATCTACAATAACAAGAACATACCTTTTTTCACTTCTACTTTTAATTCTCATTGGCCCAAATAAATCCATGTGTATGATTTCCAATGGTCTAGTAGTGCTTACTATGGTTTCTGATTTGGAAGAAGATCGAACCTGCTTGCCTTGCACACATGCTTCAAAAACTTGATTCATTTGGAAATTTATCGAAGAAACTCCTATAACAAGTTCCTTGGACCTAAGTTTGACAAGGAGATAAAAGCTAGCATGTCCGAAATAACGTTTATGCCATAACTATAAATCATCCTCAATTACACTTGGACATGTTAGATTGTCTTTAGGAACAAGATTAAGATCTATTATATAAGTGTTCCCTTTTGTTATTCCTAACAAAATAACATTCTTTGTGTCATTCTTGATAATTAAGCATTTATTGGACTTACTAAGTTACCTTTGTCACATAATTAAGAGATGCTTAGTAGATTGTATTTCAGTCCTTCTACTAGAAACACATTATCAATGGAATGTCTTGGTGATTTTCCTACTTTTCTAATAGCCACAATATTACCTTTCTTGTTATCACCAAATGTCACACTTCCACTTTCAACGGTTGTGAGTGAGAGAAATCTAGTTTTGTCTCATGTCATGTGTTTGGAACAACCGTTGTCTAGGTACCATGTGTTGTTCCCTCTCACTCTAGCCTCAAGTGATTCAATCTCCTCGTCAGATTAGTTTTCATTAATAGCCATCAAGCAAAGATTTGTTATTTCTTCAGTAGTTTGATCAAGCTCTTCTTCTTCTGAGTCAATATCTCCCCATGCAGCTATCATAGCTTTTCCCAATTCAATCTTGGAAAAAGGATTTTTGAAGTCCTTGTTTCTTTCCTTCTTACGTTCCTTCCCTTTATCCTTGCCTTCCTCCAGTTCCCTTTGTGGGCATTCCTTGATGAAGTTAAACTGCCACATTTATGACAACCAGATTTGTTAGTGAATTTTCAATTCTTACCTTTGTAGTCTCCATTTTTCATGTTCTTAAACATCCTTTTAAAGCGTCGGACCAAGAGAGAAGACTCATCATCATCAGTGCCAATATCATCGTCTTCATCGGCTTTCAATGAAATGGACTTCTGCCTAGATGATTCTCCATTATCTGAATCTAGGTGCAATTCATGCGTCATCAAAGAATCAGCAAGGTGTTCCAAATTAAACTTGGTAAAGTCTTTTGTTTCCGGCAAAGTAGTGACTTTTGTCATCCATCTATCTTTATTTTCGACTCCTAAGAACCTTTCTTACATGTTCTTCAAATGTGATAACTTTACCAAGAGAAGCTAATTCATTTATTTTGTTAGTGAATCTAATAAAACTTTCTTGAATAGTTTCTTTTGGTTTCATTTGGAACAATTCATATTGATTCATTAGAAGATCAATTTTGGATCTTTTGATTTCACTTGTTCCTTCATGTGTGACTTCCAAAAGATCCCTGGAAATTTCCAATGGTGACCTCTAACTTTTCGAGTTTCTAATTGGTGGCCCTAAGTTTTTTTTTATTCCCACTGGCAACCCTAAAATATTGTTTAATTCTCAAATGTGACCTTATAAATGTCTCGATTTGTGTGCTTGAGAACTGTCAAGGTTTGAGTGTCATTTTGGCCCTTAAGAGCCAAATTTACGTCAAAACTGACAAAAAATGATCGGAACGAAGCACCTTGGTTTGTGTGCCAAGACATTAGCTATAATGGAAAGTTAATGGAATTAACGGTTTTTTGCTTTATAAGGTCACATTTGGACCTAGAACAATAGTTAAGGGTTACCAATGGGAATAAAAAAACTGAGGGTCACCAATATGAAACTCGAAAAGTTCAAGGCCACCATTGGGAATTTCTTAAAGATCTCATATTTGCTTTGTTGTAGAATTTACCATTGAACATCAGAGGTCTTTGGGTGGAGTACCCTTCTTCCTGTTTTTCAGTTCTATTCATTGTTCTGACCAGAATCTAATTCGTCGGAGTTACCCGCTAATTTTTAGAGCATCGACTTTCATACCAATTGTTATATAGTTAGGTACATACAAGAGGGGGTGAATTGTATTGTTGGGAACAATGAAGAATTTTCACGGAATATAAAGAACAACGAGAAAAACAAAGTAAAGACACAAGAGATTTTACGATGAAAACCTTCCTAGACCTTATAGAAAGTAAAAACCTCGACCCCAAGGGATTTTAAACAGAACTCATCCACTAATAATAGGCCAACAACTCAGTACAACCTATTCTTCTAAAGTTCCTTCTCTAGTTCCACTAGGAACAATAATCGCCACAATATTCCCCCAACTGTTGTTACTCTATCTGGAGTTCACTCAAAGTCTTCTCTCCAATACAGGATGTCACTCAAACTCCCCACTCCAACTCTGTTACAATCTTTAAATTAACACGAAGAAACTCACAATGAAACGAGAAATATTAAGGTATATGAGAATAGTTAATGGCACTGACGCAATGAATAATGCTTGCTCTCTTATTTCCTTAGTCAGTTATACTTCAAATAAAAATATCAGTGAGCTATTTATAGATACACATGCTCAAAGAAGTAAGTTATACTTATCTCTAAGTAACTCACTTCTTTTCGCTTTACCTTGGTTTAAGGAACTTCTTTTTAAAACATAAAATCACATTGCATTTAAATCTTTTGGATAAATCATGTGTAACAAACTAAGAATAGTTTTATCAAAACCAGACAAATACAAGTAAGGATTAATTTTCATAACAAAAATACTTGAGATAAACCATAAATAAGATAAAGATAAGATTTTATTTATCAAAGGAGATTAAATCATTCCAAATCAAAAACTTTATCTTTGACAAAGTCAAATCTAAAAATCTAATCTTATTGTAAGTATGTTCCTTAATTCACAGTGCCAGATAACTACTATTAGACGATTGTTGAGTCCATAGTTTAGAAACCACTTTGTTCCTAAACTTAGGAACAACTCTTTATTCTAGTTTGTTGCTTGTTCCTTACATATGTTCCTAATATCAACTAATGACTTTTGGAACTTTGCTTCCAGTAGCTTCATCAAGTCTTCTGAAGATCAGTACTCCTTGAATCCTTCATTGTCCTTGATAAACTTGCTTCATTATCGATCAACAACACTTGTAGAATATTAGTCCAAACAAGTTTGTCTTTGTTATATGTCATCTTTAAAACTTAGAGTCGACAATCCAATTAGGTTTATGAGTCTTCCTTTAAAGACTTGTTGACAACTTCAAAACATTTTTCAATAAAACCTTTACAATGAGGTTGTCAAATATGCATTCATGTAACAGGCGGTCCTTCTCAACCAACTTACAAAGGATGAATACACAGTGCAATTAAAGTGTATGGTCGAGCTGGCTAACTGGTACCATCACACTCACTTAACTATATCAGAGAATGTGGAAACTAAAATCCCAACTCTATTTAATTTCAATTAACTATTACAACAACGCCTTGAATCTCATACTCTATCCTAATAAATTCGTCTGCAAAATCCGACAGAGTTTCCTTTGAAAATATGACAACCCTAAAGCGACAAAATAATTTAGACCTGTTCACAATCTCAATTAAATAAAAATATTCCCAACTCCAACACCCAACTGTCTCAACACTTTCGCGGAGCAATACCAAGAGAGAATCAAGGGCATTAACGGCTATTAAATACAAAAATGGAAAACAATTAATTAATGTTTAACTATTGCAAGGTTGAGCGACCTCGCTTCGAAATACAAATTAATACACACATTCGTACTTCTAGCATTCACGAACCTTCAACTGTAAATAATAAACTTCACGTCTTAAATCTGCAACAAATAGGACACTGCCACCCACCAAGGGACAAGCCACATAAATGACAAAACAAACCGTACACACATCAGCAAAGCTGAGTACTAACCCATCAAATAGATTAAAACATGCTTTGGTGTTTCTTTACTTGAAAACCATTCAATTACAATTACGATAACAAAGCAACAACAATAACAATAGTAATAACAACAGCAAACGCTACACATGCTTCAAACTTGTCATCCAATACCCCGGGTGACTTCACGGTTCCTTGCGGAACAATCACAACAGCAAACATGCTTTAAACGTGTCATCCAATACCCTTGGTGACTTCACGATTCTTTACAGAACAATCCTTTATACACATTCACAAACTTTACATTCTTTTAACACAGTCATTTGGCAATAGTTAAGGGAACGACGTGAAGGTAGAAACACCATATTACAGACACATCGCTTATCGGGGAACATATTCCCACCAAATATAAGGCCTACTGTAGTCTTGTGTATACACCCCTTGAAGCAACCCACCAGTGGTAATACTTCCAAGGCAACTCTCATAATACCCCACCAGAGGGTTTCCAATTAAGACACTCCACCACAGAGTAATCCTTAAGGTCCTTAGGATCGACCACCAGAGAAGCCCTAAGCCTTTTGTCATGTGTTCATAACCTATGAGGGGCTCACTAGAAGCGATCCTCAAAGGCTCATTCTAAGCTTTACCATCTTTCAATTTACATGATTAGTTCTTTAATCACTTTTGTTTTCAACAATTCAGTTTATAATAAACAATACGACAACAAGTCAACTTATGAATTGAATCATGAACCACAAAACAAATACGCAATCCATATCCAATAAAACAAGGTTCATACTATAACATATGTTAGATTCTGATTTATTAAAGTCAACAATGAACTATTAATAGACTAAATTCATAATTACGTGGAGCGACTGTACCTCATTTCTAATTAGTAAACCATTCAAATTACTGAGACTTCTTTAGACTTATACTTACTTACATATTCCACTCACATACTAACTTACTTTAGTGAACACTAATCAAACAATCAGGCTTCATTATATTAATCCATTTATAGATATTAAACTGAAATCCCTTTTTAAACACGACCTCAATAATCTATTTCTTTACTTAATTAAATTATCTCCAACACTCTCCATATTATTAGCAATGATTACTTAATCATGTTCTCAATTCATGTGAGGGAACTAATTAAGTTACTCTACTCTTAGAGTCTTGTCAAATAATTATTCCTGAAGACACACCATTGAAGAATTCGAATAATCAGTTTTAGGAACATCTTTACTTAACCAGTTTTAGGAAACCACTCTAGTCATAATTAGAACATTAAACTACACGAAATTTGTTTACGAAACTATATGACTTTACTTAGTAAGTATTACTCAATGAAATAAGCGTATTGACTCTCTTTCGGTGACCTCTAAATAATGTTCTAACTTCACTATATTAATCCAATAATAAATATATTCCGTCACCACATTAACTTAATTCTATTTCCAGATAAAAACTCGTCAACGGACTTTATGAACTATTACCTACTTAAAGTGAACTCCATTATAATTCATCAAACAATAATAATAATAATTAATAAACATTTTCGCTCCATTTCACATGAGAAGCTAGTTCGACTAAAGTTTCTTAACATAAATGATTTCACTTAACTACAACAACTAAAAAACATGAATTGAAAACTCATAATTATTCACTCTTAGGAGCCTAATCATACCATCATACAAACTAGAACCTTTCTACATCTTCTACTAACGAATTTATAATTTTAATTTCACAAATCATCTTCATAACTCAATATACACCATTCACTTCACAATCTAAACAATAGTGATGAATTAAATCAGTTACCCTCATATATGAAATGACTTTTCAATCTTAATATCCATAATTTTGCTCATTCGAATAATACTTCACTCTATAATTAATGTCCCTGAATTACTTCGACAATAACAATAATACTTTATGCATCTCCTCACTTACTCTACAAAAGGAACTTACTGATTACTCTTAAATCCAACCATTTGTAACACCCCCAAAATCCATACAAGTCTAAACTATGTTGCATCGACTTTGGGAGTGTTACCGCCGCGGTGAAACGCAAGGCTTATTGAAATTAAAACATTAGCTTACTATGTACTATGAAAACTAAATTGCAGCGGAAATAAAATGTTAACTTAACTACAACTCGGGAATCACCATTGACCCCTTTTTATTTAAACCATTAACTAACTAAATCATAAACAAACTCTAGAAGGTTCAACTAAAACATTTTAAAAGTTTATAAACCAAAGAGTATCCCCCGTATGCCCGAACTCATGCAGCAACATCAGCATACCTAATGTGCTCCCCATTGAAGTATTAATGGTTCATCACAGGTCAACAAGCAAACACAAATAACAAATAATCAACTATGCTGAGTACGTACATAATCAGTTAAATGATACACTAAGCATAATTAAGATAATAAGAACAATCCCTAAACATGATACTACAAAAACAATAAATTTCGTTTTTACAATTTATTTGGCATCGAACGGGTACCGTCATCTTTCTAGAATCATACGGGCTACTTAATCCTTAATAGACAACTCGGTCTATTAGATGAAATGTAAATACGGTTTCGTTCCGTTCCACATCCATCACCTTAGTATGCATACCCCCAAGATCGTAAGGAACCTTCCGCCTACTTGAGTTATCAAAATTTATAAGGACACTACTGTCGTCACAGTAGGCCTGCGTAGTCCCACACTCCCCCCATTGTTCACTACTTGTAGTGTTTCCAACTACAAGTTTATCGCCAAATATCCTTCTTAGTGAGATTCATTCATACAGCATTATGCATATAAGCATTTAATTTTCCTTCTTAGGTACATTGCTCAATTCTTTAGTTTAAGCAACTTCTTGTAACATCCTTGATACAACAATAAATCATAGGATTTCAATCCAATTCTCATTTCATGCTTCTGATACGATAGAATTACGCATTCCAATAATAATTCATTCCAATTCACAAGTCATACAACAAGGAAATACATACAGATCTCCAACCGATTTCATGTTACCAAACAATCTCATCCATCATAACCATACAATAGTTCCCTATCATGATTCTAGGTTCCAATAATTGATAACTTGAACATGAGATTAACGTATCTAATTGAACTAGTACGCGTACGTACCTTGTAACGGAGAATATTCGTTGACTACTTAAAATGTTTCGCTTTTGAAATTGGGACCTAATCGAATAATAAAAGTATTTCAATGCTAAGTCCTTGATATTATTAAATAAAAATCAGCTTATCTAACTATGTAAAATATGATATTTTGAATATTAAAAATAATCAATCTTGTTGTTTAAACTTTCTTTTCATAAACTTTATTGAAACTAACATATTTAGGACTCAATAATATGCTTGTAAATCTGATTTCTTCTAACTTATATTATACTTGTTCATAACAACAAAAACCTAAACTAGTATATGTAAGTATTATAAAATCAGAATTAAGAAATAACATTATCCCAAGAACTAATAGTATAATCATAAATCTGATTTCCTTCAACTTTTACTATACTTTATTTACAAAACCAACTTAAACTTTTATATACACAAGTATATAAAAATCAGATTTGAGAAATAGAATTATCAGAAGAACTACAAATATAATTATTAATCTGATTTCTATACTTTATTTTATACTTTATTTATAATACAAACTTAATCCAAGATTTGTATAAGAATTACAAAATCAGAATTTACAATTTAACTAAAGTAGAAAAGAAGGAACTTTATTTTTTTATACCGGACCGACTCGCCGGCGACGCGAGGAACTCCGGCAGCAGCACCAACCACACGCATGCCTCGACTAGTCGCACATTCACCGCACGCACAACACAACTCGCTCAAAGCCTCGCACCGCAGCGCTCGCACACACCCTCGACTCGCCCAGCACACCGACGACTTGTACGCACACTCGCGTCGCACCCTCGACTCGCACACAACACACACCGCACAACCCTTCACGCGCACAGTCCTTCGCACGCCCAGCACACACTCGACAACGACCACACACAGCCCAGACCGTCAATGATACGCGCGGCCACGACCTATGTGCAGCACTCGAAGGCCGACGAAAGAAACAGGGGTGGCTTGATGAGGGAAGAAAGAACGTAGGAGGATAAGAGAAGGAGGAAAGAGAAAGTTCTTGGGGTAAAACCAAAATAAAACGGCTTATTATGTAAAAGTGAATAGGGTTTTATTTCTTTTTTCTTTTTTTTTCTTCTCTCCTATTTATAGCATAAGAAACCTTGGTTTAATAGGATTTGTTTCCAAATCAAATTCCTATTTCTTATTTTATTTATTTGGGAAATAAAATAAAAACCGAATTAAAAAATAATTAGGTATAAAAGTAGGTTGTATAATTAAATTATAATTGTAGGTTTACTCAACTATATATTTCTGTAAATAATATTGAAATACTTTCACTTTATTCTTTATATTTTCTTATTTATAAAAGAATAACTCCCAAAAATGGAGTATTACAGGCTTCCCCCCTTAAAGGAAGTTTCGTCCCGAAACTTTGAGGTAGCCAGCCTTAAAGACGAATTTTGCACTTCTAAGTCCCAATATTTCACAAGCGTTTTCTAATTTTCGCAAGTCACATAAGCAATAAATACACATAAATAACAGTCTTAAAGACTTCAGCAAACTTTAGGGTAGAAGCGCGAAATTCTATCGCATTCTTCCCCCCCTTAAATGAAAAGTTACGTCCCCGTAACTCATCTACCCCTTGAAAGAGCTTAGGGTACTTCATGCAATCGAATGACATGCTTAATGTATGTTTTGGCTAGGGCTTCCATACTCCACGTATCTTTCATGGGTACGAACCTCGCAGTCTTAGTCAATCTGTCCACTATCACCCATATTGTGTTATTCCCTCCCCGACTCCTAGGTAAGGCTACGATGAAGTCCATGGATATCGAATCCCACTTCCATGTTGGAATGTTTAGAGGTTGGATTTTGCCTTGAGGTCTCTTGTGCTCACTCACAACCCAACCAATTCTTTGACGCATCACTACAGGCATCATACCCCTCATTCCCGTCAGGCAAGGTTATTAGAACAGGCGATGAATTCATTCGCTCTTTAAGTGTTTGAAAGGCTTTCTCAGCATCCTCATTCTATTTAAACTTGCGACCTTTCTTCATTAAGTTAGTCATGGGTTTTGCTATTTTCGAGAAGTCCTTAACAAAGCTCCTATAATAACCGCCTAAACCCAAGAAACTTCTTATATCTGTGGCATTCTTTGGTGTAGGCCATTCACTCACAGCTTTTATCTTTGCAGGATCTACTGACACCATCCTTAGAGACGAAATGACCCAAAAAAAGACACTTTTTCTAACCAAAATTCACACTTAAAAAACTTTTCATTCAGCTGGTTCTCCCTAAGTTTCTGTAAAATAAGCCACAAATGTCCATCATGTTCCTCCTTGCTCCTTGAATAGATCTATATATCATCTATGAACACGACTACGAATTTATCGAGGTAGGGTCTAAAAATCTTATTTATGAGATCCATGAAAATAGCAGGTGCATTGGTTAACCCAAAAGGCATGACGGTAAACTCATAGTGTCCATACCTAGTCTTGAAGGCAGTTTTAGGTATATCTTGATCAGCAATCCTTAATTGATGGTAACCTGACCTTAAGTCTATTTTAGAGAACATCCCTCCACCCTGAAGTTGGTCAAACAAGTCATCTTGCTAAAATATGGAGCATAAACACAAGGGCTATAGCTCAGTTAGGTATAGCACCTCGTTTACACCCGCGCCAATGGTTTTCAGGGGAGTCCATCATGCAATCAAAAAGAACTAGGTAATGGATATTTGTTATTCACAGTGACATTGTTTAACTCACGATAGTCTATACACAACTTTAAAGTACCATTCTTCTCTAGTACCCCTTCTCTAGTAGTTCTTCCAACTGGTTTTTCAACTCGTTCATTTCTGCTGGAGCCATTCGGTATGGGGATTTTGAGCTAGGTGTAGTTACTGGTACTAGGTCAACTGTGAACTCTACATCTCTCCTTGGCGGCATACCAGATATCTCTTCAGGAAAACATCCTGGAATTCTCTTACTATAGACACGTCCTCAGGTTTATCTTAGCCTTGTACTTCCCAAGCCAATCCATTCCCAAAATGATGTCTAGGCTCGATAGGTTAAACTCTATTAGATCGGAAGGAAAGAAGCCCTCCCCTATTTTCAGCGAGACATTTAGGAATTTCTTAGAGCAATTAACAGTATCCCTAGACGGAATAACTATAGGTACAAAAATTGACTCGGACTCAACCAGTTCTAGAGTTTTAACAGTTGTATGGGCAATGAAAGAAAAAGATGCTCCATAATCGAACAATACTTTAACATGAATTGAGTTGATAGAGAAAGTAATCGTGACAACATCTCTACGAGCTTCCTCTTCGCTAACCGTCATCATATACAGCTTCCCTTTTCCCTTATTATCATTGTTGTTGGTCACATGGTTCCCATTTGGTGCCTGATTATTTGCATTAATTGGTGGTTTGGAGTAATTAGAGTTCCCTGACCCATTGAATGCATTTCCACCATTCCCATTCCTATTCCCATTCATAGGCTTGTCTCCATAGTTCCCTTTCTTTTGACCGTTGGGGTTAACCTTATTCTTCGAATAGCATTCGTACGCTCTATGCCCCATTTTCCCACATTCATGACACTCCACCTTATTACCCTCGCAATCCTTCCCATGATGGTTGTATGGGCACTTCTTACACCTGTACACACGCTCAGGTCTGCGGTTGTTGGTGTTATTGTTGTGGTTATTGTTATCGTCATTGGGTTCCTTACCGAAGTTTCTTTGGGAGGTCTGATTGTTCTGGTTCCCATGGTGTTTCTTTTTTAATCTTTGAACCTTGGGGTTTGGATTATCCTTTCGCTTCTCACCTTGTTTACCTCCTTCCTCTCGTTTTCCTTATTGCATTTAGGTGGGCAGCTTTGCCAAAAACATGGTCTAACGAGTTGAAAGTATCTCCCCCCAGTCTCCTTTGCAGGTCAAGGGTGAGCCCTAATTCAAAGCGTGAGGCCTTAGCTTCCTCAATAGGGGTAATTTCAGGAGAAAATCTCATCAGTTCAATGAACTTGCGGTAATATTCCTCAACAGACAGGTTCCCTTGCTCTAGTAGCATAAACTCTTGGGCTTTCTTCTTTTTGAGGTATGATGGGTAATACTTATCCCTCATAGCTTTCTTAAAAGTTTCCCACCCAAAATCAGATTGTTTGAGGAGGTTGTCCTTAGCTTGAGTCCACCAAAAGTGGGCATCCCCCTGTAGGTAATAGCTTGCTAAAGGCACAGTCTTGTCATCTGGACAGGTGAGGGTAACGAAAATCTTATCAAACTCCTCAACCCAGTTTTCCAATTCTTCAGGCCCCCCTTTCCCATTCAGTATTGGTGGGTTCCTACGGGCAACCTTTTCAGACAAATCCCCATCCCTATTATGTCACTGGGCTAGGTTAGCTATAATCTGCACTAGGTCACGAATCGATTGCTCGATATTCAGAGAGGTCTCAGGTGTATTTCCCCGACGAAGCATTCTACGCTGAAAAATGACACAACAGTTGTTTCAGTGACATACACATAGTCGTTCATTCGCTTAACTATTACACATTTGCATGTTTATACAACACATCCTTATTGCAAGGAATCATTAAGTCTCTATTGACTTGCAATATCAACATCTCAAATAAGACTTTACATCAAATAATAAAAGAAATAAAAATCGTATATTTTGGAAAGGGAAAAGTTTATTTTTTCCAAGAAAAACATAATATGAATAAAATAAAGGAATCAAAAATGCTAATTTGCTACTTGGCATGCAAGCCTTATTAAACTGAAATAAACAAATAAAATAATATTCTAATCCTAATTAATTTTCAAAAGAAACTAGGGACTATAATGGTGAGCTTCGTCATCTGAGTTAGGATTTTCTTTTCCTTCTTCCATGTCAGCTTCGTCCTCAGAAGGCTCGTCATCCTCTATAGATTCATCTTCCTCCATGGGTTCTTCCTCTTCTATAGGTTCTTCTTCTATGGGCTCTTCTTCTTCTTCGTGGTCATTTTCCTCAATCAGATCCTCTTCATCAGGCTCATTTTCATTAGGATCTTCCTCTTCCTCGTTTTCTAAGTCAAGTATAGGTGCAACATGATCTTCCCCAATCACTATGATGAATGTCCTATTATTCCCTTCATCATGGGAAATGTAGGTAACAGTTCTAAGGTTTGACGCTATTTGGTAGTCCTCGGGTATGAACTCATCCTCAAAAGTTTGGTACTTTGCTCTTTTTGCAGCTCTAGGTGACGTTTGAGGCTCGATTTTAACTATAGGGTTCTCAGAATTCACATCTACAACCTTAGTCCCCGAGCTTTCTCCCACATGATAGGTTCCATTAAGTGGAGGTGATGAGGTAGAGGGCACCCAACTTCTTTTCTCACAAATTCTCCATTCATTTCCGCAATATTTAAGGTCAGTGATGAAATTTCCTACAGTAGGAAGGTATTGGTTCCAGTAAGTGTATTTGGCTCTGTTAAAACCCCCATTTTCTGACCATATATCCTCATATCTACGGTGTACGAAAAGGCAGGGTTCTTCCTTAAGGACATACTGAAGCATAAAGTATATGTTCTCCATTTCAGTTCTTAGTCTAGTATCTCCCTGTAAGGTCCTATATTCCATAGCAGCTTTCATCTTATAGACCTAGATGTCCCAATCTTCCGCTATTCGGTGTTTCATCAGATACTCCCTAGAACCTATGTCGTAAACCATCTGCGAATTAAAATAAAGAAAATAGTCTAAGTTCTAGAGAAGTAAAAGTTTTTAAAAAAATATATATACATTATATATATACATATATAAGACCTAAACAATAATTTTAAATTTTAGAACTCCTTAAACAAGTTCAATATATTTACAACAATTAAATGGTTTTTTCCTAAAATATTTGAAATAAGGTTTTAGTTCAACCCATTTTTGAAACATTTTTGGAAAATATTACAATTCGAAATTTTAGGGATTAAAATATTTCAATATCTAACTTAGTGCTTCTATAAAATATCACTATCTATGTACCTATCCTTGTACATCCTCCTAATCTATTCATACTTCGAAGATTTCTAATAACCTTTCACAAATTCAATCAAGCAACCAACACAAAATTTCATATAATTAGAACATCTGATTCATTCCACAGTATTTACACACTATTTATAAACATATCAGACAAGTAAGGCAAGAAAGGAATTACAAATAAAATCATTCCTATGATTTAATGTACTTAAAAGTAAACTATATGCTCCTATCCCATACTACCCATTTTAAAAAACTTTTGAAACATCTTTGAAAATACGAAATTTTGGCTCTGATACTAGTTTTGTAACACCTCCAAAATCCATACATGTCTAAACTATGTTCCATCGACTTTGGGAGTGTTACCGCCGCGGTGAAACGCAAGGCTTATTGAAATTAAAACATTAGCTTACTATGTACTATGAAAACTAAATTGCAGCGGAAATAAAATGTTAACTTAACTACAACTCGGGAATCACCATTGACCCCTTTTTATTTAAACCATTAACTAACTAAATCATAAACAAACTCTAGAAGGTTCAACTAAAACATTTTAAAAGTTTATAAACCAAAGAGTATCCCCCGTATGCCCGAACTCATGCAGCAACATCAGCATACCTAATCTGCTCCCCATTGAAGTATTAATGGTTCATCACAGGTCAACAAGCAAACAAAATAACAAACAATCATCTATGCTGAGTACGTACATAATCAGTTAAATGATACACTAAGCATAATCAAAATAATAAGAACAGTTCATGAACATGATACTACAAAGACAATAAATCCCGTTTTCACAATTTATTTGCCATCGAACGGGCACCGTCATCTTTCTAGAATCATACGGGCAATTTTTTCCTTAATAGACGACTCGGTCTATTAGATGAAATGTAAATATGGTTTTGTTCCGTTCCACATCCATCACCTTAGTATGCATACCCCAAGATCGTACGGAATCTTCCGCCTACTTGAGTTATCAAAATTTATAAGGACACTACTGTCGTCAGTAGGCCTGCGTAGGAGTGTAGAACAAGTCCCACACTCCCCCCATTGTTCACTACTTGTAGGGATTCCAACTACAAGTTTATCGCCAAATATCCTTCTTAGTGAGACTCATTCATACAACATTATGCATATAATCATTTAATTTTCTTTTTTAGGCACATTGCTCAATTCTTTAGTTTAAGCAACTTCTTGTAACATCCTAGCTACAACAATAAATCATAGGATTCCAATCCAATTCTCATTTCATGCTTGTGATACGATAGAATTACGCATTCCAATAATAATTCATTCCAATTCACAAGTCATACAACAAGGAAATACATACAGATCTCCAATCGATTTCATGTTACCAAACAATCTCATCCATCACAACCATGCAATAGTTCCCTATCATGATCCTAAGTTCCAATAATTCATTACTTAAACATGATACTAACATATCTAATTGAACTAGTACGCATACGTACCTTGTAACGGAGAATCTTCGCTGACCTAATCGAATAATAAAAGTATTTCAGTGCTAAGTCCTTGATATTATTAAATAAAAATCAGCTTATCTAACTAAGTAAAATATGATGTTTTGAATATTAAAAATAATCAATCTTGCTGTTTAAAATTTCTTTTCATAAACTTTATTGAAACTAATATATTTAGGACTTAACAATATGCTTGTAAATCTGATTTCTTCTAACTTATATTATACTTGTTCATAACAACAAAAACCTAAACTAGTATATGTAAGTATTATAAAATCAGAATTAAGAAATAACATCATCCTAAGAACTAATAGTATAATCATAAATCTGATTTCCTTCAACTTTTACTATACTTTATTTATAAAACCAACTTAAACCATTATATACACAAGTATTATAAAAATCAGATTTGAGAAATAGAATTATCATAAGAACTACAAATATATTTATAAATCTGATTTCTATACTTTATTTTATACTTTATTTATAATACAAACTTAATCCAAGATATGTATAAGAATTACAAAATCAGAATTTACAATTTAACTAAAGTAGAAAAGAAGGAATTTTTTTTTATACCGGACCGACTCGCCGGCGACAACCACCGGCGACGCGAGGAACTCCGACAGCAGCACCAACCACATGCGTGCCTCGACTAGTCGCACACTCGCCGCATGCACAGCACAACACCCTCAAAGCCTCGACCTTGCTCAGCACACCGCACCCGAGCCACACACATGCGAGGCAAGCCTCGCACCACAGCGCTCGCACACACCCTCGACTCGCCCAGCAAACCGAGAACTCGTACGCACACTCGCGTCGCATCCTCCACTCGTACACAACACACACACCGCACATCCCTTCGCGCGCACAGTCCTTCGCACGCCCAACACACACTCGACCACGACCACACACGGCCCAGACCGTCAATGATGCGCGCGGCCACGACCTCTTTGCAGCGCTCGAAGGCCGACGAAAGAAACAGGGGTGGCTTGAGGAGGGAAGAAAGAACGTAGGAGGAGAAGAGAAGGAGGAGAGAGAAAGTTCTTGGGGTAAAACCAAAATAAAACGGCTGATTATGTAAAAGTGAATAGGGTTTTATTTCTTTTTTTTTCTTCTCTCCTATTTATAGCATGAGAAACCTTGGTTTAATAGGATTTGTTTTCAAATCAAATTCCTATTTCTTATTTTATTTATTTGGGAAATAAAAAAAAAACGAATTAAAAATAAATAGGTATAAAAGTAGGTTGTATAGTTAAATTATAACTGTAGGTTTGCTCAACTATATATTTCTGTAAATAATATTAAAATACTTTCACTTTATTCTTTATATTTTCTTATTTATAAAAGAATAACTCCCAAAAATACGGAGTATTACATTACCAATGAATAATCCTTGACAATTTTCATAAACAAAAAGAAATGATATTTAGTAACTAACTCCCTATTAACTAAATAGAATAACTGATATCCCTCTCTTTTTCCTTACAATTCTTTCTTGGAATTGACTAATTAACAAGAAAACAAGATGCTAATAAATTTCTAATAACAATCCAAATTCACAAGAAAAAATATTCACACCAAAAATATACTATAATTGTAATGAAGAAACAAGGCTCTTTTTCAATTCATATATTAATTAAGTGTTATTAATATTGAAAACAAGTAAGAGATTTGGTTCAGCATCAACACATTTTGAGTTGGTTTCTGATAGAATAAATAACATACATCACGTGACAAGCAACAAAACAAAGAAGAGCAACAAAGACAACACAACACACACATCACAAGGAAATGGAGAATTCATCTCATAATACAAAAGGGAAATTACCTTTGGTAATTAACCTATTGCTGCGGTTTTTTACCGCAGCAATAGGCCAAGCTGTTGCTGCGGTTCCTGGCCAAAACCACAGCAATATGTTACATGTAACACCCCGAAATTTCGCTCCTAAATTTTCGTGTTATTTTACCCTTCATTATTATTTTCCGTTAAAATTAGAATATTTTACTTCTTAAAAATATTATATCTTATGTTATTTGTTTGTCAATTATTAAAATGTTATATTTATATTATTTATTTGATGAGAAATTATAGATTTTCTAGTATTTAGAAATACGCATTTGACCTAGTATTTTTATTTATTCGATTTGAACTCGTCTGGACCGTGCGCACGACTTTTTAATGTGAAGTTTCAAGCTCCTAAAAGCTGTCCAGAATATCAGTATATTTGAAGCATTGGAGAGTCCTTTTAATTACCTTATAACCCCCTTGTAACCCCCCACTTTAATTCTCTTATTTTGGCTTTGTAACCCCCTTTCAACATCTCTTCTAATCCTTCTTTGGAGCTGTTATAACAGCATGATTTATTGTCCATAATCCTCCTTTTCATTCGTCCATTTCAAGAGGGGAAGAGAAAACAAAAAGAAGAGTAAAGTTCATCCCATATTTCCCTGTCACACCTTCACGAAAATGACGATATCTGGAGATCTAACCGTTGATCGTCTTCAAATTTGGACATCATGTTTAGAACATCTTGTTAGTCACTGTGACCGGAGCGATTTGTCATCCGAGTTTCAGATCGTCGGGAATTATGGTCAGAACAGAATAGTACATAATGGAAATGCAAGCAATTGGAGGTCTTCAAAGGTAACTACGGTTTTCCTAGATCGATTAGTATTCGTATAGGAATTATGATAGTTTTAATAGTTAAGTTTGGTTTTGTGGATATGGTATCATGACTAGGTTGGGTAAATTTTATATATATTAGACTTGAGATTATACATGATTTTTGTTCTTTGTATCATGAGAATAGGAGTTGTACTATGTTGTTGAATTGCTATTCACCCATGTTTTGGATAAGTTGGTTTATTTCACTCTACCTTTTGTAAGTAGAATTTTGCTTGGCTTGTTATCCTTATTGCAGCAGCTCGTGGTTTTTGTTGTCTTATTTTCTTCATGAACTTATGATCATATTATGCTAAGCGAGAAAAGGTAGTTGTAGATTTCTAGCATATATATATTGAGTTGTTGCGGGTTGCTGTCGAGCTTGCTTGTTGCGTTTTGGTATCAATACTTTGTCTCGCTGCACCTTGCTACTGTACGTGACGAAACCATGATTGTAGCCATAGTATTATATGTAGTGTGTTGTTGGTGATTTTGATGGTCTCGTGTTACTGATGCTTGATGCCCTTTTTGTCTCCTTGTATTATTTTCATTTAGTTTTGCTGAATGTCATGGTTGAGATTATGTAATAAGCATCTCCTAGTTATAACTTCGTTTTTCTTTTTCTTTCTTGTATTGAATTTGTAAATTTATTATTACAAGTTATATTAATTTATTATAAGGTGCAAATGGTTTGTTTGTGATGGTTAAGACATTATTATATTTCCTATATATGTATAATCGGTGACATTGTGAGAAGGTGGTTATCATGGGTTATTAGAATATGGTTGTGTTATTTTATGATGAGTAAAAATTATATTTTTGAATTATTATTATTATTATTTTATTTTGAGAAGAATATTAATTTTAATTGAAATTCTTGGGTTGCGATCCTAGATTTCTGCTGATTTGGTGTAAGGCCTTAAGGGCATCCGTGTAATTTGATGATTGAGTATTATTTTATTATTATTATTGTTCGAGAGCAAGATTATCCGGAGGGACGTAATCCCGAGGTGAAGAACATGCAAACCGTAGGACGTAATCCTAGGTATACCTTGGTTTTATTGTCATTCGAGAGGTCGGTGGGGACGTAATCCTACACCGCATCGGGAGTATGGCCATTCTTAGACACAGACAGTAAGGAACGTAACCCATAGGCTGTCTGGAGGTTGTCTCACATTACCATAGGAAGTGGGTTGTCCACTAGCGTTCAACTCTCTCTCTCAAACTAATTATATTATTTTTTATTACTTTAAACTTTGAAGGTTTATGGTATTTATACTTGAGTTTATATTATAAGTTGTTTATTCATTTTGTTCATTTTGTTATCTTTACTCTATTTATATTTTGTATTATCTTTGTTTAAGTGTTTTATTTGATTATCTGAAGTTTACTATTGAGATGACTTTGTGTGACTTAATTATTAAGGCTTGTATAACTCTTATATGGATCCTAATTGGGCTGGGAGAGCTGTTAGTTACTCCCCACTGATTGTGGATGTTTGTTGATATATTTTGCAGGTGATTTTCCGTGTTATGGGAAATGAGAGAAAGGTTATTTAGGACTTGTGTTTGAGTCGTTTTATTTATAGTTATTGCATTGGGTTTATGAGGTTGTTTTGCCTCCTTATGGATATTTTGGATTATCTTAATTGGGTTTTAATTTTATATAGTTTAATTTAACCTTTGTTAGAGTGACATTTCCGTCAGGCGATATTTCCGCTATCGCCATCTTCTTAATAAAATGTTCTATTTTGTTTATTTTATGTTTATAAAAGGACGGAGTGTTACAGTTGGTATCAGAGCAAACGATCCAAAAAAAAAAAAAAAAAAAAAACTCTCATTGAGTTGCTACATATTCCATGAGAAATGTGTAGTTGTTGCATCTAGGATTATTAGTATCTTAGGCCTCAAGAAAAGTTCTTAGTGAGAGTTACTTGGGTAGGAAGAAAGCCCGGGAATTTTTTTTTTTTTTTTTTTTCAACGATGTGATATATGTTTTTCTTATGTGTTAGTTAGTGAGGTTTAGCAAGGACTAACATTTTCGTTTTTGCAGAGCGCCTCCAAGGCGTTAATTAGATGCCTGAAGCAAAGTTGCATATATGTAGTCGTCGTATAGCGTATTTTCGTGTCGTTTTCAAGTTTCGAGGACGAAACTTTCTTAAGGGGGAGTGATTGTAACACCCCGAAATTTCGCTCCTAAATTTTCGTGTTATTTTACCCTTCATTATTATTTTCCGTTAAAATTAGAATATTTTACTTCTTAAAAATATTATATCTTATGTTATTTGTTTGTCAATTTTTAAAATGTTATATTTATATTATTTATTTGATGAGAAATTATAGATTTTCTAGTATTTAGAAATACGCATTTGACCTAGTATTTTTATTTATTCGATTTGAACTCGTCTGGACTGTGCGCACGACTTTTTAATGTGAAGTTTCAAGCTCCTAAAAGCTGTCCACAATATCAGTATATTTGAAGCATTGGAGAGACCTTTTAATTACCTTATAACCCCCTTGTAACCCCCCACTTTAATTCTCTTATTTTGGCTTTGTAACCCCCTTTCAACATCTCTTCTAATCCTTCTTTGGAGCTGTTATAATAGCATGATTTATTGTCCATAATCCTCCTTTTCATTCGTCCATTTCAAGAGGGGAAGAGAAAACAAAAAGAAGAGTAAAGTTCATCCCGCATTTCCCTGTCACACCTTCACGAAAATGACGATATCTGGAGATCTAACCGTTGGATCGTCTTCAAATTTGGACATCATGTTTAGAACATCTTGTTAGTCACTGTGACCGGAGCGATTTGTCATCCGAGTTTCAGATCGTCGGGAATTATGGTCAGAACAGAATAGTACATAATGGAAATGCAAGCAATTGGAGGTCTTCAAAGGTAACTACGGTTTTCCTAGATCGATTAGTATTCGTATAGGAATTATGATAGTTTTAATAGTTAAGTTTGGTTTTGTGGATATGGTATCATGACTAGGTTGGGTAAATTTTATATATATTAGACTTGAGATTATACATGATTTTTGTTCTTTGTATCATGAGAATAGGAGTTGTACTATGTTGTTGAATTGCTATTCACCCATGTTTTGGATAAGTTGGTTTATTTCACTCTACCTTTTGTAAGTAGAATTTTGCTTGGCTTGTTATCCTTATTGCAGCAGCTCGTGGTTTTTGTTGTCTTATTTTCTTCATGAACTTATGATCATATTATGCTAAGCGAGAGAAGGTAGTTGTAGATTTCTTGCATATATATATTGAGTTGTTGCGGGTTGCTGTCGAGCTTGCTTGTTGCGTTTTGGTATCAATACTTTGTCTCGCTGTACCTTGCTACTGTACGTGACGAAACCATGATTGTAGCCATAGTATTATATGTAGTGTGTTGTTGGTGATTTTGATGGTCTCGTGTTACTGATGCTTGATGCCCTTTTTGTCTCCTTGTATTATTTTCATTTAGTTTTTCGAATGTCATGGTTGAGATTATGTAATAAGCATCTCCTAGTTATAACTTCGTTTTCTTTTTTCTTTCTTGTATTGAATTTGTAAATTTATTATTACAAGTTATATTAATTTATTATAAGGTGCAAATGGTTTGTTTGTGATGGTTAAGACATTATTATATTTCCTATATATGTATAATCGGTGACATTGTGAGAAGGTGGTTATCATGGGTTATTAGAATATGGTTGTGTTATTTTATGATGAGTAAAAATTATATTTTTGAATTATTATTATTATTATTTTATTTTGAGAAGAATATTAATTTTAATTGAAATTCTTGGGTTGCGATCCTAGATTTCTGCTGATTTGGTGTAAGGCCTTAAGGGCATCCGTGTAATTTGATGATTGAGTATTATTTTATTATTATTATTGTTCGAGAGCAAGATTATCCGGAGGGACGTAATCCCGAGGTGAAGAACATGCAAACCGTAGGACGTAATCCTAGGTATACCTTGGTTTTATTGTCGTCCGAGAGGTCGGTGGGGACGTAATCCTACACCGCATCGGGAGTATGGCCATTCTTAGACACAGACAGTAGGGAACGTAACCCATAGGCTGTCTGGAGGTTGTCTCACATTACCATAGGAAGTGGGTTGTCCACGAGCGTTCAACTCTCTCTCTCAAACTAATTATATTATTTTTTATTACTTTAAACTTTGAAGGTTTATGGTATTTATACTTGAGTTTATATTATAAGTTGTTTATTCATTTTGTTCATTTTGTTATCTTTACTCTATTTATATTTTGTATTATCTTTGTTTAAGTGTTTTATTTGATTATCTGAAGTTTACTATTGAGATGACTTTGTGTGACTTAATTATTAAGGCTTTTATAACTCTTATATGGATCCTAATTGGGCTGGGAGAGCTGTTAGTTACTCCCCACTGATTGTGGATGTTTGTTGATATATTTTGCAGGTGATTTTCCGTGTTATGGGAAATGAGAGAAAGGTTATTTAGGAATTGTGTTTGAGACGTTTTATTTATAGTTATTGCATTGGGTTTATGAGGTTGTTTTGCCTCCTTATGGATGTTTTGGATTATCTTAATTGGGTTTTAATTTTATATAGTTTAATTTAACCTTTGTTAGAGTTACATTTCCGTCAGGCGATATTTCCGCTATCGCCATCTTCTTAATAAAATGTTCTATTTTGTTTATTTTATGTTTGTAAAAGGACGGAGTGTTACAGTTGGTATCAGAGCAAACGATCCAAAAAAAAAAAAAAAAAAAAAAAAAAAAAACTCGTTGAGTTGCTACATATTCCATGAGAAATGTGTAGTTGTTGCATCTAGGATTATTAGTATCTTAGGCCTCAAGAAAAGTTCTTAGTGAGAGTTACTTGGGTAGGAAGAAAGCCCGGGAATTTTTTTTTTTTTTTTGTTCAACGATGTGATATATGTTTTTCTTATGTGTTAGTTAGTGAGGTTTAGCAAGGACTAACATTTTCGTTTTTGCAGAGCGCCTCCAAGGCGTTAATTAGATGCCTGAAGCAAAGTTGCATATATGTAGTCGTCGTATAGCGTATTTTCGTGTCGTTTTCAAGTTTCGAGGACGAAACTTTCTTAAGGGGGAGTGATTGTAACACCCCGAAATTTCGCTCCTAAATTTTCGTGTTATTTTACCCTTCATTATTATTTTCCGTTAAAATTAGAATATTTTACTTCTTAAAAATATTATATCTTATGTTATTTGTTTGTCAATTTTTAAAATGTTATATTTATATTATTTATTTGATGAGAAATTATAGATTTTCTAGTATTTAGAAATACGCATTTGACCTAGTATTTTTATTTATTCGATTTGGACTCGTCTGGACCGTGCGCACGACTTTTTAATGTGAAGTTTCAAGCTCCTAAAAGCTGTCCACAATATCAGTATATTTGAAGCATTGGAGAGTCCTTTTAATTACCTTATAACCCCCTTGTAACCCCCCACTTTAATTCTCTTATTTTGGCTTTGTAACCCCCTTTCAACATCTCTTCTAATCCTTCTTTGGAGCTGTTATAACAGCATGATTTATTGTCCATAATCCTCCTTTTCATTCGTCCATTTCAAGAGGGGAAGAGAAAACAAAAAGAAGAGTAAAGTTCATCCCATATTTCCCTGTCACACCTTCACGAAAATGACGATATCTGGAGATCTAACCGTTGGATCGTCTTCAAATTTGGACATCATGTTTAGAACATCTTGTTAGTCACTGTGACCGGAGCGATTTGTCATCCAAGTTTCAGATCGTCGGGAATTGTGGTCAGAACCGAATAGTACATAATGGAAATGCAAGCAATTGGAGGTCTTCAAAGGTAACTACGGTTTTCCTAGATCGATTAGTATTCGTATAGGAATTATGATAGTTTTAATAGTTAAGTTTGGTTTTGTGGATATGGTATCATGACTAGGTTGGGTAAATTTTATATATATTAGACTTGAGATTATACATGATTTTTGTTCTTTGTATCATGAGAATAGGAGTTGTACTATGTTGTTGAATTGCTATTCACCCATGTTTTTGGATAAGTTGGTTTATTTCACTCTACCTTTTGTAAGTAGAATTTTGCTTGGCTTGTTATCCTTATTGCAGCAGCTCGTGGTTTTTGTTGTCTTATTTTCTTCATGAACTTATGATCATATTATGCTAAGCGAGAGAAGGTAGTTGTAGATTTCTAGCATATATATATTGAGTTGTTGCGGGTTGCTGTCGAGCTTGCTTGTTGCGTTTTGGTATCAATACTTTGTCTCGTTGCACCTTGCTACTGTACGTGACGAAACCATGATTGTAGCCATAGTATTATATGTAGTGTGTTGTTGGTGATTTTGATGGTCTCGTGTTACTGATGCTTGATGCCCTTTTTGTCTCCTTGTATTATTTTCATTTAGTTTTGCTGAATGTCATGGTTGAGATTATGTAATAAGCATCTCCTAGTTATAACTTCGTTTTTCTTTTTCTTTCTTGTATTGAATTTGTAAATTTATTATTACAAGTTATATTAATTTATTATAAGGTGCAAATGGTTTGTTTGTGATGGTTAAGACATTATTATATTTCCTATATATGTATAATCGGTGACATTGTGAGAAGGTGGTTATCATGGGTTATTAGAATATGGTTGTGTTATTTTATGATGAGTAAAAATTATATTTTTGAATTATTATTATTATTATTTTATTTTGAGAAGAATATTAATTTTAATTGAAATTCTTGGGTTGCGATCCTAGATTTCTGCTGATTTGGTGTAAGGCCTTAAGGGCATCCGTGTAATTTGATGATTGAGTATTATTTTATTATTATTATTGTTCGAGAGCAAGATTATCCGGAGGGACGTAATCCCGAGGTGAAGAACATGCAAACCGTAGGACGTAATCCTAGGTATACCTTGGTTTTATTGTCGTCCGAGAGGTCGGTGGGGACGTAATCCTACACCGCATCGGGAGTATGGCTATTCTTAGACACAGACAGTAGGGAACGTAACCCATAGGCTGTCTGGAGGTTGTCTCACATTACCATAGGAAGTAGGTTGTCCACTAGCGTTCAACTCTCTCTCTCAAACTAATTATATTATTTTTTAAAACTTTAAACTTTGAAGGTTTATGGTATTTATACTTGAGTTTATATTATAAGTTGTTTATTCATTTTGTTCATTTTGTTATCTTTACTCTATTTATATTTTGTATTATCTTTGTTTAAGTGTTTTATTTGATTATCTGATGTTTACTATTGAGATGATTTTGTGTGACTTAATTATTAAGGCTTTTATAACTCTTATATGGATCCTAATTGGGCTGGGAGAGCTGTTAGTTACTCCCCACTGATTGTGGATGTTTGTTGATATATTTTGCAGGTGATTTTCCGTGTTATGGGAAATGAGAGAAAGGCTATTTAGGAATTGTGTTTGAGACGTTTTATTTATAGTTATTGCATTGGGTTTATGAGGTTGTTTTGCCTCCTTATGGATATTTTGGATTATCTTAATTGGGTTTTAATTTTATATAGTTTAATTTAACCTTTGTTAGAGTGACATTTCCGTCAGGCGATATTTCCGCTATCGCTATCTTCTTAATAAAATGTTCTATTTTGTTTATTTTATGTTTATAAAAGGACGGAGTGTTACAGTTTTTTGTAACACCCCGACCCATACGGAGTCGAGTATATTTTCACCAATGCGCATCCAGGGCCAACAACTGTCCTGAATAACCAACACAAGTTCTTCCGGCACATTTTGTCCTCACTCATGCGCACCCTCAGAAACTTCCCAGGAGGTCACCCATCCCTGGACTACTCCCAGCCAAGCACGCTTAACTGTGGAGTAACTAAGGAAATGAGCTCCCTAAAAGAAAGATGCATCTTGTTGGAATGAGTAGCCTGCTAAATCCATTTAAAGCAATCATGAGGGGTATTACATACACCCCCACTTGAGAACGACAACGCCCTCGTTGCGCCTGAGGACTCCACATATTCGGCCACAACGACCTGTGGGTCGCCCCAGCCTGGAAACTAATCGCCCGAGACTCCAGATATTCGGTCTGACGACCTCTGGGTCGCTCCTTATGACAATGCAGCCCCAGAATCCTCCCCCACTATGCGCCTGAGGACTCCTAATATTCGGCCTGACGGCCTTAGGGTCGCCTCAACACGCGGTCGTAGGGTTGCTCTGATACCATTTGTAACACCCCGACCCATACGGAGTCGAGTATATTGTCACCAATGCGCATCCAGGGCCAACAACTGTCCTCAATAACCAACACAAGTTCTTCCGGCACATTTTGTCCTCACTCATGCGCACCTTGAAAAACTTCCCAGGAGGTCACCCATCCCTGGACTACTCCCAGCCAAGCACGCTTAACTGTGGAGTAACTAAGGAAATGAGCTCCCTAAAAGAAAGATGCATCTTGTTGGAATGAGTAGCCTGCTAAATCCATTTAAAGCAATCATGAGGGGTATTACATACATTTGTAACACCCCGACCCATACGGAGTCGGGTATGTCGTCACCAATGCGCATCCAGGGCCAACAACTGTCCTCAATAGCCAACTCAAGTTCTTTCGGCGCATTTTGTCCTCACTCATGCGCACCCCGAGAAACTTCCCTGGAGGTCACCCATCCCTAGACTACTCCCAGCCAAGCACGCTTAACTGTGGAGTAACTAAGGAAATGAGCTCCCTAAAAGAAAGATGCATCTTGTTGGAATGAGTAGTCTGCTAAATCCCTTTAAAACAATCATGAGGGGTATTACATACACCCCCACTTGAGAACAGCAACGCCCTCGCTGCGCCTGAGGACTCCACATATTCGGCATACGGCCTGTGGGTAGCCCCAGCCTGGAAACTGATCGCCGGAGACTCCAGATATTCGGCCTGACGACCTCTGGGACGCTCCTATGACAATGCAGCCCCAGAATCCTCCCCCACTAGGCGCCTGAGGACTCCTAATATTCGGCCTGGCAGCCTTAGGGTCGCCCCAACACGCGGTCGTAGAGTTGCTCTGATACCATTTGTAACACCCCGACCCATACGGAGTCGGGTATGTCGTCACCAATGCGCATCCAGGGCCAACAACTGTCCTCAGTAGCCAACACAAGTTCTTTCGGCGCATTTTGTCCTCACTCATGCGCACCCCGAGAAACTTCCCAGGAGGTCACCCATCCCTAGACTACTCCCAGCCAAGCACACTTAACTGTGGAGTAACTAAGGAAATGAGCTCCCTAAAAGAAAGATGCATCTTGTTGGAATGAGTAGTCTGCTAAATCCCTTTAAAGCAATCATGAGGGATATTACATTACACCTATTGCTGCTGTTCTTAGCCAAAATCGCAGCAATATGTTACATCTATTACTGCGGTTCCTAGCCAAAACCGCAGCAATAGGTACTGATACATGTAAAAGAAAAAAAAAATTCTGCATTTTGCCATCAAATTTGAAAGATAAAAATGCTGAAAGAAAATAAAACACAACAAATTCAAAATAATGATAAAGAACTTTTAGATGTTCTCTTACAAAAAATATCCAGCTCATACAAAAGAAAGAGATATAAAGGAAAAATATACAAAAAAAGACCGAAAATAAAAAAACCGAACATTATATTAATTCTAAAAAATAATAAAAAATTCCAATAAAAATAAAACATCACTAGATCTGAATAAATAAATAAAAAAAGTAAACTACAAAATAAAAAAACAAAGAAGACCAACAAGACCGACGGGCGACGGCGGGAGACCAACCAATCAGTTCTTAAAGTTCTTCATCTCCTCCAACGCTACATCTCAAATTCTCAACATTAACGTCCAAAAATGGTAGGCCCCCCTACACTGTCATTTTTAGCAACAAAAGGTAAAGGAATCTAAAAGGAAAAAAGAGCAAAAGTAATAAAAAAAAGAAAATAAAAGAAAAGGAGTAAAAAGAGGAGGAAAGAAAAAGTGAAAAGAAAAATAAAGAATCAATAGAGTAGTACTAGTACAGCAGTACAATTTGCAACGGGAGAAAAGTAAAAGAAAGCAAAAAAAAATCAAAATCCTGATTCAAGATGAGCACCGCCTAACTCGCCGGAGGCGGCAAACTTGTCTTCAGGCACGACCAGCCACGGCGATAAATTAAATTAGATCTGGAATAATTTATTCAAAAAAAATACAAATCTTAAACATTAGATCTAAACTAAAAAAAAAATAAAGAAAATAAAAAATACAGATCTGGAATTACTTCGTCTGGTGAAAAAAACACAAAAGTCGACGAGGTCGAGCGAAGAACGGCGAGGTCGAGCAAAGAATCTTCGTCTGGTCGAGCGAAGAACGACGAACAACGACGAGGTCGAGCGAAGAACGAAGGTTGAGCGAAGAAAGGCCAGCGAGTAGGAAGCTCGAGAACGACGAGGTCGAGCGAAGAAAGAAGGAGAAGAACAGCGAGAATCGCTGACGAAGGAGAAGAACGGCAAGAATTGAGGGTGAAGGTGAGCGTGATAGAGGAAGGAGGGTGAAGGGTAAGCATGATAGAGGAAGTAGGTGCAGATTTAGATAGGAGTGAGAAAGAGGAGGAAGGAGAGTGAAGGGTGAGTGAGGGTGAACTGATGAAACGGCGCCTAATAACCCTGATGTAAAAGGATAAAAACCCCTAATGACCCTATTGTTGCGGTTTCTTCTAGAACTGCAGCAATAGATTAAAATATTATTAAAAAATAATATTTTAATCTATTGATGCGGTTGTGCCTGGGAACCGCAGCAATAGATATAGTCAAACAGTCAACGACATTTGAAAAAATTTCCCGTTGACATCTATTGCTGCGGTTTCCAGCCACAACTGCAGCAATATGTTTAATTCCGATTTTTCCTTTTTTTCATGGTTTATTGCTGCGTACGGGTAAAATCGCAGCAATACCACCGCAACAATAAGCAAAAATTCTACTAGTGTTCACCAGAAACACCAACACGTGCTTCGGCGACAAGGCGGCCACAGAGCAACAACAACAGGATTTTGGAAATATAATAGAATACTTAAGCTATCAAAAATAATTAACTTCGTAATTATACGAGCATAAAAATATTACTTGCTATGTACAATAAATATAATATCAACATCAATAAAATAAAATAAAATAAAATAATAGAGGATTGTTAGTAAATATAATATTCATATTTTATCTCAAATAAAATAAGAGTATTTAATATATAATTTGCCTAATAATTATAATTAATAATAAATAAGACAATTTAGTAATTAGGGCTATTACAACTCATCCCGCATAGGAAATAAAAACGCAACTTCATAACTGAAAAATCAACCCACCTTTTCTCTTCTGAGTAGGGGTCAAATTAAGGTCTCCAAGGATAAATAATGGCAAACAAATCACGGCCTTGAACATGCCAAGGTCTTTCACTCCTTACCAAATAAATTAAAGATTACAAGGTTTGAAAAACGAATCAAAATTCAATTATTAACCATCACCAGGTATTCTACATCTCCCTTAATAAACTTCCAGTCAACTTTAGTATGAGAGATAATAGTATGTAGATCAAGAGGGAACCTTGACTTACCAATGAGGCATGATTTATTTAGCTCAGTATGTCTTGTTAACTTGAGGGAGTTCGTCTAGCACTACCTTCTCTAGAAAGCATGAAGGTGCAGGAGGATCATGCAAAACATTTGAGGGAGATTCATTATTAGAGCATTAGAGAAATCACCCAAAATGGGGCTAGAGCAATGATTTTTTGTTTTTAATCCTCAAATTGCTTAATAAGGAAATCTTCATAGCACTAGAGCAAAAAAACGAAAGGGTTGCGGTGCAAGGGCTGCGTTTTTTGAAAAACGCAGCCCTTAATAGTGAAGGGCTGCGGTTAGCCCAAAAACCGCAGCCCTTCGTTTACGAAGGGCTGCGGTCAATGCGAAAACCGCAACCCTTTTAGTAAAGGGCTGCGGTTAGCCCAAAACCGCAGCCCTATAAGTAATAAAGGGCTCGTTTTGGGCTAACCGCAACCCTTTATGGGCTTTTTTTTATTTTCAAAAGAAATTAGTGGGCTCAACTTAGGGATCTCACAATCTCCTCCCACAAATCTCACGTACGCAACAAATTTCCCTTCTCTCTCATCCTCCTCCCTTCTCTCTCACCCTCCTCCCTTCTTCCTCCTTCCGGCAGCACCACGACGCAACAACCGCCGACCATTTTCGTCTTCCATTTTCATCTCCTCGCCGTCGACTTCTGCTCGTCGTTGTTGGTTCCCTCCCCTGTCCCGTGTTTCTCTCTCCTCTATTCGTGCTTGCTGCTGCCGCCTCTTCGTCTTCTTCACGCCGGAGTTCCGCACCGCCTCTGCCGTGGTGTTGTCGTCGTACCAAGCAAACTGCTCGTAAATCGACCGGTGGAAAGGCTCCTCGCAAACAACTCGCTACCAAGGTATCTTTCTCTCTCTTCCATTTCTCACTTTTCTCTTCATACCATGATTCTGATTTTTACGTGATTCTACTAGATTCGATTTTCCTTTTTTATTTTTTTCAATTTCTTCAATTGAACAATTTTGTTTGTTGTAATTTAAAGGCTGCTAGAAAATCTGCCTCTACCACCGGCGGTGTGAAGAAGCCTCACCGTTACCGTCCAGGAACCGTCGCTCTTCGGTAAATTTTGTGGTGTAATTGTCATTGTTGTTGGGTTGTTACACTTGCTTTTCTCGTTGATGGTAGTGTGGTGATTGTTGTTGTTGTTGTTGTTGGTTGTCCTTGCTGTTTGTTGGTTGTTGTTGTGTAAAATTAAATCAGTTTTGTTAATATGATAAGGTTTGTGAGCTAAGTTTGATTAATGTAATTCAATAATTTGGATTCATGTATATAAGATGAAGAATCAGTTTATTAAGTTAAGGTGTTGTGGTATTTTATTGGATTTAGGATCATGACAATGAAGTTCCATTTGAATTGTGATTAGTAATAGTATGAATGTTTGTTTTTTTACTGTAAGTTTCGATTATGTTGTTGATTCGTTTTTTTTATTTTCCTTGTTGTAAATTTCTTGATATATTTAGGAGTAAAAAAATGCAAAAAAAAAATTTTTTTTTTTTTTTGGGTTAAAAGGGCTGCGGTTTTGGTCAAAACCGCAGCCCTTTGTACAAAGAAGGGCTGCGTTTTAGGCCCAAAACCGCAGCCCTTCCAATATGGAAGGGCTGCGTTTTTGGGTCTCAGAAGGGCTGCTGGCCAAAAACGCAGCCCTTTGGGCTGTTTTGACCGCAGCCCTTCCGCTTTTTTCCACTAGTGTAAGAGAGGGACTTATCCATCTTAGTGCTAAATAAAGGGGAACAATGGAAATTAGACTGTGAAAATAGCAAGCAAATAAACGGAGGAGAATGGGTAGACGAAAATCCATTTACCTAATATAATACCCCTGAATTTCGAGTGCTTAATTTAATTAAATAATAGTAAAATTCTATAGAAAATTCGGCAGAGTTCCGTTTGAAATATGGACTGCTTAAAATTTAATTTAGGACCGTCCGAATTATTATAAACCTGTTTCAACAAATCAGCAATCCATATTCCAAATTCTCAACAACTCCACCTAGCTCAAATACCAACGAAATTCCTGTTTAATTACTTGAAATCCAAACGTGTTATTCCACGATTATTACGAGAATAACCGCTAAGGAAGAACTACCTGCACCAAAACTAAATTAAAGCTTAATTTAAACTATTACAACCTAACCGAATAAAAATTTAGGTGGATTAATATTTACAACCCTAAGTCTTAAAATTATTGATTATCTATAAGAAATGCACCAGAAAAGAACTATTATAACTATATTTTATGCAAAACTAGTGGACGTTGCTCTCCGCCCACACCCCGGCTCTAAGCCTTCATGTACCTGCATATATCAAGCATGTAGTATCAGCCAAACAGGCTGAACAAGATTCAATACTGTAAAGCCAAATACATATGCAGGTAGGATGCATTAATTATATCCTACAAATCATTTACTTTTGGAACCACAATACTAAATAAAAACATTATAAAACATTTTTCTTCATTTCTTTTCCAAACCAAATACTTTTCTATTTTCTTTGCTAAAACAATTTCTTTCAGAATCTTAGAATCATAAATCTATGGAATGGAACGAACTTTATTTCCCATTGGGCTAGCTAGGCCCTCCGGATAACTATTAGACAAAGACCCCTAGTGTGCACACCCCACAAACGGTCAAACCGTAGCAGAAGATCTAAGTCCGAGGTACTGATCAACGTACCCCCCAACTATTCTGTAATGTCGAGACGATCCCGACAAGGTTCCAATTCCTTGAGACACCACAAAGGCAATCCCAACCAGTTTAAAAACATAAAACTATCCATAAATCTTTTTCTGTAACTATTCTATAATTCAAGGTTTGAAAACAAACTATCTGTATTAGGAGGAACATCCTCCTATTTAAACCAATCTCAACTCAAGAGAGATACATACCTTTATAATTTTTCTCGTAAATATGAAAGTTTTAGTTGAAATCTTATCTTTTGCAGACCTTTCTCGTAACTATTAAACATTTGAGTAAGGAATCTTACCTTTTAAACTATATCAAACCAACTAGCTCAGTCAATACGGCTCCTCAATGAAACCGGGATCTACAATATAAACATACATGTACTTAATAAATATTAATAGATTTGGCTAATATAGTTAATGAGTTTTTATTAACTTTAGTTTTATAAAACATCAACCCCCTTTTTTTTTATATTCAAGTAAGTATAACTAATTCTCATAACTTATTTACTTAAACCGCAATTTACCTTTGATTATCAAAGTAATTAATACCAACAATACTAAATCTCTCTTTGTTTATACTAAATCAACATTAATATTCCTATTAAACTTTAGACACTCAAAGTCCATTAGAAAAACATTCATAAGAAAACATTGAAATTAAAACATTCGAAACTAACTACACTTTTTATCAATTTCAGCAGAAACTTAAAATAGACATAACTTCCTCATTCGAGATCCAAATCAAGCGTTTCTTGAGCCTATCCTGGATAAAATTTCAATACGAACAACTTTTGTGAAATGGTATTTTTTTTTTTTGAGAACTTGAGAGAAAAAGATGGTGAAGAATGAAGATGTTGAACGGTGAAGAAGAACATAATGTGAAGATGTCGTTCTTTTTTTTTCTTTCCTTTTTCTTTTCTTGTTTTATTTTTCCCTTTTCCCGGCCTTCTTAAATATATGTGAGTATATTTCCTCTTATTACTATTATTAGTTAAATTACTTACTAAACTTGTCCCACTATAACCATATAAATTATTTACAAAGTAATTCCTAAAGATAAATGAATTTAATTATTAAATAAACTAAAATGTATAATATAGTTAATAAAATAAATAATAAACTGTTTCAAAAACCGGGGTGTTACAATCTACCCCCCTTAAAATAAGTTTCGTCCTCGAAACTTGAAATAATTCTTAAACTCGTAGCGAAAATCCTATCACTTACTTTAGCTCATTAACTTTACATGTTTAGCCAACTATCTATTATTAAAGTACGAAATATAATAACTATATAGTATCAAACTTGCACATAAACTATCACACTAGCATACTCTCAACATACCATTAACTTTCAAGTAGGATCAAACACTTAATACAAGTCAAAATTATCTTTAAATACTAAGAATTGAAATGAAATCATACTAATTCCACCCTCCCTTAAAAAAATTAGCTACGTCCTCGTAACTGTAAGCGTACCTATTGAAATAGGTGGGGATATTGAGCTCACATCGCATCCTCGGATTCCCAACTAAGTTCATCGTCCTTGTGGTTTGACCGCAATACTTTCACCAGTTTAACTTCTCCATTCCGAGTTGCTCGAACTTTACTATCAAGAATCTTCATAGGGACCTCAACATATGAAAGGTTATCTTCTAGTTGCAATTCATCAGGTGTGAGTACATGTGAGGGGTCACTAATGTACCGACGAAGCTGAGAAATATGGAAAACATTATGAACTCGAGCTATCTCTGGAGGTAATGCCAATCTATAGGCAACTTCACCTATCCTTTCTAGGATCTCATACGGCCTGATGAATTTAGGGCTTAACTTGCCCTTCATCCCGAATCGCATTACTCCCTTTATAGGAGAAACTTTCAAGAGTACTTTCTCACTGACTTCAAACTCTACATGTCGTCGGTATTTATCAACATAACTTTTCTGTCTATCTTGTGCCGCTTTCATTTTCTGTTGTATCAGTTTTACTTGTTCCACAGTTTCTTGGATCATTTCAGGACCAAGAACACAGGATTCACCAATATCACTCCAACAAAGAGGACTACGACACTTGCGGCCATACAAGGCTTCATATGGGGCCATTCCTATTGAAGAATGATAGTTGTTATTATACGAGAATTCTATCAAGTCCAATCTATCTTCCCACGAGCCTTGAAATTCTAAGGCACATGCCCTCAACATGTCCTCCAGTGTTTGGATTGTGCGCTTTGTCTGACCATCAGTAGCAGGATGAAATGATGTACTCATTTTCAATTGTGTCCCTAAGGCTTCTTGAAGCTTCTGCCAAAAATTAGATAAAAATCTACTATCTCTATCGGACACGATGTCCCTTGGCACACCACGTAAGCGCAAAACATTCTTCCTATATGCATCGACTAGCTTTTGATGTTTCCATGTATCTTTCATTGGTACGAAATGGGCAGACTTGGTGAGTCGGTCCACAATGACCCAAATCATGTTATTACCATTAGGTGTTCCTGGAAGTCCAGAGATAAAATCCATAGAAATTGAGTCCCACTTCCACACTGGAATCTCCAAAGGTTGAATCTCACCTTGAGGTCTCTTGTGCTCCATCTTGACTTTTTGGCAAGTCAAGCACTTGGAAACATACTTGGCGACCTGTTGCTTCATATGAGGCCACCAAAAGGTGATTTTGAGGTTTTTTTTTTCTTTCCTTTTTCTTTTCTTGTTTTATTTTTCCCTTTTCCCCCTTCTTACATATATGTGAGTATACTTCCTCTGATTACTATTATTAGTTAAATTGCTTACTAAACTTGTCCCACTATAACCATATAAATTATTTACAAAGTAATTCCTAAAGATAAATGAATTTAATTATTAAATAAACTAAAATATATAATATAGTTAATAAAATAAATAATAAACTATTTCAAAAACCGGGGTGTTACACCTGATGCCTCTTTGTATAAGGTTGGGGAACAATACCTTCATAATTGCTTGGAAGAGAGTTGTAAGGGGTTTGAAGAGCCCCAGAGGATTTGACACGTTTGCTAGACTGGAAAATGAAATAATTACATGAATTAACTTCACTCCACCCCCACCACCATGCCAATATCGCCAGCAAACACCCACTCTAGATGAGAAGAGAAGAGAGAGAAGTGTCTCACCAATCGCTGGAGATCTTGAGATAATTATAACCCTATAGCGAGTAACCCTAGAGTTGTCATAACATCTATAGAAATATATTAAAAGGCGTTCCTATCAAAGGAACGGTGCCATGTGGTAGTCTTCTCAAGCTTCTAATACACATGTTTATGATCTCATTAAAAAATATTAACAATGTGTAGCTATTAGGAATCGAACAAATGACCTTTGAAATGAAATGTGAGAGTTTAACCACCAATACACTACAATTCCAATGTTTAATGTTTCAAAATAAAACATAATAAAGTGTTATAATTATATGTAACTATAAAGACACAGACAAGCTTTTTGATCTCCAACACTTTTATTAAGGTAAGAATATTCTCTTATCCCAATTCCATTGACATTGTTATTTTTATACCCAATTCCTTGGAATTTTTTTTTTTAAAACAACTTATCATGCCATAACGTCCATTTTCCAATTTCGCACTAGAAAGAAAATTAGGAAAAGCTAATGAAATCAATTATAAAACTTATGAATAACAATATATTTGATAATTATTGTAACTACCCGGGGCATCAGCCGGGCCAAAAATACTAGTTTTAATTTAAAAGGGGGAAAACCAAGTCCCTTAAGCCATAATAGCTCTAGGCACAGATAATTGGCTGAGAATTAACCACACTCAAAAGATAATACTTCCTCAAAATGTAAGTAACATTAACCACTCTTATAGGATTAGGGAGACTTTTCAACTTTTGGAACCCATCGAAAGACGAGATGGGAGGAGGAATCAAAGGAATCTGAGGCAACTGAATGAAGATTAGGAAAAGCAGATTGGATAAGAGGAGATATGAATGAATAATTACAATTCTCAAAGCTAATTGATAATTATTATGGCTAGGTGAACTAGGGTTCTTCCTAATGGGATTGGGGCTTTTTTTACGAGACTTTTCTCTTTCTCTCTCTAACTCTTTCTCTCTCGTCTTTAATTGGTTAGCATTTGTAATTGCTAACTAATATTTATATTAAACAAGCAAAAGAGAAAAAGTAAAAAAATATTCAACACACTTGAATTAATAAATGAAAGTTGCAATTTTCGAACATATAAATCTCAATGGAGTTTTTCTATCATTTTCTCTATCAAAAATCATGTAAAAGTGATCTCCAAAACTCTCCTAATTAAAGTCTATTTATACATAAGCATTTAGGAAGTTTCGAAAACCTAAACCTATCAAAAATTGGATAGAAGCTAAGACTACAAAAATTGCCCATTAGTGATAAGCCACACTAAGCCAAGGTTAGGTACCTAATGCCATGAGCTACCCGTGGTGTTTAGTGTCCCTTGCATTTTCCATACTTGTAGTGAATAGATGAGCCACATTTGCTCAAGGATGGTCTCATATGCCACGACCAAGACATAGAATGCCAAGACAAGGCTTTGAGCCAAGCTAGGTGGTGAAATTCTTCACTAACACACACGCCCTTCGACATTTGTTGCTCCATATGCCAACCAAGCATCATCGTAATAGCCATCTATAGCTAGCAATTTCCTACGAAACAAGGAAAAAAACAAGAACGAGTAGAGCAACATCGACTTCAAAGAATAATAACTCTATTTTGATTATAAGTATGGAGAAAACATGACAAATTAGAGTCAAATATGCTACATAAAACATGTATTTTATCGTGTTATGACATTATGAAAGAGTTTTGTTGCCCAACGGTAAGACTATGTACCTATAATATATATGAAATGTGTGGAGATCTTCTTTCCTCCTTGCTAATTACCAAGAACTTCTTTGCCACTAGTGGCATGGTCCTTGTAATTCGAGTGAGATTGTCATGGCGCAAAAGCATATATGTTATGGTATTCCCTTATTCCCACTTATTAATTATGTATAAGTGATACCTAAGTGTTCTAAAACGAAACATTAGAAACAAAGAATCCAAGGGGAATAAGTTGACCAAATTAAAGAAAGACCTATTTATTTACCATCTTTAATCTCCTTTCCCCTTTCCTTCTATTTTATTATATTTCAGTCATCACTGAATACCAAAAAACAAATGAAACTTTATTGAGCTCAACAAACTGAAAATCCATCAAGAAATGGAAGGCCCAAATTATTCCCAAAAACCAAATACATATGAAATAATTTAACACCTAAATGTGAATCTTCTTTATACAAGTAGTTGAATTGCCAACAACAATAATCTTGATCGTTGAGAGCATTTTGAGAGAATGAGAAAAAAAAAGAAAAAGAAGAAAGTTGGCTTTTGAGTTATCATATTGCAGTAGCCAAAAAGAAAAAGAAGGAAGTAGAGTAGCTAAATATTTTCAAAGAGATTTAGCAACCCATACAATTGCCTAAATGCACTCAAAACCAATAATAGTTGTAATTTACCAAAACCATAGTATTAATAATTTTCCTAGGCATAAGGCAAATAGCGTTATAAAAATCTTACTTGCAAATCTATTATATTCCTAAAACTCATGTCAACAAAAAAATTGGCAAGTCTATTGAGCTTATAAACAATTACACATTTTCAAAATGAGTTTACCAACTTTAAAACGAAATCCAAAGCAAGATTAAAGGAAATTGTCAAACGAAAAAAAAAAAAAAAAATAACGCATATATAGGCTAATCTAAAGCAGAAAACTTTAGTCATTGTAGAAAAAATCTATCAACAATAAGATTACCACCCCATAACAATCATAATCTAAATTCTAAAGCAAATTGGAGCTAGTTTAATCCTAAGAAGAATCATATAATCAAATAAGTAGTTTTGGGTAACATATAACAAATTCTAATAGATTTCAATAACAAACTTTTTTATATCTTAATAATAGATCGATTTTTGTTTACTCTATAGTAATGGTGAAAGAGGATAGAGAGAGTTAGAGGAAGAGGAGAGAGAAGAAAAAGACACTGAAAGAGACGAGAAAGACAAAGAAAGAGGAGAGAAGGAGAGAAAGTAATGATCAAATTGTGTGCAGCTTACATCAGTTTGCAAATGAAAGGCTTATATTAACTCATTCTTTATCTACAGTAAACTTCATTGTACTTTTGCCACTCGAAACACTATTCAAGTTAATATGCCATAATCCCACTTGTAATACAAAATTGTAAAGTGTAAACAAATTTCTTCAATATCAATTACCTGCACCAAAATTACATAAAAGTATTAGGCAAAATTTCAAAAAACTACCTTTTATAACCAACTTTTTTCAAAAAACTAGCTTTTAAAAATTTTAATTCAAAAAACTACCTTATATAACAAATTCCTTTCAATATACTACCATTTTACGTTTATATATAATACTAATCGATAAATGACAATCGCCGTAGGTGTTGCTGCCAGTGGAGTAGCGAGAAAAGAGGAAAGAAACAAGAGGGGAAGAAAGAAAAGCAATTTATGGTGACTCAATTATTTAATCCCAACCCAGTGGCACGTATAACACCTCTAACTAAACTATACATTTACTCCCAAGTCCCACCAAAAATATCATCAACCCCCCACGCCCCAAATTCAATGATTTAAACCCCCCAAATTCAACCCCGACGCCCCACCCATTTAATGATTTAAACCCCCCACGCCCCACCCATTCTGCCATAAGTAACACAAATTCAACATTTCAACCCCCCAAAACGGCATTCATCTTCATCTCTCTCGAAACTTCTCCTTACTCCCACGAAATTCTCTCACTTTTCTCCTTCATCTACAATTGCAAAAATGGATAAAGAAAAGGGTAAGGTTATTTACGAAGGAGTTAAGGATGGTTGTAGGAGGAAATCACTTAGATGTAGAGGAGGTGGTGTTAAGATTCTTGACAAAGTTAGTGAAGAAGGGAAAGAAAAGGAGTAGGTTTGTATGGGTAAAAGGGTGATTGTGTGTGGGTTGCCGTGTGCTGATGGTGGTGGTCAATTGAAGGGTGGTGGTCAACGAAAGTGTGTTGATGATGGTGGAATGAAGGCTGGTGGTGATGTTCACATGGTTGAACATGATGGGATTACTAAGGAGATTTTTGTGGATGATGAGGATGGGATTTTCACACGCTTTGGGCTTGCAGAAGAATGGGATTAATGGAGGGAATGGTTTGACTTAGTCTAATGTCTACTTCCTCCGTTTCATTTTACTTGCTACACTTCTCAATTCACGGACTCCTAGGCAATTTTTGGAGAAGAGAGAGGTAGAGAGTAAAAAGAAAAGGGACCCATGTGAGAGGAGAGAGATAGAGAGAGTTTATTGCCCAAAAAGGAAGTGTAGCAAGTAATATGAAACTTCCCTATATGGAAAGTGTAGCGAGTAATTTGAAACGGAGGAAGTATTTGACATATAGAAAGACTATCCAAAATTTGGAATTATCACATCAATTTGTCCTATGCAATATGGATGGATTTTTATTCTGTTGAAAATTTGTCTCGAATTCTAGTTATTCCAGCTCACTCTAGTGTTTTGGTCTTAATTTAATGTATTGGGGTTTGGCTTGTTAAATGCCCACTTATCGTTGTGGGCTTGAGATGTGTTATGCGTGGTTGTGGGCCAAAGGCAAAATGCTTTACAACGACAATTGTAATATTGGGTTTGTTTTATATAAATGCATAATTTTTTGGTGGGTTGTTGTTGTAGTGGGCATTAATGTATGACAACATTTGATCCAAATTTTGGGTATCATGATTATTAAATAATACAAACTAAGTTAGATAACATACTCCTATGGCCTTATAGTACTTGTTACATAGTTTGACATGTTTTTTTTCTCTTTACTTTTTCAAGAAGGAACCACAAGCACTATTTTACTGCCACTTTTCACTTTCCTTAGACTTTGTCAAAAGTAATATAGCTCATATATGGGGAATTGGGGATGGATGGAGTACTATAAGGATGCAAATGATCTGATATGTTCTCAAACTAGTTTAGGCTAAACCACGTCGTTAAGTAATTCTACAAGCTAAAAGAAAATATTTACACTTGTTTAGCATATGAGCTAAACTCAAACACCTTTGTGTTCAACTCATTAATGTCTCACAAACAACACATTCATTACAACCTTTTGATGAATTTTGTTTGACTTAATTAGGATTTCTTTTTGAATTTTAAGAAGTGAACCAATAAAATACTATGGGTTAGTGGTTGTAAGCCGAAACAACTTGCTCTTTTTGGCTATTTGGCTATACTTCATTATGAGCTCTTAGCTTCGTGTTGGTTGTGGAAGTTAATTAATATCATTTCTTCAATATTACATTATATTCATATACTTTAATGCTTACAAAAGATCCAAGTACTTACAAATGAATAATTTAAATATCAAAATGAGTAACTAAAGTCTAAACTCTAATGTATAAAAGTGCTGAACTAATAGTCTAAATGTCTAATACTCTAATTATTAGACGTGTCAACAACAGCAGCAACAACGGACCACCACCAGCAGCAACAACGACAGACCAGCAGCAGCAGCAGCAACAACAACAGACCACCACCACCACCACCACCAGCAGCAACAAACCACTAGCAGCAGCATCAGCAACAGAACAGCTGTAGTAGCAACAGGCCAACAGCAGCAGCAACAACAGCAGATGGTAGAAAACACCAAAAAAAAATCCCAAAGAAAAACATAAAGCAGTTTATAAGTGTCAATTTTAAACAAGTAAATATTGCAAAGATAACAAAATTAAATTTACTTTTAAAACCAGTAATGGCTCTCAGGTACACAAGTTGACCTTATCAACGAGCACTCGACTCTATTTGACAACACAACTACACAACATATGAAAGACAGCAAAAGTGACACGAGCATCCACAATTCTTTGTCTTTTAAACAATACCAAAACCAATTTTACCAATCAAGTGCATATCATGTCCAATAAGACAAAAGAAAGGTAGCTCCACATCGTAACACTTAGAGAAAAACATGTGTGTAAAGTACAATGTAGCCAAAAAGAGTCGCAAACAAGTCAACAACCAATGAACTTCGCGCAAGGGACATTTATTAAGCAAAAGGATATTGAACAACTAAACCAAACCCAATAATTTTGTTTAGGGTTTATAATTTTAGGGTTTAGGTTAGGGTTTAGGTCTAAGGTTTGGGTCCAGGGTTTGGGTCTAGGGTTTAGGTATATGGTTAGGGTTTAGGTCTAGGGTTAGGGTTTAGGTTTAGGGTTGAAGTTTAGAGTTTAGGGTTTAGAGTTTAGGGTTAAACCCTTATCCCTAACCCTAAACCCTAAACAAATAACCTATAACACAAACCCACAGCACATCAAACCAACCCAGAACACAACAAACCCAACCCAGAACATAACAAACAAACCCCAAACACAAACAAACCCCAAAACACAACCAAATCCACAAACACAAACCCAGAAACAAACACAAACCCATAACACAGCACAAACCCAGAATACAACCATCAAACATTTTCAATAGGCCACAAGGCCAGAACAACAACCATCTAACAACCACCATCAAACAACAACCATCAAACAACAACAGCAGCACAGATTAAGGAATTGAATCATAATCAATATCAGTAGGCTCGATATCTTTAACAACTTCAAGAGACTCCTCATCCTCAATCTTAGAATAACCAAAGATCCAATTTTGGCAAGTCACAAGAACCTCAACATTTTTGGGCAGCAAACGCGTGCGATACTTTGTTAAAATTCTGCCCCCCATACTAAATGAAGACTCGGAGGCCACATATGTAATGGGGATAGCCAACACATCTCTAGCCATCCGATACAAAATAGGATAAACTCCCACATAGGTTTTCCAATAGGCCAGAACATCAAAGTGGTCATCTTGGTCAGCTAGAGCATGAAGGGCACTGAAATATGATTCCATATCATTTGCAATACCCCTACTAGCAGCAACATTGGCACCAAAACTCTAAAAACAGCAAATAAAATAGTATCACAAAACTATTAACAATCATAAACTGTAAAGTAATCATGAATCAATCAAATGTTACACATAGTAGCCAACCTTTCCAAGGCTGGTCTTCTCAAAAGGACGGGCAAGCGACCTTGCAAAACTTGGAGTGGAAGAATCAGAATCGGTAGTCATAGAAGATGTAGTGGAACAGGGTTGGAGTTGTAAGAAAGAGTAAACACTAGCATATTGCGTATACAACTCAGTAAAGGCATCAACAGCCTCTTTAACCTTACCATCAAGATCTTGGGGCAAATAAACAGTAGCATACAACTCATGAACAAAGTTTTTTTGTAACGGGGATCAAGCATGATCGCAATGCTAAGAATCAAAGAATAATTCTCCCAATACTTGTTAAATTTTTCATACATAGGAGCAGCCATAAGACGAATAGAATCAGTTGGGTTTTCTTTAGCATAAAACACAAGACCTTCAATCAAAACAATGTTCTTAACATATAGTTTGGCAGTGGTGTAATCAGAACCAGAAAAAAGACAAGTGATATCATAAAAAGGTTCAAGAAAATCACAAACATTTTGGACAGTTTCCCATTCAGAATCAGTTAGAGAAACATCTAAACCATGCTCAAGTAAATAATACCTATCTACAGCCTCCCTAGCTTCCAAACACCTACGGAGCATAAGATAGGTAGAATTCCTACGAGTACAAACATCACCAATCAATGAACTAGAAAAACCAGTATTCACATACTTAACACAATCATCTAACCTCTCTTTCCTAATGTTTGAAAAAGAAACATACTTCCTCCGTTCCATAATAAGTGAAACACTTACTATTTTAGAAAGTTTCAAAATAAGTGAAACATACCTTAAATAGAAAAAAAAAAGTGACAAAATGACAAGAGTACCCATCACCAACATGTGTGGTTTGCTTTTCTCTCTCCTCCTTTTGATAATACAAAGGGTATTTTATGACTTTTTGGCTTTTGAAAGTGATGTTTATTAAATCTTGTGCCCAATCCCTATATTTCACTTATTATGGAACGGAGGAAGTATGTAACAACTTGTTGCAACTTCAAAACAGTTTTATCCATAAACTTAAAACCATCTTGGACAATCAGATTTAATATATGGGCATAACATCAAACATGAAAAAACTTACCAGAACAAGGCAACAGATTAGTTCTATTCAAGTCCCTAACCATCTCTTGAATCATAACATCTTTGGCAGTAGCATCATCACAAGTCAAAGAAGACACTTTATCTCTAATATTCCACTCATCAAACAAATCAAGAGTAAACTTACCCAACTCCTTACCAGTATGGGACCCAGGAGAATGTCTAAAAATAAGAATTTTAGAATGCAGCACCCAAGAATCAACATAATGAGCAGTCAAAATAGTAAAACTAACATTATTAAGTGAAGACCACAAATCACAAGTACAGCACACTTTTCCTTCTAAATTACCTATAGTTGTCTTTAATTGAGCTTTAAGAGTAGCAAACTGATTAGTGCAATGCTTAAGCATAGTATTCCTAGAAATATGCTTCATATTAGGATTCAAGTAAGAAAGCAATTCCCTATGCTTAGTATGCTCAACAATCAACGGTGGATATGCATGACACATAATAGCTACAGTAAACATATGACATAAAGTTTTTTGATCATAATGCCCCCTAGGTTGAGCAGCTTTTACTTTTAAGTAAGCTTCACACTTCTCTAAATGTTTATTTTGGTTATTAGTACCTTAGGTTCCCTCAGCACGATAGGTTTTAGCATTACAATGCTTACATGTAGAAAATATCTTACCATCTTCCTTCTTAAACAAGGTAAAGTGCTGCCAAACCTTGGCAGTATGCCTCCCAAACAGGACAGAGTCATGGGTTTGGGGAGAAATGGTTTCCTCCTCAACAGAAAGGGAATTGGACCCAATAATGGAGTCCAATGTCAATTGATCAACTGAAAAATAAATTACACACATTTAAAGTTTAAACAGGGTAGAGTCTAGGCCTCTAGGGTTAGGGTTAGGGTTAGGGCAAGGTAAGGGTTAGGGTCAAGGTCAGGTTTAGGGTTATGGTTATGGTTAGGGTTTGGGTTTAGGGTTTAGGGTTTTGGATTTAGGGTTTAGGGTTTAGGATCTACGGTTTAGGGTCTACCTCGCACGGCGTTTCGTCTCTCAATGCTCAGAAGCATCTTCTCTCTCCTCTGATTCAGCGACGACGAGTGTAATCGCCTCCACATCTCTCATCTTCGTCGCAGCGAGAGTAAGCGGGTAGGTCGTCGGAGAACATCAACGAACGTCGCCTTCGCCGCCGTCGCCTAAGCCGCTTTCTTCAACAATTCGTTCGTCGTTCATCTCACTTGAGCCAGTTTTGTGGGGTTTCGAACTTCTTGACAACAACACTGACAACAATGGCGAAGTCTTCGCCTCTCCCTGTAATTTTTTTATTTTTTTTTTCATTTTTGGTATGTAGTTAGTTGTAATTTGTGCTCTAGTTCTAGTCTGATTTCCTCTGTTTTTTTATTTTATTTTTATGTAATTAGTTTAATTTTTTCCAAAATTTTTGTACTTCCGCCGTTTTTTTTTTACATGTGACACTTTTGAAAAACACGGTTACCTAGAAAAAAATTAGAGAGGGATTAAGTAAAAGTAATTGTAGGGATTAAAGAAAGTGGGGACCACCCCTCCCCCACCCACCCACCCCAGCCCAGCCCCCACCCCTCCACCCCAAACCCTAAGCCACCCAGCCCACCACCCCTCCCCACCCTCCCCCTCCCCCCCACCGTCGCATCCCCCTCCCTCCCTCTCCCCTCCACCGTCGCATCCCCCCCCTCCCTCCCTGAGTCCCCGCAACGGCCGGAAGCGCGGCGAAATGAAAAAAAATCGAGGGGGAGGCAATTCCAAGCCCAAACCGTGGAGGCGAAGCACGACGAGGAGGCGCGAGTGCGGCGAGGCGGCGCGAAGGAGGAAAGCGAAGGAGGAGAGAGAAGCAGGGCGCGGGAGAGAAGCTGGGTGGGGGCGTTCGAATTTCTGGGAGGGGAGGGGAGGGGAGAGGGAGGGGGGATGTGACGTTTCTGGGCATTTCTGTAACACCCCAGAATTTCAAAGACCGAAAAGAAAGAAATAATAATATATTTAATAGGACGATGGCGGAAACATCGTCTTCTGGGAATGTCACTACTACAAGAATAGTGTTTAAAAAACTAAGTGATAAAAACAAACATAAGTAAATACTATAAGTAAATTAATTACTTAGATAAAAATGAGAAAACTATCTCAAACTAAAGAGAAGTCTAGAACTAAAACCCCTAATAGATTATTTCTCGCATCTCAACCCGAGCCCAAAATCAAAGAAAATCCCCATCAACAAAACCTGCAAAATATACAACAAATATCCACAATCAGTGGGGAGTAACTAGCAGTTCTCCCAGAACAAAAGCAATCAAAGTACGATTCAGACATAGATTAATAAGAAAGGAAATAATTAAGTCAAGTTAACTACAATATGCATTCACTTCCATATAACTCACAAATAACGCAAATGAATAATAAATAGCAAATGAGTTGGATAAAAATAAATAAATCATCTCAAGAGTACTTTTAGAAAAATAAAAGTATAGGTAAAACAAGTGTCCGAGACGAAACCCGAACGCTAGTGATTCGCAAATCACTTCCTAAGGTTTGTCGATCGCAATCTCCAGGTCGGCTCTATGGGCTTACGTTCCCCACTGCCTGTTTCTAAGAATGGCCAAACTCCCGATGCAGGGTAGAACACGCAGAACTCCCTGACCTCTCGGACGACAACAATTAACCCAGGCTTACCCCTAGTTCGCAAACCAGGTGGTTGGCATGTTCTTCACCGGGGACTACATCTATCCCACCGGATGTTCTTATCTCAAAATAAAATCATAAATATCATCAAAGTATTATTCATCTCAAAAATATTCGTCAAAAGGGATGCCACCCGGCCTTATACCCATAATTCATCAAAAGTAATTCTTCAAAAAATCCTCAAAATAAATCACTTACAAATTTTCAACAAATATCTCTCACAATAACACTTGAACATTCCAAAACATCAACAATGACAATATACTGGTTTTTACAGCAACCACACTCAATCACAAATACATCACCAATTAACTCTAAATCATATTCATTAAAAGAGTAATAACAATTAAATCATTTTATTTCATAAATCAAACCTAAACATGTGGTTACCCAAATGATGCATACTGTATACTACTGAAAATCAGAAACCCAGAATATATTAAATTATAAATTATATCTGATTTACAAGCCCTCAAACAATTTAATAGTGTGTCCTCAATTTCATCACAAAAAACACCATAATAATTATGAAACCTACAAATTCGAGCATCAAAATCACACAAAAATTATCATATAACCCTAATAGCTCTACTGACATGGTACAATTTTTATTTATAATTTTCGGACTCAAAAAGTATTTTTAACAGTTAATATACAGATTCCTCAAATAAGCCATTATAATAATTAAAAATATAAAAAGACGCCCAAAAATTACCAAAAATTCACATAACATGTAAAAACTCACGTAAATACATATTATTCAAATAAATTAATTTTTCTGCCTCTATAAATAATTTTCATGAATTATATACTGACTGAACAGAAATTACAAAAACAGATATATCAATTAATTAAAACAGTAAACAGTAGATAAAAATTATTCTAAGGAATGGAATACATTATACGCATGTAACATGATCAAATAAAAATGATTTCATCAATTTTAACAGTCGTTCAATAATTATTACGAAATTTAGCCAAAAACGCACAAAATACTAATTAAATCAAATAAATATTAAAAATCATGAGAAAATTATTTTTCTCTACACAGTATTCACATAGCATGTGTCACGTATGTTCATGTCAAATTTCATCAAAAATATCATTCAAAAAGTATTTTAGATGATTCCTAACGTAGTAATCTAATACCGAATAATACCCTAATCACTATGGTTCTAAGATAACAACTAGTTACCTGGATCGTCGGGAGGAGAGCTGAGTCTAAAGAGACAATCACGAGTTAAGCATGCAATCCAAATCCTCTTCTAACCCCAAGGCATAACGAACGAGAATTGTAGCATCAAGACACTAGGCATTTCTTCTTGAACGTTGAAAACTCTTGTTTCGTACTGCTCTGTTACGATCATGATTCCCGATGATCAAAATCTCAGATTCTAAATCGCTCCGGTCAGAATGTAGAACAAAATGTTAGAAACGTTGTGTCCAAATTTGAAGACGATCTAACGGTTAGATCTCCGGCTACGGTTATTTTCGTGAAGGTGCGACAGGAAAAACCGGGTTGAACTTTCTATTCTTTTGCTCTTCCTTTTCTCTCTTTCTTTTCTTGAAACGGTGGGGGGTAAATGAGAATGATGCTGCTGAACTTCTTTGAATAAAAATCAGAATTTTATGGATGTTTAATGGTTGAAATAAAGGGTTTTAATGAAGGAGAATGATTAGGGGGTTACAAAGCAACAAAGAGTCATGAGAAAAACAAAAGAGAAAAGAAAAGGAGAAGGCTCCTCTTAATCCTTCACTTGGCCGGCTGCCCCAAGCCCAACACCCACACAAAACTTTCGGCCCAAATTCAACAACGATCCATGCTCCGAAAGCCCGATACGCGATAAAACGGTTAATTCCTAAATCGCGCCTAAACTTTGAACATACTTAATAATAAAAATAATTCTAATAAATTATATTATAAATATAAATATAATGCACACACTAACACACCATATAATAAAATAATAATTCGGCTCCCAAATTATAAAGAATAAAAATCATTGATCTAGAGAAAATAATAAATTATTTATTTTTTTTACGAAAAGAATATCATTTTAAAATAAACTAACTCCAAAAATAAAGAGTGAAAATTACGGGGTGTTACAATTTCTGCCGGCGTTTCTGCATTGGGCGCTGCGGGGGAGGGGGGATGCGAAGGCGGAGGGGAGGGGGAGGGGAGGGGGAGGGTGATGCGACGGTGGAGGGGAGGGGGAGGGGGCGGGGGTGGGGTGGGGGGTGGGGGGGGGGGAGGGTGGTGGGCTGGGGGTGGAGGGGATGGGGAGGGTGGTGGGGTGGGTGGGGGGAGGGGTTGTGGTTAATTGTTAATTTTTAATTTTGGTTAAATTAAGAAGGATTAATTTTAGTTTATCTTTTTATGTAAGGGTAATATGGTAATTTAATAGGCTAAAACTTACTACTTTAGGAAAGAAAAAAAAAGTGTCACATGTAATTTGCAGCATTCCGTTTTAGGAAAATATCACATGTAAAAAAAACGGAGGAAGTATCTGATTTGTATGATTTTATCTTTTAGACATTATAAGATTTTAATTATTTTTTGATTTTTTCGGTATACGTTTTTTTTATTTTGATTTTTTTGGTTGCGGTATATTATGTGGCTAATTATGTGTTTAAATTATGTGCTGGGATCACCAAAAGGTAGTTTAGCTGGAGAGTTTTCTGTAAATATGGCAGATTTTTTGGCTAATTAAGTGTTTAAAATCTCCACTAACACCTATTGTTGTGGTTCCTATCAAAAACAGCAGCAATAGGTTTCATTTTTTTATTAAAAAAAATACCTATTGCTGCTGTTCCTACCAAAAGCGGCAGCAATAGGTTTTATTTTTCTATTAAAAAAAATACCTATTGCTGCGGTTTTCGGTAAGAACTGCAGCAATAGGTTGCTCTATTGCTGCGGTTTTAATAGGTGATTTACCTATTGCTGCTACCTTAATTGCTGCACGGTCAAAACCACAGCAATATGCTACTTAATGACCGCAGCAATTAACATTTATTCTACTAGTGTAGGGCTAGGGTTTAGGGTTGAACCCTCAACATTAACCCTAAACAAATACCCTAAACAGTAACCCCTAAACACAAAACCCAGAAATACAAATCCAAAACACAAACCCAGAAGCACAAACCCAAACACACAAGCCCAGAAACACAAACCCAGAACTCTAGCCTATAACACAAACCCAGAAATGAAACCCAGAAACACAAACCAAAATACAAATCCAAATACAACAAATGAAACCCTAAACACAAACCCAGACACAAAACCCTAACACAAACCCATAATTCCATAAACAATAAATATAACCCAAATACAAACCCAGACACAAAACCTGAATACAAACCCAGCCACAAAACCCTAACACAAACCCATAAACTTAAACACAAACATGAACAAACAGCAAAATAAACCTAAATAATTAAGATATAATTTTAGATCTCAAAATAAACATAAATAATCAAGACATAATTTCATATCTAATAATTATTTTCTACCTTAGAGGCTTAGTATCATAATTAAATTATTGTCTTCACATATCTTCACAGTTCACAGACGTATTATTATTAACATGATGTAATTAAAAACTAATATACATTATACAAGATAATTGAAAACTAATATACAAGATAATTAAAAACAAACACATAATTGATTAATTTCATATCGCAAAATAAACATAATTATAACGAACACATAATTTCATATCGCAAAATAAACATATATTAAAATAAAAAAACTAAATAATTCATGCATTTTTTTTAGCACAAACCCTAAAATTCCAGATGTGACATATGACAAAAAAATAAAAATAAAACATGATATTCCATCAGATCTGCAAATCTGGACCAACACATATCCCACAATCAAGCAGATCTTCACCTAATTCTAAAAAAAAAAGAAAATTAGAAGACTTACCTAGTTGTGACATAGCGTTTTTAAAAATTAAATTTTTGCTTTTTTACTTTTTTTTTCACCCAGATCTTCAATTTGTTGCCTTTTTCTTCAGATCCACGCCTTTTTTCTTCAGACCGTCGCCTCTTTCATCAGTTCCTTGCCTTTTTCCTCAGATCTTCACCACAAACCTCAACGTTCTTCAGATATTCGCAAAAAATAGCGTTTTCTAACACTACAACTAGCAAATGAGAGAGATCTGAAAAAATTAGCGTTTTCTTCAGATCTTAAGTTTTTTGAGAGAGAGTGTGAGAATTTTAGAGAGAAACTGAGAATTTTAGGATTTTGATCGGGAAAAATGAGAGAAGGGCTAAGAATTTTAGGGTTTTTTTTAGGGTTTTGATCGGAAAATGAGAGAGATATGAGGAGTGAGGAGTGAGGAGTGAGGACTGAGAGAGAATGAGATGTGAGAAACTGAGATTAGGTTCAGAAAGAGGCGAAATGAAGGGGGAGGGGGGATTAAAAAGGGGGTTTATACAGTAGGGAATTTTAGGGTTAATGACTTAATCTTAACTGTTGGATTTTAGAGTGAATGGCTGAGATTTTAGAGTGAAGACTCTAGAGAGTTCTAAGATTTTAGATTTTAGAGAGTAAATAAATGAAGGGCTCATATTTGATATTGGCTAATCAATGGTCTCAAACCATGATCCTTGATTTATTTTTTTTGACCAATGAACATCAAGAGTGACCAAGCACGTGGAATTCAAAATATCAATGGTTGGATTTTATCTTTCTCAAATCAATGGTTAAGGTTAAGTTAAGTATTCTATTTTCTAATTTTATAATTCTAGACAACTAATCTAGACTTCTAGTATTGATTTGTTTAGTAATTAGTAATCTACTTAAATTCCTAAACTATTATTAGTATTATAAATTAATAAAAATTATAAACTTTAGAAGTTTAATTAGTATTTTTAATTTTAAACAAGTTGATTCATGTAAAGATGATTATGAATGACGTGAAACTGTTAAGCCAAAGTTGTAATAGCGTAATTATCGTAATACCGATACGACGATACGTATAGCAACTCAAAGAGACGGATAATCAAATAGACTCGAGACTCCTAAGTCCTATGTCACTATCTTAGTATCTTTTAAGATCCACAACTGAAACATCAACGATGAAAGTCGATCAATCTAATGATGCTTCGATTATTGTTAACCGTGTAATAACATCTATGATTGAGCCCTATCTGGCAAAAGAACCCCGTAACACGAAAGATGAAAGACGATCAATCTTTTGATGGTTTTGATTAATGTCAAAGAAAATATATCTTATGATCATTTAATCTAATGATGCTTCGGTTATTGTGAATCGTGTAATAAAATCGAGCCCTACTTTGTTAGATAAATAACTGTAACGTGGTTTTCCAAATATGACCGTTTAATAAGATCGCCTGCTATGTTACTATCTTTTAAGATCAATGACCGAAACATCAACGATCTTGATCCTCCACTGATATGATTGGTATTAACTATGATCTACTTTCATAGTTTCAATGTTTCATCCTCTACTGATATGATTATGTATCATCTTGATCATAGTTATCATCTTCATATTCGATTAACGTTGATCATTGTTACTTGTTCAGTTGTTCCATGAACGATGAAATTAAGTCGAACAATTTTATAATTACGATGCTTTCATTAATGTCAACCTAATTCTTTAATTCTAACTCTTTTTGTTGCTATATTGTGACTCAGTGAGAGTGAGTAAGTCACTAACTAACTAAATGTTTAAGTTTAATAGCTTATTGACTCTAATCAATAATTGGTATGGACTTATGCCTTAGCCCTTATGGTTGTTACTTGAATACTTATGCAATCATGAATAAGAATAACCCGATGGGCAATAGCCAATAATATAACTATATAAATTATAAGTCTTAGTTTAGTAACTTTTTAAATTAGTAATATAAGTATTAATGTATTATCACAAAATTCACAATGACACAATCACAATTCACAATATCAGTATATCACCTGTTAATTGTTATAACTTTCGACTTCGTAACTTAATATATATAATCCCTCTGTCCCAGAATACTCTTTACGCTTTTCTTTTTCATCTGTCCCAGAATACTCTTTACACTTCTATTTTGGGAGATGACCCACTATTATTTTAATCCTTCTACATTTTAACTATTGGCCCACACTCTCTCTCCTCCAAATAAAATATTACCACTCCTACTAACCTACCAACTCTAACCATTGGCCCACACTATCTCTCCACCAAATAAAATAATACTACTTTTACTACCTACTAACTTCTATCACATCTACTTTTTCAATAAAATAATAATTAATAACCAAACAACTTATCATCTAAAACTACGTGCACTAATAAGTGTCAAGAGTATTCAGGGACGGAGGGAGTATATAATTCCGACCCAAGTCATTCCGAGAACCGATTTGTTATGACCAAAGTCAATACACCGTCGGTTTGAGGCTTCAACCGACCCAAGTCCTATTGAGAGCCTATTTATTCCAACCCAAGTCATTCCGAAAGCCTATTTCTTCCAACCCAAGTCATTCTGAAAGCCGATTTATTCCGACCCAAGTCATTCCGATATCGATTTCTTCCGACCCAAGTCATTTCGAAAGCCGATTTCTTCCGACCCAAGTCATTCCGAAAGCCAATTTCTTCCGACCCAAGTCATTTGAAAAGCCGATTTCTTCCGACCCAAGTCATTCCGAAAGCCGATTTTTTCCGACCCAAGTTATTCCGAAAGCCGATTTGGGTCGACTTCACCTTATTCCATTCCGACCCAAATTCATCCAACCCAGTTACCGGGCGACCCAATTCTGAGAGCTCTCTCACCCAGTTGAACCCGACCCAAGTCTACCCGACCCACCCAATTCCGACCCATGGCACACTCTCAACCAGATTATTCTGACCCAAGTCATTCCGACCCAGGTTGGGTCAATCCAAACCCACCAAGTAACCCAGATTGACACCACTAGTCAATTATTAGTGATTAAACTGGTAAAATAGTAGAATATTGAAAAAAAATTTGTTATATAAGGCAATTTTTTGAAAGAAAATTTATAAAAGGTATTTTTTTTAAAAAAAAAAGTTGATTATAAAAAGTAATTTTACGAAATTTATCGAAAGTATTATCATCATCTACACAGATCACATCCAAATTCGAACAATAATAGAAACGGAATGTTAGTGAATAGTGCCCCCACAAAAGTTCGTTGCTGTCCGTTTCCAATCTCGAGTCTCGACGATATACTTTTTCCCTCCTCGAAAATTTTCAATTCTTACTTTTTTCCACCATTCCCAAAAAGTAAACTTATAAAAGCTAGACTGAACAATCTCATCATTCTTACTGTACTAGTAGTATATTAGAACACCTCTCCAAAAGGTAGACGCTCCAAAATTTCAAAAGATGAAATTGTTCCCAAGCAAAGACACCACGAATTCATCGCAATCGTCGTTACCAGCAGCATCATCATCAGCGGCGGTGATGTCGATCACCGGGCCTGCGCGGCCCATAAGATTCGTATACTGCGATGAGGAAGGCAAGTTCATGATCGATCCAGAAGCCTTGGCTGTTCTTCAGCTTGTCAAGGAACCCATTGGTGTCGTCGCCGTTTGCGGACGCGCTCGCCAGGGCAAGAGCTTCATCCTTAATCAGGTTCCTTTCTGTCTTTTCTTTCTCTAATTCTATTCATTTTCAAATTCCAGGTGTTCTTGTTTTTCTTCGACGTGCTAGGTTCAATTTTGTTTGACGTACTTTTAACAGCGATGTGTGATCTGCGTTTTTGTTGCTGTTGTTGTGACTTTCTTTTTGAATATAATGGTTTATGAAATGTGATGCTGCAACGTCAACGTTGCATCTGCAAGACAAACGCTACTCTCAAACTATCAATTGTTTTTTTCCCTTTTTGTCGGGCTCAAAATGTCGTAAATAAATCGAATTATGTTTCGTAAATCGAATTATGTTTCACATATCAAAAAATGTTTATTAATTTACAAATGTTGTATTGTAGTTTATGTATGTTGTATGTTAAACCCTAATGTTTTAATTTTTAGAAAAATTGTTGTATATATAAATAGCTATCTTACATGTTTATTCAGTCATATACTTCCTCCTTTCCTAAATAAGTATTACGTTGAGTAATTGATACTATTCATCAACTAATCACTACCATATAAAGTAAAATATGATCAAGTGGGATCTTGTTCGATTCGTCTCAATGTATACTTCTAAAATATCAACTTTTTGTAATTTTAGTTTGTGCGCAATTAAAGATATTAATGATCAAATAAACACATTCAATTACGTGAAAAAGTGAATGGAACATTTATTTAGAAACAGAGGAAGTATTAAATTATAAATGAATGTTTATTTCATTTATAAATGTTGTATCGTTGTTTATAAATGTTGTATCTATATATTTGTAATTTACCAAAATGCCTTGATATGATTTTGAATAATGCATATCAGTTTGAGATTGAGCAAAGGTCGTTGTTGATGGAGTTAATTTCTTTGCAAAATAGGGGAACTTTATTGCCCTTTATATGTATTTGAATGATGCATATCAGTTTGAGATGGGGCAAGGGCAATGCTCGTTGTTGATGGACTGAATTTCTTTGCAAAATAGGGGAACTTTATTTTCTGCTACATTTTGTTTCCGTAATACATGTATGATAAACTTATCCACAAATGTCTAGGTTCTGTCTCTTGTTTCCCAGCTTTCGCTTACCTTTATCGAACAAATGCGTCTTAAATATTGATGTGCGGCTCCACCATAGCCACTATTTTGAAATGGAGATTTTTGGAAGACCAATTAGTAGCAAAATTTTCTTTCCTTTTTCTATACAATATCTCGTAGTTCAAGTCTGATACTTACATTGGTGGCCATTTACTCTGGTAAGGGAGTAATATCTGCTGTTTTGAATAGAGGAACTATGAACGTTCCATTTTATAAAGAAAGGCCTTGCTACCACATAGGTATCCGCATCTCAGAGATCAGAACTAACAAATGCTAGCTTTTCATTTTTGTAGATAGAAGGGCCTCTCCCTTGCTGCAGTCTGCATTGGCATAGCGCTAATTTCCTTCCTATTTTAAAAGGATTTAAATATCGCAAGGAGAAAGAACATGCCCTTTAACTTTGCAAAAGCTTCCTAAGCTCGGAAACCTAAAGAAACCCTTCTGTCTTGTGGTGGCTTCATAAGGGGTTGGTTAAAGATAACATGCGCAGAAATAAACTTCCTATTGCACCCTGTAACATATACCTCGACGATTCTCCTTAATTCTTCGAGTAGGAATGGCATTAGTAAAGGTAATATGACCATGACAGGCCATCTAAGTATCTACTATGTACTTTTGGGTTCTTGTAAATACAAATGTCATGAGAAAGTCAAAGTTAAATTTCTTGAGATAGGACTAAACATATGGTTGGAAACCAGATTTGAGGTCTGTGGGATGAAGCATAGATGAAGGATCTGCTTGTGATGGCATGATGTTGAGTGCAATTTGGTGCATGAAGTGGCTTGGAAGGCGTAGGTTGGTGTTAATATTAATGCAACAAAGCCAAGCGCCATATTTTTGACGTGTTGCTTGTTATGCTATGACACTCTTGTCGTGAGTGGCGCTAACATCTGGGTTATGCAGAGTGCTCGTGCCTTAATATTGTGTTAGAGCATGGTCAAATTTAGGCTCATTACTTCAGACATTGGTGTTTGAGATGTTTAATGGATAAAGGATTCATGTTTTTTGGGGTTTTTGGTGTTGAGAGCCTTCTGGACTCTTGTTTGACTATGACACACTGGCTGTTATCGTATGCAGTCAATTACCTTGGAAGATTCTGCAGGAGAAAGTAGATGAGTCGTACAATTCAAAGATGATTTGCATAATAAGAGCACTGTAACTTTAATTCTCCAATAAGCATTAACTAACACAGGTGCTGTTCTGAAGGAGAGTGCTGATGGGAGTGACTCTGAGGTGGCCACTCGGACAAGTTTCATTAGGTGTTCTTTGATAAGACTTCTAAAAGATCCTATAGAGTGGAGCCAAATTTAGAGTATATGGATGACGAGTCATGATATGAAGGTTTTTAAATCCTTTTCTGATTGAAGGTCGAAGGAAAGTTGGTGTGTAGGAAAATGCTGGAAACCAGCTTGATCCCTGCAATTTAATTTTCGTTAGTACTATGCCAACTGCCAAACAAGGGTTCGTAAAATCACTTCGCATGATGTAAAAGAGACGCAACTCAAAGGTTGAAGAACTTTCAGTTTCTGGTTCTGAATGATCAGACTTTCAGCCAATAAAGCCTAAGAAAATCAAGTAAGTCCAAATTATAAGAGTTTCACCTCCATTATGACTCCTTCATGGATGTAAAAAGTAACAACTTAATTTAAAAGAAACTCTCTAATTAGCAATACTTTGTTCATACAAAATCCTTGTAGAGAGTAAATTACAAAACAAAAGAGTACAATCAGCTAGGTTATTATGTTCAAAGCCCACCAAACAAGGCTTGCACAAGCCAGCACTCAGCAACACTGCTACTGCCCCAAAGATGCGCACACTACCTCCGCATGCCACAAACAAGTCTTGCTGCTGCTTGGCCATCCCAGCAAGCAAAACCAACACAACACATTGCTGTGAGTACGCCTAGCTTTCGGACTGGGGGCCATTTATTGGAATTTTCTTTTCCCTAAAGTTTGTGGAATGATCATATAATTGACTGGGAGCTGGAGAACGTAACCTTCCTTCTGAACATTTTGATGTCTTGCTCTTACTGTCCAATTGAAAGGGTATAGGATGTGGCTAGTGGATACTTCTCGGGAGTTTAGTTGTGAAATTCTAAATTCCTTCTTGCTTGCTTTTGTGTCTTGTCTCTCTCTCTCTCTCTCTTTTTGTCCTATTGTTCTAGTTTATTTGAAGAAAGTGCACCTCTTGATCAGATCCTTCACTTGAGACTACAGTTTTAGAATAGAATCAACATGATTAGCATCCTTTTTATTCCTCGGACATGCTAATTTAATTGTGTGTTACCACAATTTTGCCTTTGTTTTTAAATGTTTGACTCTTTTAGAATAGGTTGTGGATACATAGCACATGCTGACTTTATGAATTACTTGCTAGGTAAATATATTGTGTTGTGTGTTATTCTACTTAGCATCTCTTGGGCTTTCGTATAGGATCTGTTGGGTGGTTTCTCTTGCTGACATTCAGTGAAACCAGGGGAACTTAAAATTTTTTAGTCCTTTTTTCTCAGGGGGGTCCTTGTGTTTCTCATCCTTTTCTGATATAATCTATAAAGTTTTGCTTTCCACATCACTCTTCTTACATGTGTGATGTTCTCTTTTCACAAAACTGGAGCTTCTCACAGTTTCCATAACTTCTTTTTAGCTTCTTGGAAGGAGCAGTGGATTTCAAGTTGCGTCAACCCATCGGCCATGTACAAAAGGGCTTTGGTTGTGGAGTGCACCCTTAAAGAAGACAGCTCTTGATGGAACAGAATACAATCTAATACTATTGGATAGTGAAGGAATTGATGCTTACGATCAGACAGTCAGTGCTTCTTCTGTCTATGACTATTTTATTTTACCTTAATCATAACTGGATGGCCATCCTTACTTCCTGTGTGATCCATGACTTACTTGTGGACAGTCATAATGGTTGGTTATCTATACTTTTTGAGTTGTTGTGCTAGTTCACATCCTTGCATTTGATTTACATGATATATTTTACAGGGGACATACAGCACACAAATATTTTCCTTGGCTGTTCTCTTATCCAGCTTGTTCATCTACAACCAGGTAGGTTGACTTATTAGAAATTCTTAATTGTTGATGGATTTCATATTGAATATTGATAGTTGTACTTTTTTTTTTTCGATTAACGTCTTGGCTGATTTGTCTAGCTTAAACTCCCCAGATTGCATCTATATAGATCACTTATATGTTTTATAGCATAGTTAGTGGATGATCATTTTTATCTTAATACAGATGGGTGGAATTGATGAGGCTGCATTAGATCAACTTTCACTTGTGACCGAGATGACTAAACATATACGTGTCAGGGCCTCTGGAGGCAGGACCATAGTTTCTGAACTTGGACAATTTTCGCCGATCTTTGTTTGGCTTTTGAGGGTAACTTGCACAATATAATCTAACATAGGTTTCCAGTTTCTATGATTTACATGTTCATAACTGTGCAGGACTTCTATCTGAATTTGGTTGAAGATAATCAAAAAATAACACCTCGTGATTATTTGGAGCTTGCCCTGAGGCCAGTTGAAGCTAGTGGGAGGGATATAGCTGCAAAAAATGAGGTATATGTAGCGACATTCTTTTTGGTGGCTTTGGAATTTCTGAACAATAAAAGGATGATGTGATATTTACTGGTAGTTTAAGCCAATTTGATATTAATGAACCTGCTTATATATGTTGTTACTTATTAGTAAAGGAAGAACAAAAGCATTGGATTTTATCTCTCCATTAAAGATTATTGAACTCTTAGTTACTTCCTCCGTCCATTAAAAAGTTTCCTGTAGTTTATTGGGATATCCACATAATTTTTTTTTTTTAAAATTGAAATCTCACCCACGCAACACATGTAATGTGGATCTCCCCCCTCCGCTCCCCTCCAAATCCCCCCCAAAATGAACTCTTTCGCTCTCCTACTCTCCCATAGTCCCTTATCTGAGGGGCGGATCCAGGATTTCAATAATGGGGGGTCCCCAAAATAATCGACTCAATATTATGAGAAAAAATTTAAAAATTCCAGAAACACAAAAATTACCCACAAAAATTTATTTTTATTTAAATCATAATATAACAATTTTTCTATAAAATTCCTATAAATTATAGAACAATTTTACCTGCAGTGCTTTGTCCATTTGTTGCTCTTAACGTCAGTCACCAGTCGAATGTTGTTCAGTCGGCCAGAAACTCCATCTTGAACGCAATGCTTTAATTTCTCTCTTAGTCTCTTTCCTCTTTCTGTTTTCACTTTTGAATGTTGCAGGAAAAGTTCTTTTATTTTTTTATTTTTTAGGTTTTAACTTTTACTGATGTTTTGGGAAGCGGGATGTAACACCCCCAAAATCCATACACGTCTACGACTACGTTGCATCGACTTCGGGAGTGTTACCGCCGCGGTGAAACGCAAGGCATAATAAAATCAAAACGTTACAACTTCTTATTAATAAAACTACATTGCAGCGGAAATAAAATGTCTACTTTAACTACAACTCGGGAATCTCCACGGACCCCTTTTATTCAAACCACAACTAAATAAGTAAATCATAATAGTCTTATAATGCTTAATTTAAAACACTTTAAAGTTTCAAAACCAACATCTATCCCCCCGTATGCTCAACATCACGCAAAGAACACCAAAGACACCTAGTCTGCTCCCCATTGAAGCATCAATGGTTCATCACAGGTCAACAGACAACACAATAACACACAATCAGCTATGCTGAGTACATAGTAAAGCAGTAAGTGCATACAAAGCATAAACAGAATAATAAGGATCATTCCTAGACATGATACTACCATAGCATTACATTCTTTACTTTTTATTTAGTTGGCAGCGAACGGGCACCGTCATCTTACTAGAATCATACGGGCTACTTAATCCTTAATAGACAACTTAGTCTATTAGATGGAATGTAAATACGGTTTCGTTCCGTTCCACATCCATCATCTTAGTATGCATACCCCCAAGATCGTACGGAACCTTCCGCCTACTTGAGTTATCAAAATTTATAAGGACACTACTGTCGTCACAGTAGGCCTGCGTAGGAGTGTAGAACAAGTCCCACACTCCCCCCATTGTTCATTACTTGTAGGGAGTCCAACTACAAGTGATCGCCAATATCCTTCTTAATAATATTCATTCATACAACATCGAACATATAATCATTAAATTCTTAGGTACATTGCTCAAATTCTCTAATTAAAGCAATCTCTTGCAACATCCTTGTTACAACAATAAATCATATGCTTTCAATCCAATTCTCATTTCATGCTTGTAATGTGATAGAACTACGCATACCAATAATAACTCATTCCAACTCACAAGTCACACAACAAGGAAATACATGCAGATTTCCAATTGATTTCATGTTACCAAACAATATCATCAATCATAATCAACCACAGTTCCCTATCATGGTTCTAGGTTCCAATATAACAATCACAACCTAAACATGATACCAATATATCGAACTGAACTAGTACGCGTACGTACCTTGTAACGGAGAATCTTTGCTGATTATTAAAACGTTCCGCTTATGAAATTGGGACCTAATCGAATGATAATGAAAGTAATTCAGTTCTAAATCCTTGATATCATTTAAATACAAATCAGCTTAACTAACTATGTAAAACTTAGTGTTTCGAATAATAAAATAAACGTTCTTGTTGTTTAAACTTTCTTTTCATGAACACTATTGAACTAACATATTTAGGAATTAGTTAATATGCTTGTAAATTTGATTTCTTTTAATTTTATTTAATACTTTTTTTTTACAGCACCAACTTAAACAATTTCAATTACAAGTATTGTAAAAATCAGATTTCTATACTTTATTCTATATTTTGTTTATATTACAACTTAATCCAAGATACATAAGAATAACAAAGTCAGATTTTACAATTAATTTAAAGAAGAAAAGAGAGAATTTTATTTTTTTTTTATACCGAAGTGACTTGCCGGCGACAATTGCCGGCGACGGAACTCCGGCAGCGACACCAGCCACGCCCTCGAGCCTCGACGCACGCACGCCGCTCGACCTTCGCACACCACCCTTGCACGCACCCTCGACTCGCACACCACCCTTGCACGCACCCTTGACTCGCACAACACCGTCGAGCCACACCACTCGCACAACCCGTCGAACCACACCACTCGCACAACAGCGACGAGCGACGACACTCGAGCCTCACGTCGCACCCTTGCCTCGACAGCAGCGACGACACTCGAGCCTCGTTCGACCCCGCTAGCACACCCTTCGACACCCTCGCTCGACCGCACGCAACGCAGCGACGACACTCGCTAGCCCCGCTTTGCGTCACACACCACACACACAGCCTGACCTCCTCGAAGGCCGATGAATTTCAGGGGAGGGGAGGAGAAGACTGACGAGGGAGAAGAAGGGAGGAGAGAGAAAACTTTGAGGGAGGAGAAGGAAGTAACGGCTGATTTAGAACTTAGGGTTTTATTTTTTTATTTTTTTTTTCTCTTCTTTTCTCTCCTATTTATTGCATGAGAAACCTTGGTTTAATAGGATTTATTTCCCAACTCAATTTCCGATTTCTTATCTTATTTGGAAAATAAAACAAAACAAATCTATAATATAATTAGGTACAACAGTAGGTTATATAGTTAAATTATAACTGTAGGCTTACCCAAACCATATATTTTTCTAAAAAATATTAAAAACACTTTCAACTTTATTCTTTATATTTTCTTATTCATAAAAGAATAACTCCCAAAAATACGGAGTATTACAGGCTTCCCCCCTTAAAGGAAGTTTCGTCCCGAAACTTTGAGGTAGCCAGTCTTAACGACGATCTTTTGCACTTCTAAGTCCCAATATTTCACAAGCGTTTTCTAGTTTTCGCAAGTCACATAAGCAATAATAGACATAAATAACAGACTTAAGCAAACTTTAGGGGAAGCGCGAAATTCTATCGCATTCTTCCCCCCTTAAAAGAAAAGTTACGTCCTCGTAACTCGCCTACCTCTTGAAAAAGCTCAGGGTACTTCAAACGCATCGCATCTTCTGCTTTCCATGTGGCTTCTTCAGTATTCTGATTTCTCCACAACACCTTCACGATTTTGACGTCTTTATTCCTCGTACTACGCACCTTGTTGTCTAGGATCTTGATGGGTTTTTCCTCATAGGACAAGGTTTCGTCTAACTCGACGTTTTTGCTCGACCTTCGCACCCCACCCTTGCACGCACCCTCGACTCGCACAACACCGTCGAGCCACACCACTCGCACAACCCGTCGAACCACACCACTCGCACAACAGCGACGAGCGACGACACTCGAGCCTCACGTCGCACCCTTGCCTCGACAGCAGCGACGACACTCGAGCCTCGCTCGACCCCGCTAGCACACCCTTCGACACCCTCGCTCGACCGCACGCAACGCAGCGACGACACTCGCTAGCCCCGCTTTGCGTCGCACACCACACACACACCGCCTGACCTCCTCGAAGGCCGCTGAATTTCAGGGGAGGGGAGGAGAAGACTGACGAGGGAGAAGAAGGGAGGAGAGAGAAAACTTTGAGGGAGGAGAAGGAAGCAACGGCTGATTTAGAACTTAGGGTTTTATTTTTATTTTTTTTTCTCTTCTTTTCTCTCCTATTTATAGCATGAGAAACCTTGGTTTAATAGGATTTGTTTCCCAACTCAATTTCCGATTTCTTATCTTATTTGGAAAATAAAACAAAACAAAACTATAATATAATTAGGTACAACAGTAGGTTATATAGCTAAATTATAACTGTAGGCTTAACCAAACCATATATTTTTCTAAAAAATATTAAAAACACTTTCAACTTTATTCTTTATATTTTCTTATTCATAAAAGAATAACTCCCAAAAATACGGAGTATTACACGGGATTTGGGATTTTGGGAATCCGAATAGTTTTAGTAGTACGCATCTCACGCATCTGTCTACTGAAAGTCTGACGCGAGTACGCGACAGTTTTTTTTTAATTTTTATTTTTTAAAAAACTTAAAACTAATTTTTTTTTTAAATGGTGGGGCACGTGCCACCCAGGACCCCATGTGGGTCCGCCCCTGCTTTTCTCATGTGATGCATTCTACGACGCAGGGAGTATTATCTTGTTCCACTCCTGCATGAGATTCTTTGTTTTTATGGTTGTCTCTCTTCTTGCTTTGATTCTCCATTAAGTATTTGAGTCCATATAGTAGCTGGAGCAAAGGTAGTCAAAAGATGCATTCTAGGACGGAGGGAGTATTATTTTATTCCATTCCTGCATGAGATTCTTCGTCTTTATGGTTGTCTCTCATCTTGCTTTGTTTCTCCATTAAGTATATGAGTCCAATATAGAAGCTGGAGCAAAGGAAGCCAAAAGATTCATTACCTTTTTGGCTTTGGGATTTAATGGACCACATCATAGTAAACTTTGTGCTTCTTATTGTGAAGTAATACACTCATTGTGTTTTACATCAATAGTCAATCTGGAAAAACCTTATTGTTGAGGTGACGCTGCATGCATCCCCCCCCCCTTTTCCATATATTCATCGAAGAAGCCTTTCTAGAGAAATTAAGTTTTATATTGATGCTGATGTATACAAGTTGGCAATCATGGTTTCCTTTTTTTGCCTCCCTGTCCAATGTCTATACATTGCTATCACTTCTAGCTCTAATTCCTCTATGTGGAAATGATGGTCATTGGTGGCTTCCTTAATTCCCTATGTGTCTTTCGTTTGGTTCCTCCACATCTATTCTTGGGATGCTGGGAGTCCTTCTGCTCCTTCAGTGACTTCCTTAAAGTTTTCCACACCCTCTATATTGATTAATTTCTCTTTTATGAGTGTATGTCGTCAAACATTGGTTAAGGTATGGTCTACTGGGGAAATTTTGTGTCTGTAAGTAGATATTCTTATCCGACATGAAGAGTGGCGTAGCTGAGGATTTGACATATGAACTATTCTATCTCCACCCACTTTACTCTACCAGAAACCACCAGGCCAGTATATATATCTTTTACTGACATGGATTTGTACATGGAACGGAGATGTGTTTTTTCTTTACATAATTTTGTTAGGATCTCAAATGGGTATATGAGGTGGGTACAGTGGGTAAATGAGGACCCTGTGGGTAATGTTGCCTGTTAGTGTGGGCATGGGTTGTTCATACCTGTTGTCAATATTGAATGGAAGGTGGATGAGAAATATAACCTATGGGGAACCTTCACCTGTTACTGCACTACTGCCACCAATTTATTCTAACTTGTTGACATTGGGAATAGAATACCGATAATTGATGATAAAAATCACAACTTGATTTTAAATATTGATTATGCAAGACATACAAGTGTATTTACAGTTTTATGCTGATGGGTTACGTTATGACTATTAGATTCGGGAATCAATTCGTGCTCTTTTCCCTGACCGTGAATGCTTCACCCTTGTTCGGCCACTGAACAGTGAGACTGAACTTCAGCAGCTTGATCAAACACCAGTAAGTATCTCTATATCCAATACAGTTTCTAATAGAATACTAGCTTTTTCCCTCACTAACTTATTCTTGTTTATGCATGACATGCAGTTACACAAGTTTAGACCAGAATTTAGATCTGGTCTGGATGCATTAACAAGATTTGCATTCGAGAGAACTAGGCCCAAGCAAGTTGGGGCAACAATATTGAATGGACCTGTGCTTGCTGGTTTAACCCAATCATTTCTAGATGCATTAAATAATGGCGCTGTTCCTACAATAAGTTCCTCTTGGCAGGTTAGTCTTCCACAAGGTACCGACCTCTCTGGTGATTGTTTAAGCAATGATGTGTGCTCATGGATAGAGAATTATGACATACTTCCTCCGTTCTTTAATAATTGCAACATGTAGGAGTTGCACATTTTGTAAGGAGATGAGGGAGATAGAGAGATGAAAAAGGGACCCATGTGATAAGGAGAGAGATAGAGAGAAAACATGGTCAAATTTAGTAATGTTGCAATTAATATCAAAGTTTCAAATAAGGGAAATGTTGCAATAATAAAAGAACGAAGGAAGTATAATCAGAATATATACTTTGTATTTTATAAGTAGTATTTTTGTGACACATATCATCTCCATGTGCATTCTCGATTTCTGTTCAAACATATCATTCACTAGTACACAGAATCATTGATTTGCGTCGGACCTGGGACCACCATTTGCGTCGGACATCGGTACGACGCCACAGGTCTCGACGCAAATATGGGAGACATGATCCGCGTCGGACAAGGACACGACGCAGATTTTAAGCTATGTGCGTCGAATGCAACGCACAAGACGCCTAGCCAGCACCAAACAACCTTATCTGCATCTGTCATTTGCGTCGCGTTAAGAGCCATATGCGACGCAAATGATTCATTTTTTATTAAAAAAAGTGGGATTTGCATCGGATTGAGTGTTACATACGACGCAAATTGGTCATTTTTCATTAAAAAAAAATAGAAAGTCATTTCTTCCTGTCAGTATTCACCCAATTCACCTACTGCTTCAGTTGAAGTTTTTGTTCTCAAAGTCCAATTAGTTTTATCGAAGATTGAAATATATGCCATTATGAATATAACACAATATAATCAAATCAGAGAAAAAAAAGTTCAAATCTCTACAGTTCCATATCTAAAAAGAATGAAATACAAGAATGAAATACAAGAAGCAAATCTGAATCAAAAACACCAAGGGATTGAACCACAAAAAATTGAACCAGAGTCTGTACCAAATTAAAAAAAAATTAAAAAACGAAATTAAAAAATTAATCAGATTTTACATACAAAAAACGAAACACCAAGGGACTGGATACAAAACAAAATTAAAAAATTGAACCTAAAAAAAAACAAAATCAGATCTAAATCGCCAAATTTCAATCTGTCATTTTGTTCATTTTGTTCGAACTTCTCGTTCTTCGTCTTGTTCGCACATACAAAATAAATATATTTAAACATACAAAATAAAGATATATTTAAACATACAACTATTTCATTTTGTTCGAAATTCTCGTTCTTCTTCAATTGTCGTTCATAAACTTCTTCAATTCTCGATCTTCTTCAATTCCGGATTTCTGGAAATTCGAACTTCAATTTAGGGAAATTCGTCGATGAATTGATGAATTGTGTTGATGAATTGTGTAAATGAATTGTGTAAATGAATTGTGAGAAGTGGTGGTACGTATGAGAAAGAGAGAGGGATAGAGAGAGAAGTTGGGGGGGGAACTTAATGACGGCTGGGATGAATGAAATGAATTCGTGGTAGCTAGGGTTTGAAAAGGAAGCTAGCCTTTTATGAAAATGAAATGCTATGTGCGTCGCATGGACCATAAGGTCCGACGCACATCGTATACAAAGCGGGACTCATGCTATGTGCGTCGCATGGACTCTAAGGTCCGACGCACATCGTATACAACACTAGGCCCTAACGCATTCGTGAATTAGGCTCTAAAACCCATTTGCGTCGGATGGGCTTCCACATCCGACGCAAAATGTTGGATACGCAAACTTGTCTTTCATGATTTGCGTCGAACATTGATCGGGGTCCGACGCATATGAGTTTTTTGCGTCAAATGCGGGACACATCCAACGCATATAAATCATGATTTGCATCGGACGCCATGAATGTCCGACGCAAATGATGCGCTTCTACACTTCTACTTCGTTTTACCTGTTGTGCGACGCAATTCAAGAGACGCAAATCAACTTTTTTCTACTAGTGATTAATATTCTCCATATATCTATAGTATTTCGATCTCTTCAATGGTTATCAATCTTGGATGCAGCTGCAATTGCCATAAAGGTAACATAACCACTTCGCAAGCAATGCAGATGGTTTGTTGAGGCCTTACATCATGGCTGCAGTAAGCTTAAGACCTTTGCAATGTGCTCACAATGCTGTGATGCAACTGATATCTAATAACCTGCTTGAAGCTTGCTTTTGGACTAAAAAATTGAGGAATTTTCAGATTTTTTGCAGAAGCCTGTCTTTGAGTTTCTTGGTTTATTTACACTTGTGTAACCTGTATCCTTAAGATAGCTATGTTGATTCAAAATGATTTTGCACATCCCGTTTCATGCAAAAGTATTTGATGTTTTAGAGTGTTGAAGAAACCGAGTGCAGAACTGCATACAACAGAGCTGCTGAAGTATATATTTCTTCCTTTGACAAGTCAAAGCCACCTGAAGCAGTAAGGATCTCTCCTACGTGGTGCTCTTTTAAATACTTACCTTTCATTTTTTATTTATGTTTTCATGCCATGGTTTGTAGGCAGCACTTAGAGAGTCCCATGAAGAAGCAGTACAAACTGCTTTGAGCGTTTTTAGTTCACATGCTGTAGGAGCTGGTTCAGCGAGGCAGAAGTACGAGATGCTTCTACAAAATTTCTTCAGGAAGGAATTTAAGGTGATCAAAGTTTGTTTTAACACACTAGTGGTTGCCTGCCTTGCATATTTTGCCAGCTCGCAAAACTCCCCTCCCTGCAAGGAAAAAACATTCCTTCCCATTTGCTTCTATTGCTATTGTGGAAGATTTTTTAATGTTCTATGAAGGGATGTAGCTCACAATAACATTTATTTCTAATGCTTTGAATTCCCCTTTGTTATTCCTTATATTTAAAAACTTTTTGAGGCTTTGAGATGTGGCGTGTAATCATGTATTATACTGATGCTTAATAGTGATGACCTTTCTATTCATTGGCTGAATCTTACGCTTGGAACTTCAAATTGTGCTAAGAGCACAGGTTCCAGCCTACTCTATTATCAAAGGTTTAGAGTTTGATTTGCTGCAAAAACAAAGTCAGTCATTTGGGTTCAGTTAAGGGACAGGATAGCATAATGTATAGTGCAGAACTCAACTGAATATGGTACTAGATGATGGCAAAGCGCTAGAGAGTTGGGGGAGAACAGGAAGGGTCTAATGTCTCTAATTGAGAGATTTTAAGCCATTTACTCCTGGCAATTCTAATATTTATATAATTAAGCTTTTGATAGTTTTATGCTCTTCTGAGATTCTACTAGATATCCTATTTTTAAAATTCTTGGAAGATCCAGATAAATGAGCACTGACAATTACTAAAAGTAGAAGTTGTCCATAAGTAGGATACTCCTCCAATCTAAATTCTTAAATTTAAATTTGGGCTTGCAGACGCTCTACTAATTTCTCTTAGTTAGGATCATAATTGCACTTGTCATACATCTAGACTTTTGAAGGACCTTCTCCAATGCCATCAAAACTGAGTTCTTATTGTTGGCCTCTATTGCAGTTTCCCGCCTCATTATTCTTCTGCAATTCTGATCGATCAGAGTAATTTTCCAGCATTTTTTTTTTCATATACTGCTAGTCTGGTAGATTAACAGCAATTTCGATCGAACTGTATGAGTTCCAATTCTTCTCTGTCCATCTATCATCGATTGTGTACACATTTATTTGTAAAAGTTATTCCATATTTATCTTTCTGGGTTATCAATGTCAGGTTTTTAAAGGCTGTATTGTGAATCCAAGAAATGTTGAGATTTATTTTATGGATACTTTCTAGGTTTGTGGAATATATATCTATTGCATGGCTCTTGTTGTAAAATACTCCTCCAGGAGGTACTGGGTTTTGTAGGTGACCCCCCTGAAATTGAGATTAGAGTTTTGTGGATACTTTCTAGGTTTTATGGATACTTTCTTCTGTAATATGGAAGAGCAATTCCGTCTATGTAACTTTGGCTTGGTGTTTAGATTTGGTAGGCATCACTTGTTAGTTCTAGAGATATGAATGCTTTGACACAGTTCAAAGCCTTGGGGATGAAGCTGAAAGCTTACCTGCGGGGTTTCTACAAGCTCTCAATCCTGTAAATATTGAGCACATGTCACTATGTCACGGTACCAACTTACGATCATTGCTGTTGTTCACTTATCTCTCTGTTAATGTTTTTTCTGATGTAGGAATATGAGAAAAATACATACATGGAGGCGGATCTACAATGCTCTATTGCAATTCAGAATATGGAAAAACAACTAAGAACAGCTTGTCATGCCCCTAATGCAAAATTAGTTCAAGTTCTCAAGGTTAGAAAACTTTTGCCTCGATTTCCTTTTTAATGGCTTGTTTATGCAAAAAATCTCCAGATGTCATAACTTCTGTTGTCGTTCCATGGTGTCATTTCTCAAATGTGGTCAAAAGAACCATCTTTCAGAGTTTATGCGTTTTTGGAACTTTGTTTGAATGTGCTGAAATGCTACATATCAACTAGGTAACTGGTAGGCATTGCTTGTTCCCGTTTATGCCCTGTCTATAACTTATCACATGCATGATTCATTGCCAGATTTGCCACAATTATGTATGAGAAGTAGTCATGAACTAGTCGTCATGGTAGATAATAATTTGAATAGCCCAACTAAGCCAAAATTAACAGAACTGCAAGCCTTGCCTTTATTTTATCCATCATGGTTTATGTAAAATCACCTAGCTTTGCTCTAGTACTGGTTCTAAGTTGCCAGTACTGCATGCATAATGTTCGGATTAGTGATTAGGGAAGCTCATTAGGGATGAACAGCTAAAATACATTTATTCTTGCAGGTGCTTGATGATCTTTTATCCGAGTATGATGCATCATATCATGGCCCTGGGAAAGAAAAAAGGAAGGCTAATTTCCTACAGAAAAGGTTAGAGTTGGAATTTGGTTGTGGTTTTCTTTTTCCTGTCAATAGTTTTTTGTCTAATAGATTGTAAAATTCCCAGTTTTGAAGGTCCAATATCTGGCGTTGCTAAAAAGCAACTTGATCAAATTGGACTGGAGCAAAGTGGCCTTATATTGAAGTGCCAGTCACTTGAAGATAATATGGCTTTGCTCACCAAGAAGTTAGAAGCCAGTGAGAAGCAAAAGTCTGAGTATTTAAAGCGCTATGATGATGCTATAAGTGACAAGAGGAAAATTGCTAATGATTATACAAATCAAGTTACTAATTTACAAATTAAATGCAGCTCTGTGGATGAGAGATGTTCCAGCTTATTAAAAATATTGGATTCAGTCAGAAAGGAATCTTCTGAATGGAAAAGGAAATATGAAGATTTCTTATTGAAGCAGAAATCTGAAGAAGATGAAGCTTCTGCAGAAATAGCTGCTCTCAAGTCTAGGAGCAGTGCTGCTGAAGCAAGTCTGGCTGCTCTTCGAGAACAAGCTCAGTCTGCAAAAGAGGAAGCAGAGGAGTGGAAAAGAAAGTATGATGTTGCTGCTAGGGAGGCAAAATCAGCCCTTGGAAAGGCAGCTTCTGTGCAAGAATGTACGACTAAGAACATCCAATCAAGGGAAGATATTCTAAGAGCTGACTTTGTTAAGACTTTGACTGAAAAGGTCTGAGATACTCAGCTTTTTCTTATATATCCTTTCTGACCTCCTTTTATCTGAGTTCTGGTTTGAGAGTGCCCGAAAGACGTGCATCAATTGATGCCTTAGCTCATAGTCACAAAATTCCTGTGCTTAAAGACTTATAGAAGACCCTCATAATGTCTAATCTATTTTTACCTTTATCTTTATAAAATTACAGGAAGAGGAGCTCAAGGACAGGGTGGCAAAGATGGATCAGGTTGAGCAACAGTTGACAACTTTAAAGCTAGGGTTGAAGGTGAGTATCTATGTACTAACATGTGGATAGCTCTATTAACTAGTTTCTAGATCTTCGTTACTTATCTAAGAAGCAATGATAGAACTCAGTATTCTGTTAATATTGAGTACACGTCACATTTTTCAGAATCAATGGCAATTTGTGTAGTATTTTGAAGCTTGATATGCTTGTTCTTTAGGTCATATTTAGTACTCTATGTTTTCATTTTTTTTCTTCCAACTTTCCTTCTTGGGATGTATTCTTTTTTGTTCGTCCCACTTTTTGTCCCACAAAAACTACCCACATGATTCCAATGGCGTCGCAATGAACTTATCTTCCTTGGTAACTCCCCAAGAGCAAGTGGGAAGAACAAGAAAAATCCAGAAGGCGTATACTATTGGTGAATGGTTGACCTAATGACTTAAGTATTTTCGTTGTCCTATACCACAAATCAGGGTGTTAAAGTTCAAATAACTATTATGAAAAGAAGAGTGATGGCAGTTTGAGTTTACATCAGAGACTTTTGACTAAGATCTGCTTTCAAGGTAACCTGACGTTGAAATACATCTGACCGGCAATGAAGCTTATTTTCATTGACCAAGGCTCTGTGTAGATGTAAAAGTTACAGAACGAGTGAAAACCAGGAAATTCTGGGCATATGGCTAATTCAATATAACATTCTAGCTTGACTTGGATGGATAAAGAAACTACTCAGTAAAATAAAAAGGAGTTGCTCATAAGTAGCTTGTGAACAGCAGTGCTAATTTAGTAGGATTTGATTTGTCTAGAAACAGCAATTGTGATGTTTTTTACAGTGTAATGGAGGTCTGGATGAATTACACTGAACTAGACAAGATTGAGCATGTCTATCAATGCCTCACTCTTGCTGCTTCTCCATTATATTTCTGGTGTGATACTCATTATGTGGCATACAGCTTACACATGCTTTTTCATATGCCTATACATCTATCATTTTACTCATTGTGCTCCCAACCTTTTCAGGCTGCTGAGTCCAAGGTTACTAGTTATGATACAGAAGTAGCGGATCTAAAATTCGATGTTAAGGTGCTGGAGGAGAAGTTGGAAGCTGCCAATGGGAGAGCACAATCATATGAGAGACAGTCCAAGATTCTTGAGCAGGAAAAAGTTCACCTGGAGGATAAGTATCGATCTGAATTCATGATGTTTGATGAGCTACAAGAGAGATGTAGAGTTGCTGAAAAAGAATCCAGGAGAGCTGTTGAGATAGCTGATAAAGCACGAGCAGAAGCAGAAACTGCTCTGAAGGACAAAAGTGATATCCAGCGACTATCCATGGAAAGATGGGCCCATATTGAGAAGGCAGAAAGACAGATTGAGAATTTGGAAAGGCAGAAAAAGGACCTAGTTGGTGAACTTACGAGAATCCGTGAATCAGAGATGGATGCAAGATCTAAAGTGACATTGCTAGAGGGTAGAGTTGAAGAGAGAGAGAAGGAGATAGAATCTCGAATGAGATTAAACAATGTTGAAAGATCTAGCACAGTTCAAGTCCTGAATGATTTACTTGAGACTGAACGTAATGCTCGAGCAGAAGCCAATCGCAGGGCTGAAGCTCTCTCTGTTCAGCTGCAGACCACTCAGTGTAAGCTTGATCTAGTCCAACAAGAGCTGGCTTCAGTTTGTATGAATGAATCAGCCTTGGAAGCGAAGCTCAAGGCTACTACTTCTAATGGAAAACACTCTAGGATGGAGGCTGTTCAAATGAGGGTTGATTCTGCTGAGGATGACAGACTTATTACTCGAGTCAAGAAGAAGCTTAAGAGCATTGGCAGCCCTTTTCGGCAAACAGCGTCACCAGAAGATGGCAGTTTGGTTGTTAAGAGTAGAGAAGATGGTGATCAATTGAACTCAGAAGTTTATACCAAGTTTACCGTTCAGAAACTTAAGCAAGAACTTGTAAAACACAATTTTGGTGGTGAGCTGCTGAAGCTAGCAAATCCTAGCAGGAAGCAAGTCCTTACTTTATATGAACATTGTGTTCTTCAAAAGGGTTGATCGGCTAATGCTCACGCACAAGTAGTTGTGATAGCATCTGATTTTAGTGTTAAGACCTTCAAATGGACCCTCAGCTTTACTCATAGAAATGGCAACCACATGGCTTACCTTGCACACCGACCTGCAATTTGATTGGTATGTCTTTCGTCTCGTTGACATCAAGTTGGGTGGCATTCTATTGACTCTGGGTGTTTCTCTCCTGTGCATACATAATATTTTCTTGAATCTTCAAGGATCTTGGTGTGAATATAAGTTTTATAGGCCTATTTTTAAAGAATTTTATGCAACATTTTTCTATTCGATTGATATTGGCATAGGTCCTTGCTGTTAGAAATTAGGACCTTTTAGTGATGATTGTGGTATAGCGAGTTTGAAATTATCTTCTTCTTTAAGTTAATTTTGTACATGTTCTTGCAAGGGTGTTAATCTTTAGAAGTTGTGATTTTATGGCATTGCATATTTGTATGTGATTTTGAGATAAGAGGGAGCAAGATTATTTATGTGATTCAATGATTGCTGAATGTTAATATTTAGATTAAGAATTAAGTTTATGCCTGGACTAATCGTCCTGTGGATCAAATACACTAATGAATGCCGATTGATGGCAGTCCAGCTACAGAAAGAACACGAATACACGAACATAGAAATGGAATCAGATCACACACGTTATTGCATACTCGCCTTCTACTTCGAGGAAGGGTTTCATATACAATATCATATCAGGATTTCCTAGAATTAGATATAACATAAATTAAGGAAACCAGGCTAGTAGCTCATCTCACTACATGAAACAGAAAAATTTCAAAACAAACATAATTAACGCACTTAACAACCACCAAACAGAGGCATCCCAGAGTTTAAATACTGAATCATTCCATCTTGGTAAGTTTATAGCTAAATTATGTTATGCAAAAATGTTGTTTAGTGATGTCCAGGCTGATTGATCAGAGGTGTCTGATATCTCTAATGCCAAATTGTGGAAGTTTTCATGGGGTATGAAATGTAACCAATTTTGCAAATTTTCATTTGGAGGTTATGTTATACAGGTCTTGCATTGGTGTCTAGATTGCAATCTCGAACGTCGCTGTTTATGAACTATATGATCTTTGCTCAACACATCTGGATACTGCAAATCAGTTGTATAGACAGTGTGTTCTTGCGGTCTTGCCAACCGTTCTTTGATCCCACTTGGAGTTTGAAAATTTTGAAAATTTGCCTTTGAATATGTATCTGTATAAAAGTTTGGCTACTTACCGTTGACAATTTAGAAATTTCTTTTGCGCCAAAAATTATATTTAATGGATCCGTGTTTGTCATTATGCATAACTCAAATTCACAAATCAACGGTAAGATAAGCAAAGTAACTTTATGAAGTATAACTTTCATCCATTGACAATTATAGGGTACAAAAGACAGATTACTCTCTCTTTTCTCTCAAGTGTCGACATTCAAATGACACTTCGATGAGCAAAGAATCATAACAAACGTAGCCAAAATGATAACCCAATGCAACAATAAACTTGAAGAAATTAAACAAAGGAAGTTAAAGATCACCAATGAGAAAAGTCCTTCCTCTCAACTCCATTATCCAAGAATCGGCTTTTGGAATTAGTATGACGAAGGTGCAAACACAAAAGGTCCAACAGAGTAGAGGATAGAGTTGCTGTTAGGAAGTCGCCTGGATTTGGATTTGGTAAGAGGGGCACCGCCAATGCCGTTGTTGGTGTTAGTTTCAACGTTGCAGTCACCATGAGCAGGCTCATCAAGGAACACCCTGCAGTTGCTGAGACTGTAACGTGGGTTTGTGGACTTACTCAAGTTGATGAGGAAGTAACCCTTTTTATCTGTTACTGGTGTCTCCACTGATAAAGGAGCTGCTTCATACCCATTCTCTTTCTTTACCGTGCATTTCACTCTTGCTGTTGCTCCTGTCAATTTTACACCATTTTATACATCATTAATTTTACTAATTGCAATATATTGTTGCATGAACCTTGATAGATGCAGATTCACCTACAAAGAATATATATGCTATGCATGAAAAATATATTATTTACCTTGCATTGGAATCAATTTGTTGTTCCTTCGGCAATAGATAAGGCCTTGAACCTTGGTAGCAGCAGGTTTTTCTTGGGCTTGATCGTATCGCTCTAGGCTATGACCATCCTTATAATTCGCAGGTTTTTCTTGGTCTTGATCGTAGCGCTCTAGGCTATGACCATCCCTATAATTCGGACCCTGTTTTTCGGGATAGTATTCCTCTGTGCTACGACCATAGGTTTCGTCATTGGGGTTGTATGGCTTCAGACTGCGGCCTGCCCTGTAATCTGCTGAAGCAATTCCCACAAATGCAAGAACAACAATGATGGCTAAGAAGAATTGGGAAAAGGCCATTGCTATGAAATCACACAAACTATTACTCTTTCAACCCAAATCTACTGATGATTAAAAAGAACCGTATAATCGCACAAACTAATACTCTTTCTTATATGCGTCTTTAGTATTTATAGTACGTTCTTCATGCTTTCAAATTTTTCCTCACTTTGTTATGGTATGGCCGTCCTTCTTAGCTACGTGCGTGCTGTAAGCCTGTAAGTAGTTGAGCCCACGTTTGCTGCAAAAGAATTTGCGCAGCACTATTTCATGAATTGGTAAAAGTTTTGATTATTGAAATTGCTAATTTGCTACTTCCTCCGTTTCTTTTTAGTTGCAACACTTTTTTTTTTTCACAAACTCCAATGCAAAATTTGGGTAAGAGAGAGGTAGAGAGGAAAAAAGGAGAGGGTCCCATGTAATTGGAGAGAGATAGAGAGAAAGGAAAAGCAAAAGTAGAAAGTGTTGCAACTAATTAGAAATTTTCCTTTTAGGAAAGTGTTGCAACTAATTAGAAATTTTTCTTATAGAAAAGTGTTGCAATTAAAAAAAAACGGAGGAAGTATATGTTTCTTCTTTAGGGTATATAGAAAGACGACTAAGATAGCTAATTTATATTAAAAATGCTATATGCGAATAGTGGTGTCAGATTCAGATTTGACCACTGGGTTAACCTGATTCTGACCTGACTTGAACCTGGTTCGACCTGTGAGGGTCAGTCCTCAGACCTGACCGAAAGCTGACCCGGGATTACCAAGACCTGACCGGCACCTGGCAAGATTATATCCTGACCTGACCAGACAGACCTGCATTCAAACCCGAACCTGATCGTACTCAACCAGATATTACTAAAATTCAATTATTATTTTTATATCTACAAAATCTTTTAAATATATTAATTTATAAAATTGCTTACATTTAATAATTAATTAAATTACATTTAGTTTAAGGATTAAACTTTGAATATCATGTACTTGTTTATATTTTTATTTTCATTTATTTTTGAATTATTTGTGTACATTGCTCTCTTGTTTTGATTTGACATCTATTAATGTATATATCATATAGGCTACAACTCACAAGTCACAACATGTATGTATATACGTAGTATTTTAACAATTTTCTAAAGTATCTAAATTTTTGATGTAATTTTGGTACATGTCATAGTGTTTTAAGTCTTGATAAGATTATTTGGTCGCTTTTTAGTTGTTAGTTTCTTAGTGCTTACTATTAAATGTCTTCTTATTAATTTTCATGTTGCTTTGCATAATGCAAATGCTTCCATAAAATACTATAGTTTAATTTTTGCACAACATATAATTAAGATCTTAGCTTGTTTGACTGAAGAACAAAGTTAGATAATTGGGTCGAGTTAATATAATATTATATGATTATATCATACCCCACAACAAAATTATACTTGATGTTCAAGATGTGCCCATTCTTTCAAAGATCAAGAGTTTGATCACACTATCAAATATACAATTTTCCCATGAACAAAAATGTAATTACATTTACAATTCATTGTTCACTCTAACTTCATGTCAATGTAATAGACGACACATAAGCACGCCAGATGCATAAGACTGTCTACAGCAACCACATCAACAGCAACAGCAACTCACCAGCAGCAGTTTACATACTATTGAACAAAGTTCAAAATAGTCATCAGAAAAGTAATTATAAAAGTGAAAGCAAACTAAAACCTAATAGTAAAGCTAAATAAAAGAACAGAAAAATCGAAAAACGAAAATAAAACAAACATTAAGGAACCCAAAAATTGAAAAATCTAATATTCATTCTCGTAAAACGAACCCTAAATTGTAAATTCTAACAGAAATTATATATCCACACACATGTTCACATATAAATCAGAAATGTCATAAAATTGTAAACGAAAATGAAAAAACAAACCATAAAACTGAAAAGAGCCGAGAAATTGAAAAACGAAAACGCAAGAACAAACATAAACGAACCCAAACAATTGAAAAAAAAAACCGAAAATTTGAAAAACAAAAAAAAAATGAAAGAACATAAAACGAATCTGAATCATTGTTAGGGTTTCATAAATGGGGGGGCGAATGAACGGCACAAAGAGAGGAAAACATCATTTATGAAACCCTGACTATAAAATATAACAATTGATACCACAAACAACATATTAGATGAAGCGAGTTCATTTATTTTAATGATATAGATTGTAGAATATAAGCAATGAGGACATACTCTAAATGAGGAGGAAATGGATAATCGACTCCGAGCTTTTCAGCAACAGGTTGAGCAGCAAGCAGGGCAGGTATAATCCCTATATTAGCTTCAGACGGAATCCCTTCTCGCCGGAGAAATAATGGCGAAGAGCAGAGGAGGAGAGATAGAGGGAGCTGAGGAGGAGATCTTAGAGGGAGGATCGGCCGTCGAGGGAGGCAGAAGAGAAATGTTGGTTTTTAAATTTAATCTCATCCGTTGGATCCAAATCATCAACGGTTGAGATTAGATATCATCTGTGTTTCCCTCTTTTATGAATACATAATTTATGGTTAGATTTTAATCCTTTTCAAATCAATGGTTCTAATTCATGATACATCATATCATTCTTTAGCCAATAGAAAAATAGAATAACCTAGCACATGGATTGATGACCTAGCACATGAATTGATAATCTTATATTTTTATAATCTTAGTAGTTGTTGTCTTGGTTTAGTAACTTACAATCTTTAGTAATTAGTCATTTATTATTATTTTATTATAATTAAAATTTTAATTATCTTTAAGTATAACTATCGTATATTAATTAGGATACTATTATTATTATTATTATTATTATTATTATTATTATTATTATTATTAAGTAATAGTTTGATTATATTTATTATATTTATTTAAGTGAACTTATAGTGTAGCATTTCATTGAATTAGCTTACCGACTTGCAATGATAAATTCATTGATCTCGTCCGATAACAACTTGTTTCAATTGAATTAGACATTTTTAGTTTCAAAATGCATTTCACATAAAGACAATTAACTTAAACAATCTTATAACTTATATTGATACATTCATTAATCTTATCTAATACCAACTTTTTTCAATTCAATTAGATAATTTGAGTTTCGTAGTTAATTTAACTTAAACGATCAGCTTAAATAA